>JABFEB020000060.1:28674105-28688521 GCA_019775895.2 Stomatorhinus ivindoensis | reverse complement strand
TTCGCGGAAATTCAGTTATCGCGGTCGGCCTTGGAACCTATCTCCCGCGATAAGTGAGGGATTACTGTATATATATAGTAGGTCGCCAGTAAACCTTGCTTGAAATAGTTTTTCTTGTAATTGGAATGGAAGCCATCTAAACAGGCCTGTTATACAGGCTTACTCAGTGGTTAGCCCTGTTTTTTCATACTCATGTTTCTTCGAGCTACTCCCATTTCCTCCTGCAGTCCAGAGACGTGGTTTTCCTGACTGGTGTCTCTGGGCTGCCAGTTTGTTTGGTTATATGTGGTTGTGGATGTGTCCTTCCTTGGTTAGCATCCTGTTCAGGGTGTACCTCTGCCTTGTGCTCTATGTTACCCAGGATAGACTGTTCGACAGGCATTCCTGCAACCCTGGCCAGTATATGTGCTTAGAAGATGGATTGATGGATGTATTTCTATTGTATTGCTTTAGTGGTTGAGATATTTATATATCAAATGAACATTTGCATTATCAACCTCAAAATAACTCATCACAGACACACATGCTTCTGATACCATTTCTAATTTCAGGATGGGTTCTTGAATGACTTCCTGAATTTCATCCTTAATCCTTAACCCCCCTCCCCCCACTCCTCCAGTCCCAAAGATGTGCGCAACCTATGGGCGGACCTTCGACGGGATGAGCCTCACCTCCTGTGCAACTTCGAGGAGTTCCTTGCCAGGGTCACCCAGCAAATCAAAGAGGCCAACAAGGAGAAGACAGACATGGAAAGTTTGCTGAGGAGGTACAGTGCTCTTCTGTAATCTGGTCTGCAAAGTTATTCATCTGTAATTAAATACCCCTTTCCTCTCATCAGATAACCTTAATTTTATCTTTGATGTCTGTGTCACAGTTGATCTGCTCTGTTGTGACACCATTACTTATTCTAATGACATTTTATTTGCCACAGTACAAGTACATAGGATTCCTTTGGTTTTTACATATCCCATCACAAAGGTGGAGTTCTGGCAACCCTAGAGAAATTTTCTGAATCACCTATACCACCCCCTGCAATATCGTTATCTCTGAAAATCAGAGACACCACTACATGGAATCTGGAGGTGAATTACTAAACTTTTGATTTGTGTAAATTAACCACCGTACTCCTGCAGCCGACATCTTATTGTGTTGGAGGGGTTTGCATGTTCCAATGATCCCAGGAGCTAAGTTGCCCAGGGCTTTATGTCCCTGGCAGGGACTCCCAAGGCAATGAAGTGCAGCTCATTAGACCCCTTAGAATGAGAAATAACATGGAACGTGGGTCACCGGGGGCCCCCCTGTAGCCAGGCCTGGGTTTTGGGCTTGATGGCGAGCGCCTGGTGGTCAGACCTCTACCAATGGCACCTGGTCGAGCACAGCCCGAAGAAGGCCCATAGGTTCCCGCTCCAATGGGCTCACCACCTGTAGGAGTGGCCAAAGGGGTCGGGTGCAATGTGAATTGGGCAGTGGCCGAAGGCGGGGACCTTGTCGGTCTGATCCTCGGCTGCAGAAGCTAGCTCTAGGAACATGGAATGTCACCTCTCTGGCAGGGAAGGAGCCTGAGCTGGTGCACGATGTTGTGAGGTTCTGACTAAATATAGTTGTGCTCACCTTCCTTTGCCTTCGGGTGGGGGGATGGGTCTTGATTGTTGTTTGCGTTTATGCGCCAAACAGCAATTTGGAATACCCACTCTTTTTGGAGTCCTTGGAAGGGGTGTTGGAGAGCACTACTCTGGGGACTCTCTTGTTTTGTTGGGGGACTTAAATGCTCACGTGGGCAATAACAATGAGACCTGGAGGGGTGTGATTGGAGGACACGCCCCCGATCTGAACCAGGGTGGTTTTTTGTTACTGGACTTCTGTGCTTGTCATGGATAGTCCATAATGAACACCATGTTCAAACATAAGTGTCCATATATGCACTTGGCACCAGGACACCGTAAGCCGCAGGTCGTTGATTGACTTTGTGGTTGTGTCATCGGACTTGCAGTCGCATGTATTGGACACTCTGGTGAGGATAGGGGTGGAGCTGTCAACTGATAACCACATGGTGGTGGGTTGGCTCTGCTGGTGGGGGAGGAAGCCAATAAGGCCTGGCAGACCCAAACGTATAGTGAGGGTCTGCTGGGAATGCCTGGCGGAATCCCGTGTCAGAAGGAGCTTCAGCTCCTACCTCTGGCAGAACTTCTCTCATGTGCCGGGGGAGACAAGGAACATTGAGTCCAAATAGGCCATGTTCCACTCCTCCATCATGGAGGCGGCTGACCGAAGCTGTGGCCATATGGTGGTTGGTGCCTGTTGCGGCGGCAATCCCCGAACCCACTTGTAGACACTTGTGGTGAGGGTTGCCGTCAAGCTGAAAAAGGAATCCTATTCGGCCTTGAAGTGGAACGTGGCTTTGGCGGTCACTGAGACAAAAACTCGGGTGTGGGAGGACTTTGGCAAGACCATGCAGAATGACTTCCAGACAGCTTTGAGGAGATTCTTGTCCACCATCCGGCAGCTCTGGGTGGGAAAGTGCTGCAGCATTAACACTGTTTATGGTGGGGATGGGGCGCTGCTGACCTCAGCTCAGCACGTATATTATTTCAAAGATGACCTCAATCCCACCCACATGCCTTCCAATGAGGAAGCAGAGTCTGGGGACTTGGGGATGAACTCCCCTATCTCTGGGGCAGAGGTCGCTGCGGTGGTAAAATAGCTCCTTGGTGGCCGGGCCCCAGGGGTGGATGATATCAGCCCGGAGTTCATCTGGATTGGCAGACCGGGGTGGTCGTCCTCCTCTTCAAGAAGGGGGATCGGAGGTGTGTTCCAACTTTAGGGGGATCACACTCCTCAGTCTCCCCGGTAAAATCTATTCAGGGGTGCTGGAGAGGAGGGTCCGTTGGATAGTCGAACCTCGGATTCAGAAGGAGCAGTGTGGTTTTCTGGCCTTGCCGTGGAACAGTGGACCAGCTCTATACTCTCCGCAGGGTTTTGGAGGGTGCATGGAAATTTGCCTAACCAGTCTGCAAGTGCTTTGTGGACTTGGAGAAAGCGTTTGACCACATCCCTTGGGGAATCCTGTGGGGAGTGCCCTGGGAGTATGGGGTGCTGGGTTACCTTATAAGGGCTGTTCGGTCCCTGTACAACCGATGTCAGAGCTTGGTCCGCATTGTCAGCAGTAAGTCGGACTCGTTTCCGGTGAGGGTTGGACTCCGCTAGGACTGCCCTTTGTCACCGATTCTGTTCATAACTTTTATGGACAGAATTTCTAGGCGCAGCCAGGGTGTTGAGGGTGTCCGGTTTGGTAACATCGGCTCTCACTGGAGCAGTTTGTAGCAAAGTGAAGTGGCTGAGATGAACACTGGCACCTCCAAATCCGAGACCATGGTCCTCAGCAGGAAAAGGGTGGAGTGTGCTCTCTCCAGGTTGGGGAGGAGATCCTTCCCCAAGTGGAGGAGTTTAAATATCTCTGGGTCTTGTTCACGAGTGAGGGAAGGATGAAACAGGAGATCGACAGGTGGATCGGTGCAGCGACAGTAGTGTTGCGGACACTGCATCGGTCTGTCATGGTGAAGAAGGAGCTGAGCCAAAAGGCAAAGCTCTCGATTTACCGGTTGATCTATGTACCTACCCTCACCTATGGTCATGAGCTGTGGGTAGTGACCAAAAGAACGAGATTGCAAATACAAGCATCCAAAATGAGTTTCCTCCGCAGGGTGGATGGGCTCTCCCTTAGAGATAGGGTGAGAAGCTTGGTTATTAGGGAGGGACTCAGAGTATATCTGCTGCCCCTCCAACACGATATGTCTCTCGGCTGGCCTGGGAATGCCTCGGGATTCCCCTGGAGGAGTTAGACAAAGTGGCCAGAGAGAGGGAAGACTGGGTTTCCCTGCTTGGACTGCAGCCCCTGCAACCCGAGCTGGAAAAGTGGTATTGAATGGATGGATGGACTCCTGGAGCACAGGAGCTGGATGATGTGGCTAGAGGCAGCGGGTTCAGAGCTGTTGATTGCATTGTGGGACATCCAGGCAGGCAGCACCGCAATTTCACTAATCCGGTGATGATCATTTAAGCCTAAATGGACCTGCTAATCAGTCAGACCTGTAATTCATTATGACATAAAAGGAAAACATATATAATAACACATTTGCAGTGGGCACAAGTCTTTGAATTAGATTAGATTATTGATTCCAGGGGCTTTTTTGATCCCAGGGGGAAATTCCTGTGGATACAGCAGCAGCATACATGTAGTGCAAAACAGAGAAGGTACAATGACAGTACACATAATGTGAAGTATTTACATTTTTTACATGACATGTTAAGCATTAAGATCCTTCAGTCTTGAAGCTTGGCCTGGTGGTCCTTTGAGCTCACAGTGCCCTGTGTCCATGCAGGAGAACTGCCTCTCACGATGATGAAATCCAGCGCCTTTATGAAGAGATGGAGCAGCAAATCAAGGATGAGAAGGATCGCATTATTCTGCAGGTAAGAGGTCGCCTTCCAGCAGCCCCGGCCTGACCCCTCTCCCAGCCCCCCCCTGATTCTGTGCCTCTATGGATCCTTACAGGATTCTCAGCACTTCCTTTCACGGAGCCAGGACCTGGAGCACAAGCTGGTCATGAAGGAACGGGAAATGGAGAATCTCATACAGATGCAGAAAAAGGTATGGAGTGGGTATGTGCTTGTGTGAGGGTGCGTCTCTGAAACACCAAACACGAGTTTTTCTATACACGGCCCCAGCTAAAGAGACAGTGCAGGGATCTGCACAGTGAACGGCGGGAGACCAGTATGGAGAATGTCAAGCTAAAGCAGACCAATGAAGAGCTGACCAGGGAGCTGAAGAGAAGGGCCCAGGAGCTTGCTCTCGCGCAGGACCAGCTGGGGCTGCTGCAGGAACAGTCCAGCCACCTGCATGAGGACCGTGACATGTGAGTCTCTTCAAGACACCCATCCTGTGGCTCATCACTCTTAGATTAACAGGAAGACACCATTTAGAAGAGAAGGATATGACCAGGTCACCACCACCATCAGCATCCACACCTACATTGTGTTATACACTGTAGATCAGTAGATTGCAATTTACGGTCATACGTCACGATATTTTCTGAGAAATAGAGTGTACACCATGGAGTGTACTAACACACTATGCATAACAGCATTCTGTTTTGCAATAAACATTTTTTAGAAGTAGAAAGAGTACACTCTAAAATAATAAGTATAGCAAATACATAAACCAGTAACATAGTTGTTTATTCTCATCATCACGTATTTTGTAGTGTGCATAATTGTATGTGCTATACGTTTTATACCACTGACAGCACAGTAGGTTTGTTTGTACCAGCATCACCACAAACGTTGTGCTACGATGACTTTCAGCTCCATTTTAATCTTATGTAACCATTATGTTGACCAGCAAGTCATTATGCAGCGCATGATTATTTATTCAGCTGATGGTTTTATCCAAAGAAATGTATAAATGAAAGCAAGGTCATACAATCTCTGGAGCAAGTGGGGGTTAAGGGATTTGGGGGGGGGCTGCAATGAAACCACAGTGTGTGATTTGAAGCGTTGGCACAGTGTCTCTAACCCACTGAGCCCCACATCGCTGAAGATGACCATGGACACCTGATGAGCAGTATCTGATCGCCTTGAGCACCATACCTTGCATCCAGTCGACACCACCATCACCTTTCAACACTTTGCTTACATACTGTACTACCTGCCTCTCGGCTATTTCGGTTCTCTTCAGCTTCTTGACCAGCTGAAGCCTCTCAGGCCTCCTCTTCTTTATGACTGTAAATGGCATATAGGGCTGTTCCTGAAAGCTTTTAAACTCTGAGTGGTTCTTCTGCACACAGGGAAACGTACGTTGTCACTGAGAGCCTGCAGAGGGAGAAAGCTAGCCTGCTGAAGCAGCTGGACCTCCTCAGGTTAGATACATGCGCACACACGCACACACACACACACACATACATATACACATATACGATTTGTAATTGCATCTTTTCTATGGGGAAAACTCTAATTCCAGTATAACCACCTTAACCCCTACCCAACCATAACCGTAACCATAAATTCCCAAACAAAATACGAGACTTCTGGCATTTTCATTTTTTTGATTGCATTCACAGATCTTGTCCTATAAAATGGTCCCCACAACGTCAGAATTACAGGTTTTTAATACATTGTGGGGAACATTTGGTCCCAACAATATAATCTAATATATTGTCTAATATAATCTAAACATAATACACATACACACAAACAGGAAAAGACTTGCTTGTTAATGCTGCTTGAGTTTAACCAGCACTCCTGTTTGAATTGGTTCTCAGGGAGATGAACAAGCATCTGCGGGATGAGCGTGATATGTGCTATATGGTACGGCCGTCCTGCCAGCTGCCTGCAGTCTGCTTCCATTTAAATTTTCCTAGAAGATAATGAATGTTTCTTTTTGTTTTTTTATCCATGACTAGGTTTTTATGATGAGCCAGTTTCACTGGGCAGAATTCTGTTGATATAAAACACCTGAAAATACCATCTAAACATTGTTTATTCCAATTGTGTCCACCTACACTTATCTTACTAACCAGAACAGTGCATTTCATGGAGTTATGGGTCCTATTAGTGCCTCTCCTAGTGAAAATACCCTCAGTCAGGCAGAACGTTTCAGCCTTTTATACATTTTATTTCAAAGTCATGCTGCGTTTGAAGCAACTCTTCTGATGTCTTCTCCAGAAACCCAGGACTCCCTTGAAAACGCCCTCACCCAGGTCCACATCCACCCCGCTGCAGCCCGCTGACCGCAAGCAGGCCAATGTGAGGTAATCTGCTTTTCGTACTTTTTGAAGCTCACTTTGATTGGCCTGAGGTGGCTTTCCAGACAGCGATTGATCTTGGTGAATAATAAACAAAGTAACAAATGACTTGTCTGAAGAATGAGTGAGGTCTAGGTGCGTTTCCAGAAACCCTTTGTTATTCCAGAATTAACCAACAAACTTTAAGGAGCACTTTGTTGGTTCCTCCTGAGCCTCCACATAAGCAACATACAGGCTGTCGGTAACAGGAATATTGGTCCTACTTATTTCAATGGTGAAATATGTTATATGATTTTCACATCAGACATATGCAAATATAAACTAATTAGTAAATCAATAAAAACACACCAAAGGAACCAAAATTAAGACCAAAGTAAATTAATCTATTTGTTGAAAAAAAAAGGACTCAAAATGTTGCTTCCATGTAAAGAGAACGCAAATAAGCAACTATGGTTTGGGGATTCAACAATGCAATTAGCAGGTATTTGCTAAGACGATACCTGCCGTCTACCTATAACCAGCAGCAGAAGCAGACAGCTGTCAGAAGCTGCACAGGACAAATATTCAGATGTTTCTCTTTTTGATTTATCCTACACCAGACCAAGGAGGCTAATTATTTCACCTGAGGCTATCCTATAATTCTCTGCAAATTGTTCTTTATTGAGATAGTCCAAGGGGTTCATGGTCACCCACAAAAGCAACTTGGATTCCTGGATGGCACTGTCTCAAACACTGTCTTCTGTTGACTTGCACAATTCTCTGCCATTGTCGGTCATGAGGGGGTGATTCACCATCCCAATTCAAAGGATGTGACTAAACACATAGCAAGTTTGATTGGTTAGGTCAAAATGTAGCTTACCAGGGTTGTTGAATTTATGAGTTGGATTTTGAATTGACCACATCCTGTAAGATTGAATTGGAATGGTAGAAGAATTTAATTAATTTCAATTTTCATTATAATTTTGTTTTTGTATATTTAACTTTTTATGTGTTTTACTATTTGTGTGCAGTCTAGCACATGATTCCTGTGAATGATTGTGGGTTATCAGATGGCAGTTGGTAATTTGGCAGTTCAGAAGAAGAAATCACATACCTGCTGTAGTAAATTAGTGCTGTAGTATAACATAAATTAGCGTGAAGTGCCTTTACTTGTCGGAAAGAAATATCAGTAGGTAGAATACTGGAAGAGTGTTGCGAGTTTTAAGCACCTGTTGGACACGTGTTAAGCACATATTTGTCTCCACCTCAGCAATGAGGATGAGGAGGAGCCCCCCTCGTGCTCCTGGAGGAGGAGCTCCATAGGTCTTAATGGGCTTGGGCCGCCTCTCAGTCAGGAGGTGGAGCTGGCTCAGGGGACAGGGGGCCGACGTCACCTCCCTAGAATCATCTCCATTGAGGAGGACCCCCTGCCCCAGCTGCTACAGCAGGACTTCCAGTGCCAGCTGCCACAGTGGAGCGAGGATGAGGAGGGTGAGAATGTGGACCCACAGACCAGAGGCGACACCTCCGCTAACGCCAACGCCAACAGGGCTGTGCCCTCATCCCCTCGGGGCCGGCCAGTTGGCAAGGAGACTATCCAGAACGTAAGAGTACTCAGCAGCGCATGCTGTGATATAACCAATGCATCAGCGTAACATGGGGGTGGGTTCTTCCCCTTACACTGGCTCCCTTTTAACCTAAAATTACAAAGATTGTCACATCAATCATTTGGATTGACTGTTTCGTTACCAAGGCACTTACAACCATGCAGTTGACACCTTTACAGTCACTATACATTAATTAATGTTATTATTTTGCGTGTTAAACTTACTGCCTGAACCATGGGCATGAAGTCCTGAAGAGCCCTGACCGGCACAACTCTGTCCCTTTTGGGGTCCAGGGTGAAGCCAGCATCTCTGCTCCAGACCGTTTCTTCAAGATTGTGCTGGTGGGCAACTCCAGTGTGGGCAAGACCTCCCTACTGCGCCGATTCTGCAACAACTGCTTCTCCCCAGGAACTTCTGCAACTGTAGGTATGTGGACTGGCTCTCCATATTTAACAGGGAGTCCTGCTGCCCTGCTGGCTATTTTCAATGTGGAATTCTGCCACCCCACTAGCCAGTTATACTGGCTGCCCCGCAGACCAGTTATAATGGAGACCCACCATCCTGTGGACTGGTTACAAAAGGGAGACCCGCCACCCTGTGGACTGGTTATAATGGGGAGACCCGCAGCCCCAAGAACCAGTTTTAACAAGGAGACAAGCCACCCTGCAGATGAATTTAAAGAGGAGAGACCCATCACTCCTCGGACCGGAGACCCTGTGCCCTGCTACTTGGTTATAATGGGGAGACAGATCGCCCCACGGGCCCATTATAACTGGGAGGCCTGCAGCCCCACAGGTCGATTATAGCTGGCAGGCCCCCCACCCCCTAACCAGTTATAACGGGGAGGCCTGCCACCCCACTGGCCAGTTATAAGGGGGAGACACATTGCCCCGTGGGCCGGTTATAATGGGGAGACACGCCTCCCCGCTGACCTCTCAAGCTGTTTGATGTCGAGCTGTTTGTCTAATAATGAGATGCTACATGGGGGTTAACCAAGAAATGTGTTCCTGACAGGCATAGACTACAGTATGAAGACGCTGATGGTGGACGGCACCCAGGTGGCTATGCAGCTATGGGATACTGCTGGGCAGGAGAGGTGAGTGTGGCCTTTGGTCCCCCAGCACCACCAATCTAGCAATGTGAGAGACGGTAACCATAATAAATGTCTTTAGCAGGTAATGTGAAATCCTGTCACCATAACTCTGCCACCCAGGTACCACAGCATTACGAAGCAGTTCTTCCGCAAAGTTGATGGCGTGGTCATCGTATATGACATCACTGCTGAGCAGAGCTTCATTGCTGTACGTCATTGGCTGACCAGTGTGCAGGCAAGAGCCATCTTACGCCAATCACAGTACATCATCTCACAGTGCATTTAGGGTGTTGTTCATTGTTCAAACCACTAGGGGCCTTAAGGAAAGTGAGAGTCACTGCCCCTTTGCCTTCATTGGCTAGCATGCCCCTCGTTTCCTGCCCTCCCTGTTCCTCTTCCCATAGTAAATAAACAAAATAACTAAGATAGTTCTGAGAAATAAATGAGTGAGTAACAGCAAGCTAGTTAGCCACTCTTTCCACCTTGACAGCCAAGGCCACAAATGCATTTCCTAATTCATGTCTCAGTAGGTGGCTAAATCAAGCATCTCAGTTGTGATTGATATCAAGAAGTTAATTAACATCGTCTTTCAGATAACATCTTTCTAAATAGCTTGCGTGGTTATAGCTTGCCAGGTAGATAGTTAATAAGCTAGCTAGCTAGCTAAATAATAAACACATGGGTACATTTCCCATGTTCCTTAGTGGCTGGTGTGAACTGCACTGCTCTCTTGGTATGTTAATGCCAAAATAGGTTCTTGAGCTTTTTCAGAAGTTTTCAGAAGTCACACACAGTCTATTGTGGTGAAAACTCAGCCAGCCTTCTACCTGTAATCACTCTAAGAGCACTAATCAATGAAAAATACTTTAATGAGAAGTTTGAAAGCCAATTCCATCAAAGTTTTGTTACATAATCTTTGGTGATATACCCAACAGCCATACTTTCTTACACAAAGCACAATGACTTAAGAAACCACAATGCCAGGAGGGGACATGAAAAATGCATAATTTTTTCTTTTGAAGTATGTTTGATTTTTTTCACTTCAATGGATGTTGCATTAGAGAATACAACCTCTTTACTCTATAGAATGTACTCTTTAAAGGAATGAATCTCATGCTGCAGTATGTTTCAGCGACCATTATTTTTACATATATTAGTCATTTAAAAAATAATGTAAATGGAGTGTTGTAACAAAAAATATATATTTCATTATGCATATACATATGCAATTGTAAAAGATGAATGCGTTTTGTGTTTCGGCTATAAAACTGATCCACAAATTTAGTCCTCATAGACCTTTTGAAATCTTGAAAAAGTGTGATTTTAGTATGAAGAAATGACTGTTAACTATTGTGAACAGGTATTGTAGACTTAGTGGTACCACCAAGTCATCAGTTAGTGACTAATGGTGACATGTCATTTGTGTCTTACCCATTTAAAAAGTAGTATTTGTAGTTTGGCTGTGGAACCTTTGCCAATGCCCCTTCTGTCTGAACCTGCATTTACTTTGCGTATATCTTATATTATGATAGATAAATACTCTTGAACAGTTACAGGTATGGAATGCAAATAGTAATTTGCCATAAAGATTAAAGTACTAATGCAGGTACTCTCTTTTTTTGGAGTCTCTATCCCCCTAAATATCTATGCATTGCAGTAGGACACACAGGGAGACCTGTACTCATATTATTGTGGGAACCATCTATTTATTCCTATTGGCAAAACCCTAATCACAACAATGACAACCTTAACCCTACCCAGCCCTATCCTTATCTATAAGTAACCAAACAATGTAAAAGACTTTTGGCATTTTTCAAGTTTTTTGATTGCAGTCACCCATTTTTATAAAAATGTATTTCCTCTTGTGGGGAATTCAATGTCAAAATAACAGGTTTTTAACACATTGTGGGTTCCCATAATGCAATGTACACCTGAACCACACAAACACACCCATACATATGCTCTTTTTGGCAAAATGACTGTTAAGAATTGCCTTATGATTTTGACATAGGAAGGGGCAGGAGAGAACATTCCCATCATGCTCCTGGGGAACAAAAAGGACAAGGAGAGTGAGCGGCAGGTCCAGGCCAGAGTGGGCGAAGCGTTGGCCAAGGTTTGTAGACTTCAGCACAACATGCTCAGACACCAATGTTAAGCTGCCTCTGCTAGGAGAGCAACACTGGCTGACAGGTCCCATTTTCTTCTCTTATTTTCCTTTCATGTTTTTCAAAAAGACTGTGTGGGTAGGTTCATTACTAGACGTATGTAATCTGCATCTCACTTTGTTACATGGATTGAGTCATGTTAAATGTCTGTTGGCTGTTTGTTAATGGCTGGGTAAATGTTAATGAAACTTTTACTTTATCAAAAGCAGGAGTTCCAGCTCTGCTTCTATGAATGCAGTGCTGTCTCTGGCCAAAATGTGTTGGAGTCCATGGTCCATCTGTCCAAGTGAGTAGATCTCATTCCGCATTCTGACTTATTCCTTTAATCAAGAATTAATCAGACTAATTAAGCTATCAGTTACGTTTTGTTAGTGATGGGAGAAAGTCTGAAGACTGACAGCAGATGGTATTATGTGTGCTGTCACAACACTAACTGCTTAACCTGTTCCTTCACTGGTTCCTTTCGTCTTAAGTAAAGGCAGTCATTACATGGATTGTACACTTTTTGAAAACACATCAGATCTCTATTCTGATATGGTAATATGTTAGGAATGAAATGATGGCACATTGTTTTAATGTTTAAATGAAAATTAACAACCTACAGAGGGCTAAATTCAAAGACACTCCAAAAATTAGAGTGAAAAAGTCATGCAGCAGGCTAGTCCATTTTGCTGAAATTTTATTAGAAGATGCCTGGCCCTCAGGCCACCCTCATGATGTTTCTGATTGGTCAGAGACATTCACACCAGTGGCCTGCTGGAGGTCCTGTTGGGCTCTGGCAGTGCTCATCCTCTTCCTCCTTGCACAAAGGAGCAGATAACAGCCCTGCTGATGGGGACGTTCTACAGCCCTGTCCAGCTCCCCTAGAGTAACTGCCCGTCTCCTGGAATCTCCTCCATGCCCTTGAGCCTGTGCTGAGAGACACAGTAAACCTTCTGGTAATGGCACGAATTGAGGTGCCATCCTGGAGGACCAGTGCAACCTCTGTAGGGTCCAGGTATCACCTCATGCTACCAGTAGTGACACTGACTGTAGCAAAATGCAAAACTAGTTAAAAACCAGAAAAGATGAGGAGGGAAAAATGTCAGTGGCCACTCCCTGTTAAACCTTTGCTGTTTAGGGGTTGTCTTATTGCTCCTCTAGTGCATCTGTTAATTTCATTAACACCAAAGCAGCTGAAACTGATGAACTACCCCCTCTGCTACTTAACTGGCCCGATCAATATCCCAGTGTTTAATTTGATGCTGTACTCTGATTAAAAAAAAAATTCTTTTTTTTTTTTGAGCAGTGTATATTCAGCTTGTCAGAAGTTATTTCCATGGTGAGGTTTTGCATTTGATGCAACCGATGTTGGGGTAGCCAGAGAGCAGAGAGTTGTGGGTAATGTTAAGTGGTGCTCAGTAACCTCCCTCTCTCTTTGCCCTGGTAGACTCCTGAAGGAGCAGGAAGATGGAGAGAAGGAGAAGACCATCCAGCTGGTGAACAGGGCTGCCAGCAGACGGTCCTGCTGCCTGGGACAGTAGGCACTTGTGCTGTCCCAGCTGCAGTTTACTTCTGCTTGTGCATTTGGACCCAGTCAGCCAGCTGTTTAGCGCCTGTCTATGGCCTGTCAGCACTAACACATTGGTGCTAACGCTGTGCTAACTGTCTGGGTTCTTCACCCAGCAGGAAGCAGGGTGCTGCTGTATCATCACTGTGGATGTGTGGTAGAAGCTAAGCCATTGAGGTAAAAGAAATCATCGAACCAGGCTGATTTTGAACAGTCTTGGTTATGTTTATATGTATGGTATGCATGGCCAGACTGCAAGCCTCTTAATACAGACACTGACAGAACTGGAAAATACTGACACATGCTGTTTTACAGAGCAAAAAAAAAAAACACACAACACATGTATTGTTTTAATTGGGTATGCATGCTGTGTGTATACAAACAGACTGTATAGTGTATAGTGTTGTATAGAATGCAGATGCCAAAGAAATACTGTTGTTACTATTTAAAAAGTTTTAGGTCTCTATAATTTGCCTGTCAGACATGACTGTTTTTTGTAAATTTGAAGGATACCAGGCACTCCGCTATTTCTGGAAGGTCTCGAAGTAGGCCAAATCCTGAGAGGAGCGAGTCAATTCTGAGTTAACGGATTTTACGCCTGCTCAGTTGCTGCTGGGTTTCACTGCTCGACAAAGAGCCCCTGTTATCCGTTACCTTTAGTGAAACTACAGTGGCGACTAATTTGGGGACCAACTGACCTTCAGGGTCCTGACTCTAATCCCAGCCTGCAGGGTCTCTCAGCCTCTGTATGGTCACATGGGAGTGAGGTTCTCTGACCTCAGCATGCCCCCCTTCCACCCCCCTGACACTATTTGCACACTTACATGTTCCTATGCAGGCCCAGTTGTAAATAAGAAACTGATTCTATATGTGTATTGTATTAATAAATAATTCATTAATTAAATAATGACCAAACAAATATTTTCTTGTGGTACACTAACACTAATTTTGAAGTATGTTGATTTAGTCATGATGTAACATTTAATGAATTTTGATTTCATATTTGTTAATACTTTGGCAGTACAGTGGCTCACTAGGTAGTACTGTAGCCTCACACCTCCAGTTTTAGGGTTTAAATGTTCTCATGGTGTGTGGGTTTTCCCTGGCTACAGTCAAAACCAGAGGTGGCCAATCTTATCCGCAAAGAGCTGGGGGGTATTCCAGAAAGCAGGTTATGTGACATACCCGGGTAAGTTTAAGGGTAAGTTAGTGGATAACCTCAA
>JABFEB020000060.1:28657442-28670497 GCA_019775895.2 Stomatorhinus ivindoensis | reverse complement strand
TTTATTTATTATGACTCAACTTGTATACTTCAATGTTCTGATTTCTTTGTATGAATTCAATATTTGGCTTGATGGCATCTAGTGGATATTTAGTGTCAATCCCCTTACTGATAAAAATTTTGACGTGTTCAATACTTATTTTCCCTGCTGTATGTCTACAGACTGAGCCCATTGGCTGTTGGACATTCCAATTCTCTAATCACAGCTCCGAAAGCACAAAGGACACCCATCCCTCTACCATGGTGGGGGTGAACAGTTACCACATTCTTCTCATTGGGTTTCACAGCAATACTGCCAATGATCTCCTCGCCGCGGCGCACTGTAAGGTACTCCTCCAGGTAGAAAACCGTCTGCTTCCAGTGTGTGTAGGGTGCATCTGGTGCTGCAATGAGAAGAGAACACAGCTGGTGTGATTTTGCTACCTCTCACACTTGCTGTGATACTGAGCCAGATTTAACTCAATATGACCCTTCAAGTCTAATAGGGAACCCACTACAAATGTGGTGTAAGACTACGGAACACTTTTTTTTCATCACGTGATATCCCCCTGTACTATTACAAAGCAGTGGGCAATCATGATCCACAAACTTATCACAATTATCACAGCTGCCTGATTTTCACATCTCTTTGCATTTCCCTGCTTATACTCTTTCATCAGGTCCTTTATTCACTGGTGTTTTTAAGATACACATTTTTTTAATAGTACAAGCAAACTAATTCCCCTATTTCTCTAAAGAAATGTCTTACGAAAGGTATTTCTAGGTGAGAAAGAGCAGAACCATGGACAGCAAGACAATAACAGAACTAAGGGCTACATAGCTACGAGGAACGTACAGTAAATACTAAGTAGGGCTAACAAGACTCAGCTGGGATAAATACATTTAGGGGCTGGAATGAGAGGTAAGGCTTACAAGCATTGGGCAGGGCATGTTTGAGGCAACTATGGAATATTTAGCACTATAAAATACAGAACATAATTATTATGATATTATTAAAAAGCATGCCAAATACTCATCATTGTAATCATTACAATGTAATCATCATAATGTAATCAACACAATTGAATCAAATGAGTATGCATTTGCACCTTATGTTAGCCTCAAAGTTTCTGTTAGCTACTTTATGTTAGCCCTGAATGTATGAATAGCCATCTTCATTAGTGTTATATCTTATCACTATGTTGAAGGACAAATGTAGTTAGCTACTGAAGGGAAGGGATTGGCCCGAGTTCGCCAAAAGTTCACGGCTGAGTATTTAAAAAAAAAAAGTGGTCACGTCACAATTATGTTTGACCGAGGGACCAAAATGTAAAAGAAATGACTGACAAGCTTATCACCTAGGGCTATGGATCAAGAGATAACAATGATTATGAATGGTTGAAGGGACGATTATGATGATGTTTAAGTGACCAGATTTTGGTAAGTGATAAGAAAATGTATAAAAATTGCTGTAAAACAGTATTGGACACACTTGCAAGAGTCCGGCCTTGGTTGTAACCTCATCATTGCAATAAAGACTGAATTTGGATCTACATGAGTGGCTTCTGACTTCTGATCTGGCAGGGAAGGAAAAAGCCATAATACGACACCCAAGGGGTAACAGAAGGGTAAAACAGGTGAAGCAGATCGGGATGTGACACTCGAGAATTGATTATTCCCCCCATGCAGCAACTGTTTCACTGCCGCATGAGAGTAAGTGGTTTTTGTTATAAATGACACTGCAGGAATCCTTCATAATATTGCAATAATCAGAAATGATGAAAAACTAAAAATAAAATACAAAATGAACAACTTGAATAATCTAATCCTAAATATGATGTTCGCCAACTGGGTGCACAAACCCGTCTCCCCATATTGTAATATCACCATTTTATTTTTATTAGTTAAAAATTCTATGTGCACCAGTCAGTGCATGTCATTGATATAGGGGAATGGGACAATGGCACAATAGCTGAAAGAAAAGTGCATTATTATTATTAACATAAGAGAATGTCCTGTGTGCTTCGGTACTGACTACTAAAGACTATTCCGGGGTTTTTTTTTTAGAGAAAATATAGTAGACTGACATGTAAATGAACCAACAGTGCCAACTCCTATCAACCTTAAGACTTTGTGACTTTGGCACATTTAGAGTGATTTGTGCAGTCCTGGGGCATCAGAAATAGGGGGAACACATCCACCCCGATTTCCTTCTCAATTAATAAAGAAATAAATAATCAACACCGCGTTCCTTATCCTTCATTATAAATTCACATATTACTAAGGGCAATTTGCTGCACATTCAGAGCTCAAGAACTAAACCTAACAAAGATTGCAGTTATTTTTTAGTTAAGTGATGTTTGGTTATAAATCTGTTCACTTAACTATGTTAGCCTTATTTTAAATGAGCAGTATGAGCTGACAACAGCGATAAGAGACATCTGAGAGCGACTCAGACCAGCCTTACGAAATAATATCTCATAGAAGATATACTTAAGTAAGAACACGGGAAACACGTCGGACCATTAAGAATCAAGCTTAACAATTAAGAATCAGCTTAACTTTAACTATGTTGCATTAAAAAGGTTTCAGGTAATGCACCCCTGGCCTGTTAACTGCCTACATCAAAGTCCCATTGTTTCCTGACAGGTCAGTCAATGATATCTGAACAATATTTACAGTATATACCTTATAACTCATCTCAGTTCCCACAGGCTCTGTACCCTCTAACTAGGTTACAGATTAGAAACATATTTGGCTAGACATGAAAAAAAAAAAATTTAGCTCTGGTCTGAATAATTTCCAAAGACTTGGATGTGTGATTTTCTGACGCATGAGTCATTTTTTGACTTGTCTCTCTGATTTTAAAGTCATATAACAGCGAAGCTCTATAAGCATCTGTTCATACTGCCAGACCGTCCCGGGTTTACCCGAGTGGTGCAAGCTGTCATTGCGCAGGTGTGGCACTGTACCACTCTTTACACGAAGTAACAGCTTTTCGAGTGCCTGTTTCACTGGCCGCACGCCCCATGAGCCACCTGTCAGTCACCACCAGCTGAAGGACGTCTCCAACCACTAAGAGATACAGGCATGGGGTAAATCTGACAGCAAATCATTCAGCTGCAGGCTTATGGTTTATTTTGTTGATTGTAAAAAAAGGACTTCATAGTAACAGGTATCAGTGTATGGACAACGCACCAATCCCATTCCCCAATGGCTATTGTCTACATTTCAGTTACCCCACCCACCAGGGGTTGGACCTGATTTCTTTTTGGATAGTGCAGGTGTAAACTTTACCCTGGGGGGATAAAGATAGCAGTCCTGACACTATGAATATTCTCTGTGGTCACCCATGATTCGGCACATAACCCATAAATCCTCTCCTTTGCCATTTTGAAAGCCTGTCTCACACAGAAGGTCCGCTGAGGCTCTGCCACAAGGATTGGTCCAGCACCTGGCTCTGCCCACTCAGCTGGGCCTCAGAACCTGCTGCCTGCAGCTCACAGCTGCCTGATTCTCACATATCTTTGCATTTCCCTACTTACACTCTTTCATCAGGTCCTATATTCACTGGTAGCCTTGAAAGAACCAGATTCCATCCAGTCTCACAGTACAGATCTTCTTTTTGCTGAAGTAATGTATACAAAGTTGGAATCCTTGCTGTGTCGTACCCATGCAGCTTGTTGCACAACCCTTACGAAATGAAATACCCTTTAGTTTTTATTACGTTATTATGCTACAGATCGCATTTAGAAAGAACTTTGGATGCTTAGAGGTTCCAATCAGATGTATTGCACCACAGAAGAAACCCTACCTGTGGAGAAGCCAGTCTTCTTGTGACATTTGGTGAACTCAATGTTGAAGTAGGTAACCAGGGCATGGATGTAATCATTACGCTGGATTTGGAGGCAAAATGCTGAGGTGAAGGACAGGTCCTCGACCTTAACCGTGTAGATGTCTACTTCCTGTGTAGGAACAACAACCATCAAATATCTGTCCAACTTAGACCCAGCTTAACATTAACCTCGACCATTGCCTTTAGGACCACACTATAAACATGAAACTGCATATTCTGTTTGAAAACAGGGTGAGTAAACGGGGTGACACAACGCTGCTTCTAATTGCAAGACAGCCACTTGTACCTAAACATTGGTCTGGATGCTGTCAATTTATAAATGGTCCTTTTTTATATTGTGATTTGACAAGGCAGTGATGGACTACATTACCTGCTCTTATCTTTCAAAATGAAATCACACTGACTGTAAGACACATGTTCTGGTGACATGTGAATTCAGTTCCAGACATGACTATCATTCATGTGAGGCAAAAGAGTTTTTAATCTCTGGTGTTTGTGAATCTCTGTGGTAAATTATTTCACACAGACCGAAGGCGTTGGCTGCAATACTCTGTCAGCTGAGCTGTCCTACATGTGAAAGCAAGTCTGGGATTGGCTGAATTCTGGAAGAAGATTTGCTATTGGGGTTGCACAAGTGGGATAAACTGTCAGTTCCTTTTGGGTTACCAAAGGGAGCCCTACAATGTACAGAATGTAATTAGTGACAACGCTGGGATAGTATCTTCAGATTTAATTATATATGAGTTGTTTGTTTAGTGCTGGGTTACGATGAGCCGCACCATCTAAACATACACAGGGCAATACGGAATATAGAAATATTAATTTATCAAAGCACATTGTGAAGCACAGGCATGATGTTGTTGGTTCTCCAAGCAGTGAGCTTGGGAGACAAGTACCTCTGCACCTGTAACTAATTGTTAAGGGGATAAAGCAGGTCTGTGCTGCTTAGATAAAGGAAGAGTGCAGACCTATTAAGTTCTGTCTGTCTGTCCATCCATCGATCCTTCCATTTTCTGCTCCATTCAAGGTCATTGAGTATGTACAATTCAAAATACCAGCTTGTGCTGTCAGACCATTACAGATTACTCCTAATTGAACAGCACATTTAATATTAATTCAATCTAAATGTTCTCATTTCACAACCCTCCTTGTCTCTCTTCATTGGCTCCCTACTGGCACTTACATTAAGTTCTAGTCCTTGATGCTGACCTTCAGATCCATTATTGGACTGGTACACATCTACATCAAAAGGCTTTTCAAGACCTCTATCCCATCTTACCCACCTTCTCCACCATGTAAGAAGTATCAGTCCAGACACTTCTTTTACAAGGTTCCCCAGTGGTGGAATGAACTGCTGAACCACATTTAGTCAACACATGTTATCTCCGGCTTCAAAAAATCCCTAGTCAACACCTTGACAGCATGAATGTTTGCAATGTGCTATTTTCCTTGCTTGAATGTCACTTGGACAAAAGTGTCCGCTAAATATTTAAATGTAAATTTCATAAAATAGCATTGCTTGTAATGAAGGTTTAATAATATGACATGTGATTAACATACTTATTTTAAATCGTTCAGCTCTTTAAATTAAAAAAAAGCTGAGTTAATTTGACATAGATCTCACTCTATGTTAATGATACATTAGGTAATAACTACACCAAGGACCTGTTATCAATATAAGGCAGATATCAATGGCCTTCAAATAAAATGCTAGAGATCTGGGAACATGTAGACATTATCATTCCAGCAGAATGCTCATAGCTGAGGGGTCCACGTCTTTCAGTCAGCTACTCGTCACTGATATAAACAAAAAATCAGTATCCCTGATAACAAAGGGCAATTTACTGCCAGTGATGCATCAGCGGGGTCAAGCCTGCTTCCTGTTTGTCATTACAGGACTCTGTCCTATCTAAACTCAGGCCTCCATGCAATTCACCCATTTTGGGGGCATACATCTTACCAGAAATAACCATGTAAAGAAAAAAATAAACTATTTCAGGGAGTCCCAGAAGAGACAGAGTTTTGCTGATGGTGACTGCTAATTCTCCTACCTGAAGATCTCACCACCATAACAAAATTCCTACTGAAGAGCCAGAAATTCATGTTGGGTGATTTCCTTCTAAAATTTGTTAAATGACAGATCCATGAGTCATTTTTTTCACTGCTTTCATGTTCCTTATGCTTTGCGTGGAAAAAAGGACAGTTTTTCTGTCAAATGCACAGTTCTTTTGATTGGTGCTGTAACTACACAGCTTACAGATGTTGGGACATCAGGGGACTTACTTTTATCAGGCAGGAGTTCGTCACCACCTGTTTGGGGTCCACGACATCTACCAAAGGCTCCTTTATGGCTACGTTACGGATGCAGCTCATGTCAAAGCCATACACATTCTCCCACCCTGTGGAGAGACACACAAAGACAGGCAAATGTGATTTACTTACAGATTTTATGAATTTCGACTCTATCACAACAATGGTAAAAATTGTAAAATTGTTTGAAGAAGCAGTCCCTGCAGAGCCAGAACTTTTGGGACATTATGACAGACATATACCTTAACCTGTAAGTAATAGGCAGAGCTGCTCTGAGATCACCAAACATGTAGCCACATAGTAAAATTATGGGTTGGAGCCCCCCCAAAACAAAAAATTCTATCAGACACAATATGTCACAGTGCCTGAATGAAGATCACTGCAATGCACTCCCTGTCATTACTACATCATTAGCACTCCCTGACGTTAGCACATCCTGATACTAGCACTGCCAGACATTTACACATCCGTACATTAGCACTTACTGACATTAACACATCCTTACATTAGCACTCTCTAATGTTAGCACATCCTGAATCTAGCACTCCCAGGTGTTAGCACATCTTTACATTAGCACAACCTGACATTAGCACTCCTAGATATTAGCACATACTGATATTAGCACTCCCAAATGTTAGCACATCCTGACATGGGCACTCTCAGATATTAGCACATCCTTACAATAGCACTCCCTGGTGTTAGCACATCCTGACATCAGCGCTCCCTGATGTTGGTACACCCTTACATTAGCACTTGCTGACTTTAACACGTCCTGACATTAGCACTCCCAGACGTTAGCACATCCTGACATTAGCACTCCCAGACATTAGTACATTCGGACATTAGCACTTAGTGACACTAACACATCCTCACATTAGCACTTCCA
Source organism: Stomatorhinus ivindoensis (assembly GCA_019775895.2). Classification (NCBI taxonomy): domain Eukaryota; kingdom Metazoa; phylum Chordata; class Actinopteri; order Osteoglossiformes; family Mormyridae; genus Stomatorhinus; species Stomatorhinus ivindoensis. Next base: position 28,663,467 of record JABFEB020000060.1, on the reverse strand, counting down.
GACATTGGCACATCCTGACTTTAGCACTCCCAGACATTAGTACATCCTGACATTAGCACACCCAGACATTAGCACATTCTGACATTAGCACTCCCAAACATTATCACATGCTGACATTGGCACTCCCAGAAATTTGCACATCCGTACATTAGCACTTGCTGATGTTAACAAGTCCTGACATTAGCACTCCGAGATGTTAGCACATCCTTACATTAGTACTCACAGATGTTTGCACATCCTTAACATTAGCACTCCATAATGTTAGCACATCCTGATGCTAGCACTGCCAGAACTTAGAACATTTTGACTCTACCACTCCCAGATGTTAGCACATCCTTACATTAGCACAACCTGACATTAGCACTCCTACACTGTGATGGCTACAGCCATACAGTAAGGTTTGGAACATATTTGCATCCTTAGTTGATATAGTTGGTATGCTTTTGCTTTATTTACAGTAATTCAGATTTTTGCTTTTTGCTTGGCATAGTATATTTTGATATTGTAGGGTTTAGTGTAATGATTAATTTAGACAATCATTTGGTTTGTAGTTCTTGGTGTGGGGGATGGTCTTTTTTTCTGTGCAGCATAAAGGTGTGGCTGAGGGCGGAGATCTCCCAAAAGGACAACCCCTGAAGCGGGAGCAAACCATGTGCTGCTGGGACAAGAGGGGGGGAGTTGGAGTTTAGTTGTATTTTGTTATATGTAATTATATGTAGTGATTATTTGGTTTACCCCTTTGTATGTTAAATGGTTTGGCCAAACCGATATATGTTCCCTTGTGTCTCTTCATTAGAAGGTCAGTTTGTTTTAGTTAAATGTTTTGCTTTGTAGTGTTAAGTTTGGTTTATTTTTGTTGACCTCTTCTATGGGTCCAGTGATTGAGATTCTGAGTTTATTATTGTTTGTACTTTGAGGGTTAATAAAGCCCTATTTCTTTAATAAAGCCCTATGTCTTGTTATTGTTTGTATGGGGGTTAATAAAACCCTATTTCTTTAATTAAGTTCCTGTGTTTGTGCTGCCTGACTGCTCGGTCCCTCACACACATCTTTGCCATTTATCAAGCTGCAAAATGTTTGAGGATGACATGAGGAAGGGTACATAAATCGCCTGCAGCTTTTACCTTTTTTTAGTTTATGAGATATATTTTCTAAAACATTCATTGTGACTGTCAAAGCACATACATGTGAAGCCAATGTATTCATTTATGTTACAATGATCTGGACTCTACGGTTCTTTTTAAATACCACTTTGCCCAAAGAAAGCCAGTGCCATCATTCAAAAAGAAAAATAATAATAAAAAAAAAACTTTTCAAACCAGACATAACCTTAACAGCATGATACGGTGTGTAAGAAGGACAGTGTGACCCCACACATGCCAATAACTGCCCTGACCTAACAGATACATGTTTCACAAGGACAGGCCATAAGGACCCTATTGTTCTGAGTCGACCCTTTAGCAGGCATACCTTTGGCATTCACATGTAGTGCACTGGGTGAAACCGGTAATCATTTACATGGTGTTACGCAACTGGAGGGCAAAACATTAGCACAATCAAACTGTCCATCCCTACCCTAAATTAATTTTGCGTGTGGACAAAATTCTGACAGAATGACTGAACAATGATCAACAGAAACAGAAGCTATGGTTACATTCACACATCAGCAACCAGACAGTTTACAGTTAACAAGGAGCAGTGGACCAGGAACTCAGAGAAGACACAATAGGCAAGTTCTGCCTAAAACGGGATGCACTAGGCTGTGGGCCATGTGCTGTAAACCATGCCTTGGTTTCCAAACATGCGCAACAATGACTGTGTGCTCTAGGTGAACCAAGACCAGCCCTGAGGTAGGAATAAGTCAAAGATCCAACGACATTAGAAAGACAATCTAAACCAGGGATAAGGGAGCCTGTTCCACGGAGGGCTGGTGTGGGAGCGGTTTTTCGGATGGCCTCTCAATCAGCCAATAATAAAACCGTGGTTCCCAACTCCGGTCCTGGGGACCCGCTGTGATTGGCTACAACATCTTTTAAAAGAGGATAAACAAGGTAAAAAGATGTTGGTGGTGTGGTGGTACTTTTGCAGTTTCAAGTCCCGTTACACGTTAATTAAACATAAGGATACGAATTTATACAGATCAACTTTCGGGCATCACAATATGCATCTCATAAATATCTTAGGCACACTAATAAACTGCTTACCGAACTGTGGGTGTCAGCACACGCCCGTATCGTAGCCGGCGTCTGGGAACATGACTCACTCGTCATCTAAAGCCCTGGTGATGATCGTGCATGTGCCATATAACACCCCTAATCACCCCCATATGATTGGTTGAAAGCGCAGTGATACCAGTGGCCTGCGTCAATAAGCATATATTATTAATTATCAGTAGTAAAATGTACTATAGAACAGCTCAACGGAATAGATTCATGATGCAAATTTACACAACCACATGCTAAATTCATTTGGGTTTGACACTTACATAACATAGCCAATCTTATGAATGTGTTATCAGAATTCAGCACAAAGTAAAAAATAGAAAGAAGAAATAATTGCACATAGTAAATGATGATGTAAACTGTGTGGACAGTACATATGCGTCACTGTAACTCTCCGAACTCTCCAAAGCCTTTCCCGAGCTGACCCATCAGATGTGGAAAACCAAAGCGAACTGGAACCAATCTGGAACTGAGCTGTAAGTAGTCTCTATTTGCAGTACATCTAGGGTCAGTTCCTGTATGCCAGTGGAAAATCGTCAATATCCCAGATATGCACCTTGGTTTACCCCAATAACTCGTACCTGCAATGATCCTGTCATGGTCATGGTTACTCTGCTTTTTCTTGCATTTCCTTTGTGCTTGTTTCTACTCTATAATATTGCAACAATTTGCATGCTCATCATCAAACCAAATGAAAAACAGGAACTAAACCAAATAAGTTCCCCTGGTACTCGCATGCATTATTACACAAACCCCAATGTTACTTGCGCCGATAAGGGTTCAGACTTCCATTTTTTGGATGACAGAGCAAAGTAAACATTAAGGAGCAGCTTTACTTTAATAAATATGGCTCAATCCGATCTGCAAGATACAGTCATGGCCAAAAATATTGCCACCCCTGCATTTGTCAGAAAATGCACCAATACCAAAGCATTTGTAATTGCAAAAGTTCTGCATTTTCTGACATAAATGCAGGGGTGCTAATATTTTTGGCCGTGACTGTAGGAATTAGACTCGAAGCACACCACAGAGTTGGATCAATAGCAAAATTTTGGCTTTAATACCAATACTAGCTACAGTACCTCAATTGCAATATCAATGTGATCCTGTTTTAAAGCCATTTTCCAAAGAGGCTTTAGATTGTTCATGAACAAAAAAATAAATATTCGCCTTCTGTTTTAAGACCAATGTCATAAACTGATAAAAAAAAAAAAACGTTAGACATAGTGGAGTGGAAAAGAGTTTTTGTTGGGGCTGCTTTATTGGACCCGTGCACATAGATATAGGCCTAGACATCGTTTATTTCTGTCTTTATTTGTAAGACTTCCGTTTGCAATAATGAAAATGTCTGCAGTGAGGAGTTTTAGTTCTGTATTTGCAAAGGAAACCCTGTGCTTCCATTTCGTTTCACAAGTCTATGTATGGATTAAAACAGCAGTAATAGCCTGTAAGAAGCATTCTCTATCCCCGAAGCTCCAATCTCATCAGCCACACCAAGCCAAGATAAGCAGAGGGGGTCTGGAGGAGGGTTCACTTCAGTAGCCTTCTGTGACTCCGGTCCCTATAGGTAAATTTTGCTGTTATGCTTAGGGTAGAACCCATCATTTGACTGCCCAATAATTCTAACATTAAAAGTGAAATTTGCAGAGATTCATTAAACTCTGTTCAGTACATAGATTCAGATATTAATTTGGCCTCATCTGTCAAAAAACCTCATTGACAACAATGATCAACATGTTACTTGAAATAAGTGAATCTCACAGTATTTTTTGTGCTGAAAAGGAGATCCCTAAAATCCCCAATCAAATTTTAAGTGACACACAATTAAACTTTACACTATATTTACAGTAAACTTTACACTATATTTACAGTATATTTGCATTAGGCCTGGGTATTGGCACAGATGCGACAATATGAATTCCAGTTTACAAGCTAGTGATTTGATTCAGATTGATTCGAATCCGATTCAATATCAATCCGATAGGAATAAGATGAAATACTACATACAGTAGCAGCCTTCCATACTGGGAGAGATGTTTAAAAAGCTCTAAATGGACTACAATTTGCAAAATCACTGGAAACAAATTGTGAAAACCACAAAAAAAAGCCAAAGGCATGTATACCATTTTTTATATATGAGAAACATGTGGGTATACTTTTCTATAAACAAAACCATCCTGTCTCTTTCAAAGCACAAAAAAATGACTTAAGAAAACTTAAAGAAGAAGACTTAAAAAATGACTGAAATGAACAGCTGAAAATAGGCAAGTCTAAAACTCCCAGGCCATGTTTCAGGAGGACTTTAACTAGATATGTCCCCAAGCATAAATTATATGATTTTTGAGGAACATACAGGTATTGCTTAGGGCTGGGAATCAGCACTGACCTCACAATTAGGGCTGTCACTATCAAATATATCATTGGTTGAGTAATCGACCGATCAATCTGACCATCCATCGGGTAATCATTTATAATACAATACATATAATGTATGCAGTAAAACCTCAGATTGCAAGCATAATATGTGCTGAAAACGTGGTTGTAATCCAAAGCACTCGTATATTAAAGCAAATTTTCCCTTTAGAAATAATAGAAACTCAGATGATTCGTTCCACAGCCCAAAATATTCATATAAAAATGATTAATACAAAATATTAAGTAAAAATACACAAAACAAATTAACCCACACTTAACCTTCGAAAAGAATCGTGGATGGTGTGAGGGAGACGAGTGAGAGCAGAAGAGGAGGGTTTCACTATAACTAACGGTTTCACTGCTATCTGTCGACTCACTGGAATCTTTTTCTTTTTGGGCGATTTTAACAAAGAACCTATCCAATGACAGCCGCTTTTGACTCCTTTTTGGTTTTGTGGAAACATTGCATTGTCGGTAAACAGATTTCATAGTACTGCACAGTAGAGATTTCTTCGCTTGCACTGCTACACCCTTATTCGGGTTGTGCTTTTCTACTAAATTTGAACTATATTTATACTATATGATTGAGGCATGGCGACTGAGACCGAGCATGGGAAACGATTACCCACAATCCAACAACAAGAGACAGAAAAGCCATCGGCTCAGTTGTGATCATGTGATGCTCGGCAGACAAAGCGTATGCATAATACTCGTATTGCAAGACTTCGCTCGTTTATCAAGTTAAAATTTATTTTTTAAATTTTGCTCATCTTGCAACACTCACAATCCGAGGTTTTACTGTAATATAATAATATAAATTGTAATTGGTGCAATGTTAATATCAACATGGCATTTCATGTGGACATAAACATCATAATCCAATTTAATTTCAATTCTCAAGTGGATTCAACTTCTATGCTATTCAATTTACATTGAAGACACATTGACTAATGTGCGATCAAATTTGATTTGGTGCAAAACCAATGACAAAAGTGTTAACACTGCAGAATAAAGCAATGTAATTAAGTTACCATTACATAATGAAAATAAGATGCCTACAAACATTTAATCAAATAAACAATTTATTATTTATATGATTTATATGAAAATTATTTATATGATTATTGCTGCACCTAGCAGCAGAGTCCTGCACGGGTTTGATTTTGACAAACCGCACCCGCCCGTTCTTGTCATACTTAAACTAGGGATGCACCGAATATTCGGCCACCGAAGATTTTCGGCCGAAAATGGCCCAAAAGTGCATTTTCGGTTTTCGGCCGAAAGATTTTTATCACCGAAACAACACGGCCAAAACAGTATGTTGTGATGACGCAAACAGAACCCGGGGCCTGCACGTGCTTGTCTGAAGCAGCATGTCTGCGGTGTGG
>JABFEB020000060.1:28613279-28623784 GCA_019775895.2 Stomatorhinus ivindoensis | reverse complement strand
ATGTAAATACCCTCAAATAAAAGCTGACAGTCTGCAGTTAAAGCACATCTTGTTCGTTTCATTTGATATCCATTGTGCTGGTGTATAGAGCTAAAAATGTTAGCATTGTGTCGATGTCCCAATATTTATGGACCTGACTGTAAGTCACTGGAGGAACCGCGGGCAGAGCGGCGGCTGCAGGCCGTGCCACGGGAGGAGCGGCAGCTGCAGGCTGTGCAGCGGGAGGAGTGGCGGCTGCAGGCTGTGCCGTTGGCGGAGCGGCGGCTGCCGGAGCTCCGGGAGCCGAGGCGGGAGCCGCTGCAGGAGCCGAGGTGGGAGCCGAGGCAGGAGCCGCTGCAGGAGCCTCGGGAATCTGTGTAGTACGTTGTGTTTCGTGAATACTTCCCCATGATCCCTGTACCATTCTCCTGACCCATTTCCTGGATTAAAACCCGCTCCTTTACCCGTCATCCTGACTCCTGCTTGTCCTTGCCTGCCTGACTCTGGCTCGATGTGACATGATGACAGATCTCCCGAATGACTACCAGCAGCAAGCTGACTCTGAGCGGTACAGCTTGCTGCAAGAGGTAGTTTACTGCCTGAAGCAACCGGAGGTCCAGGAGGACCCCATGGCCCTGAGGATGGTCAGCCAAAGTGGGGACCTTTTAAGCCCAGTTCCCCCACCCGGGGAGGCGTACCCCCCTCCGAGCGGTGCGCACAAACCTACGGGAGCTGCTACGGTGGGTTGCCGATCGGAGAACCCGGCAAGCCGCACTGCCCAGCCCGCAGGAAGCGGACCCGCCACCCGAACTCCCTGAAGCGGCTCCGCCCCAGCCTGGCGACATAATGTGGAGAAGGAGGATGAAGCGAAAGGGAAAGACTCCGGAGGAGGACAGGATGATTTCCCTGGGATTCGCCCCGCTTTCTCCCCTTCCCAGGGGAGGTTCCCAAGACCACGTCCCCTCCAGTATGCAAGAATTGGGACTCGGTCATGGAGGTACCTCCCCTGGAGAGGTACCAATACCGGGAGGCCCTCTTAGGCACTGGGGGAATAAAGGCTGTGTGGGACCCTATTCCCCGGACCCCCAAGGCCTTTAAAGGGACAGCGCGTGCATCTCCGGCACCGGCCAAGAAGGCCAGATGGGGTACGACACCGGACCCGCCTGCCTTGGGCCAGGTCCCCGAGGAGGTCCCAGACGTCCTGCTCTCTGCTCCCTTCTCCGCTGAGGAGGAGCTTGAATGGGACCCCTCGGGGATATGGATCCCTGACAGGTACGCCAGCGGCCCAGCCAGGTCCGCGCCAGCGACTGCCCCGCCTGTCTGTATCCCTCAAGGGGAGGGGACACAGACGGGGGGTCCAGGTCCCACTCACCCGGTCCCCAGACCCACCCGCGCTTATCCGGGCAGGGGATCTGACTCCGAGGTCGCCTGGGGATACAAGGGCTCCGACCCGTTAGTCATCGGCGGGTCCCCGGCACTCGGCTTCGACCCCACTCACGGCCCTTTGCCAGTCACCTGCGGGTGCCCCTCCGGCTGGGAATCGGTCGGCCTTACCCTTGCCGGCTTCTCCCGTGCCATCACCTGCCATGGGTCCCTCGGGCTCCCCCAGGTTCCTCCTCCTTCCCTCTCTGGCCTCCTGTATCTGCTTCTAGTCCCTTCGTCCCTTCTGTCTCCGTTACTCGTTCTCTTTCGGCTCCTGTGTTCACCCCTGGCACTTTTGCACGTCAGTGTTCCCCCTCCATCTCCGCTCCTGATCTGCCTGTCCGCGTTCCCGTCCTGTGTCAGGTTTTGTCAGGGTGGTTGTCCCTTGGTCTGTTTTGCGTCTCAGTTTTATTCCCGGTTCCACACTAACCTGTCTTCTGTTCTTGTCTTCCAGATCCTCCGGGCGCGCCTTTGGGGGGGGTTCTGTCATGATCCGAGAAGCAAATGATATATGTGCCTTTTAGATATTTTCAGCCTTCAGTTTTTCTACTTCCACTCTTGCATCTTCAGTTACCACTATAACTGTAACAGAAAATTCAAATGACTGACCCCAGTTCTGTTGATGTGGCTGCAGGAGGGAAAGCTGAAATAATCTGTGTGCGAGTATTTAAGGCCCATGCTCAGAATTTAACTAAAGCACCCACAAGATAGTCTGCCGAGAAATGACGACAGGAGGCAAACTTGACCCTAACATGAGGCCAAAGCCATGCTTAATAAGCTCAAAAGAGATGTCCAGTCAAAGTGCCGTCTGTAGGAAGACATGAAAACTGCCGTCCATAAGGAGTACCCACAAACCAATAAATGAACGAATCTGTAACTGCCAGTGGGCATACTTGGTGAAGACCTTCGCCAGAACACCAGAAGCAGTAATTTCTTTAAAATGTGTCTTTACTGAGTGCATTTTCAGGATCTCAGAACTTTAAGATTTTTTATTACTTGCTTTTTATCTTAACTTGTTTCTCCAGTAGACTACAACTTTACCTTTAAATAAGTTTAAATTATATTTGAGCATTTCAGTTTTAGATAAAATGCTAGGTTTAATTAATGTGTCACTTCTCAAGATGGCGGAAAGAGGATGGGGGCAAGTTATTTTACATGGCCCCTGTATGTAGCCCAGAGCTCATTAAAATTAAAAAATACTACCAACGGAGTAGGATCACTGCTGGCATCCACAGGAATCAAACCAGTGACCTTCTGATTGCTGCCACAGAACCACCACTCCGGCCATGACAGAGCACCTCAGAATTAGAGCCAGCTATGTTGAAGCTAAGCTGTTAGCTAACACTGAGATGCTACTCAAGGGCCTGATCATGTGTTTCGGGTATGATAAATACAGGCTGTACCAAAGCTCTGCAGGGTGGTAGATTTCTGGGAGCAGGGTTGGGTATTCATTTTCAATTTAATTCAACTTAATTTGTCTAGTGCTTTTTCATGAGATTACATTGTCTCAAAGTGCTCAACAGAGGATGTGGGCAAGTCATTTTACATGGCCCCTGTATGTAGCCCAGAGCTCATTAAAATATCATTAAAAAATACTACTGAGGGTCTCACCCCCAAACCATATCATTTGGAACCCCCTAGCTGCCCTCAAACCCTTGCCACAGTGTTTGATTGGGCTACGCTGAATCCAGGTGACATAAATCTGGGAGAGTGAGGCCTGTATGAGGTAGGTGTCTAAAAATAGCTTCCATAGAATAAACAGCGTGGGTCCCCATGGGAGCAAAGCTATAATGTGTGTGCCTTTGAGCTGATTGAGACAAACACAGCACCCGATAGCATCCCCTGAGGTCCAACCCTGATCCTGGACAGAGCTTTTTCTTGATGGGGGTTTGAAGTAGAATTCAGTAATGTAGGCTGATTGATGTACACAGCTGAAACTGCACTGAGGGTCTGCACTGTGGCTCCTGCATTTATTTTAGAACAAAATCTATATTTCTTTCTTTGAGCATTTTGTGTTCATTAAAGTCTGAGACCAGCAATTTGTTATACCTTTTGCTCTAGTTGTTTTTTTTTTTTTTGTAGCGCCAAGACAAACAGAAGTTGATGAAAATCGTAGGCCATGTATAACGTGAGCTGTCAGGACCGCAGAGCAAAGCAGAGAGACATTCTGCTTAGGGGAGTTTGTGGAGGGATCCCAGCTGTGCAGGGCCTCGTCTCTGCTGAGTGTGGAATCGGTGATCTGCCCGGAGATGCAGGAGATGCTGAAGATGGTGGAGAACAGGGTGGGGTGGGAGGGTGTGGAGTCAAACAAGCTACAACACACAAATCTTGTGTTATATGTAGATTTTATTCAATGCATCAGTAGTTTTACAATGATTACAATACTTTCCTTTCTTAAATATCCATTTTAAATATCCATTCCACTGTTGAAGTTAACTGAAAGCTACAATAGCACATATCCTTCCGGGATCCTTGAGTTATGAGTGTGTGACTTTAACTACAATACCACTTATGTTTGATTTGCGAAAAGACTTGTACCAGGCAGGGGCCAGGGGAGGGCTCCCTTCACTGGTGGGTTATGTGACTGCTGGCGTCTCATCAGTCTGTTTTGGAGTGGTTCTTACAACAGTGCTATGGGCTTGTCTCACACTCGCTGCCATGCTGTCAATCTTTGTCCTGCTCCTGACCCCTCACTTGGCTAAAACAGGTTATTGACTCTCTAATAACTTCACAGTAGAAACTCCACTGAGTTTTAGCTTCAAAGTCTGTGAGCATTTAGGTGGAAGGATATTTCAGCAATATTTTAAGTGACATCCTGCCTAGAGGTCAGGGATGCCCAACCGTGACCAATCTACCATTTTGCAGAGCTTAGGTAAGGTAAGAAACGCACACTGATTATAGCACATTGCCGCACTCACCACATGACAAACCACCTCAGGGATGTGATCCTGAGTGTAGCCATGTAGTGGGTGATATCTCAGCACCACACTATTTCCAGTGGCTCGAGTGTCAGTCCTGCCACCAACCCCCAAATTTCCCTGTATTTTGTAGAATCTCCTTACATGGCTGGATGTAGATTAACATCACACCCAGGATATAGCAATCGCAGGTTAAACCTCATTCAATGGTTCAACGGAGTAGGATCACTGCTGGCATCCACAGGAATCAAACCAGTGACCTTCTGATTGCTGCCACATACAGTAACCACCACTCCAGCCATCACAGAGCATCTCAGAATTAGAGCCAGCTATGTTGAAGCTAAGCTGTTAGCTAACACTGAGATGCTACTCAAGGGCCTGATCATGTGTTTCAGGTATGATAAATACGGGCTGTACCAAAGCTCTGCAGGGTGGTAGATTTCTGGGAGCAGGGTTGAGTATTCATTTTCAATTTAATTCAACTTAATTTGTCTAGTGCTTTTTCATGAGATTACATTGTCTCAAAGTGCTACACGTTTATCCCTGCCCAATGCCCCCAGTGAACAAACCAGAGGCAACAGTGGAGAGGAAAAACTCCCAAGTAGGAAGAAACCTTGGGAGGAACCAAACTCAATGGGGGAGCCCATCCTCCAGGGCCTGGCAGAGGAAGTCGAATGAAAAAATTATTTATACAGTCCAAATTTTAAGATTTGAATGTAAATGCAGAAGGCAAGCCTGCTATATGTATGAGTGCAGATTTCCAAACCTGTCATTGTGATAGATTTAAACAGTTAATCTTAATGGGTAGCACTGACAGCCCCAGGGTTGGTGATCAGTCTCACCCTTGCTTTGTATGTGGGGATTACATGTTTCTCTGTGTACTCCTCATACCTCCTGCTACCCAGAAACATGTAGTTAGGGGAACTGGCATCTCAATATTTCATATAGTGTGTGTGCCTTCCGATGTACCAGCATCAGGGATACACTGCAGAATGCTGGGATAGGCTCCAGGATACTGGGATTGGCTCCAGGATAAATGTTACCCTGTACAGGACAAGCTGTTCAAAGATAGATGGATCTTTATGTTGTGGCACTCTTGTGGAGAAGAAAATCTGGCTCAGGATACACAGTACATGATGGGCAATTTGTGCCCGATGACTGATGATGGAAGGTTTTGAGGGTTCACTGTGGATGACAGAAACTGGGTCCTGCCTGGTCCTTTCCCAGCTGGGCGGTGAAACATGGCACTGGTTGGAGGTCTGAGGTGGTCTGACTCACTGCTTTTAACATTTATTGCTGGGTAAGGAGCATTCCACTGACCTCCACCCCCAACTTCAGAATAGAGGTGGGCTGAAACAAAAGCTTCTCCAACCATGCCGGCCTCTAATTAGAGTCATTTAGGCTGCTCTGTAATTAGCACTGGGAGGGGGAGGTCAATCCCTAGCCTGGTGCTGGGAAAATGTTCGGTCTTATCTATATACACTCCACAGTACATAAAATAACATTCCCCAGGATACACACACACACACACACACACACACACACGTAGAGACTGTAAGCAAGACAAGTGCAGCACATGACGAAGAGGGGAAAAGGAATAATAGCTAATAAAATTAAAATAATAAAGAATAAAGGTCTACATAAACAGACACTTAGGGGGAGCCAGGGGTACCCGCACAATATAACAGATACAGTAATGACTGTAGAACTAAATACAACAAATGTATCAATATGACAGATATAACACAGATGTAGGAAAAGGTACAGTGTTGGGCAGTGTCTACTGGATAAAGTAGATAGTGCTGGTGGTAAGCAAGGTTTATACTTGGCCTGGTAAAGGGTTCAGAGTTTAAACAGCTTTGGGGAATAAGCTGTTGCATAACCTGGCAGAGGATGTTCAGATGCTTCTGTACCTTTTGCCAGATGGGAGGGGAAAAAAAGAGAGTATGAAGAATGGAAGGGGTCTTCCACAGTGCTGGAGGCCCTGCAGATGTAGTGTTTATTGAATATGTCCTCAATAGAGGGTAGAAGGGTCATTTTGATAATTTTCCAGCTGCATTCATTATCCATTGTGAGATGTTGCAGTTCCCAAATTGATGTAGCTGTAGGATAGGAGAAGGTAGACTTGGCCTCCTCAGCTGCAGAAGGAAATAGAGATGCAGCTGCACCTTCTTCACTAGGGAGGTGATGAGATCAGATGAGATCAACTGCCAGGCATACTCCAAGGAATTTAGTGCTCCTGACCAATTCCACCACAGAACCCTCAATGTGCAGTTGGAGATGGACAACATGGGCTTTCCTGAAACCAACAATCATGTCTTTTGTTTTGTCCACATAAAGAGACCGATTGTTGTACTTGTACAAGTCCACAGTCATTGTATCTCCATTCAGTATGCCGACTCATCACCTTCACTGATGAAACCAACCACTGCTGTGTCATCAGCAAACTTAATAGATGGTGTTGGTGTTGCACGTAGCTGTGTAGTTGTAATTCAGCAAGGTGAAGAGAAGTGGACTGAGACCACATCCCTGGGATGCACTGGTGCTCAGTATGTTGGTTTATGGAGACCCAGCTGCTGATGTGGACTATCTAGGGTCTCTTTTTCAGGTAGTCCAGGATCCTGTTGCACAAGAAAGTGTTGAAATCTAATAGGCTCAACTTCCCTACGAGCTTCTGGGGAATGGTGGTGTTGAGTGCTTAGCTGAAGTCTATGAGCAGCATTCTTGCACAGATGTTGTTCTTTTCCAGATGGGACGAGGTGAGAGAGATAGCTGTGGAGATGGCATCATTAGTGGAACTGTTTGGGCAGAATGCAAACTGCAGGGAGTCATGTGATGCGAGAAATCCTGTTTTCAGTTGCCTCATGACTAGCCTCTCGAAGTACTTGATGGTCAGTGCTACAGGGCAATAGTTGTTGAGGCACAAGGCAGAATGACCGCCTGTTTGAGGGAGATGTTGAAGATGTCTGTGAGGATATCTGTCTACTGCTGCGCGCATTCGCAGAGCACCTGGCTACACTACCAGTCAAAGGTTTTTGCACACATTGAGATTGTCTATATTTGCCTGTTATTCACTTAACATTTACTAAAAAATGCATTCAATATTCTTTGCTAACAAATACATTTACAGTATGTTCACCATTTGAGGACCTTAATTAGGAAAAAATGTCATAGCTTTGATTCATCAAAGTATCCTCCTCTAGCAGTTTTAACAGCAGAGAAAATTTAAGGCATTAGTTCTACAAGGGACATGGAATACTGCTCTGTTTCATGGGATGAAACAGTTAACTAGTACATTTAAAGTTAAAGTACAGCCTAAAATTTGACTATACTATCACCACACAATCAGTTAATAGGATGTCAGACATGCACTGTCACCTCGTTTATATCTATGTTATAAAGGAAACTTGTTTTATTTGACTTATATTTTCATTTACAGTTGTTAACTCAACTTTCAAATGTTCAACAAGAATAAAAAATGTGTGGACAAACATAATATCTATTCCCCAGCAGGGAACTGAAAGCTCTGCTGGAGGCTCCTGGAATTCCAGACAGCAACATGATCCAGTATCATGCAAAAATGTCTGTCTAATTCTGTGTCATGTGTAACGTTACTACATAGGCTATGGTTTCCTCAGATTGGAAAAATTCAGCATATATATGTGCGACAACAACACTGAAACAAATCCATTGCCTTCTAATACTTGTGGTAGCACATTTACTTGGCTAGCAATTGGAAACAGCTAAAGATAGTTAACCTTGTATACTGTCACTGAGATGCGGGTTGTGAATGTCACAACATGTTGATCATGTGTAGAATTATCATAGAAGACTTAAATGATGAGGATTGGGGGAGATGAGAAAGAGATACAATCGAATGGAGGAATGGTTAACAAATCGAAGTACAATTTCAGTTTCTTCACAAATGGTCAAATAATGACATTGTAAGTTCCTTACATTATCACGTATGAATTTTTAAAAAATGTATATTTCTACCAAAAATGTAATAAGTTTGAAACGTTTAAAATAAGCTCAAATATTCCAGTACATCTTCTATATTTCAATTTAAAAGGTGCAATGTCTTAAATATCCATCCCAGACACTGCTGGCTCAGTATCTGACATGTGCTGACTGCAGTTTTCCACCTGTTGTTAATATGGCTTCCTCTTCATCTTCATAAAAAGTATCTTCTGAAATAAGAATTAGATCTTACTTCTCTTATTCCCCCTCAGAGTCAGATGGAGTTTTTTTTTATTTCAAATAGAATGTGATTTACTGCGATGGGCTGACCCCTGTCCAGGGTTGTCCCCTGCCTCGTGCCCATTGCTTCCGGGATAGGCTCCGGACCCCCCTGCAACCCAGTAGGATAAGCGGGTGTAGAAAATGGATGGATGGATGTGATTTACTATGGAGGAGAGAGAGAGCCATTAAATGGTTCCATATTTACAGGATCACTCATCTTTACCAGTGGGCTCCTATCTGCAGTAAAATTATTGCCCCCTCTCCACTGGGGATGCTGTCTTTCATTATTATTTTTGCTACAGAGAGCTGTGGGGTCAAAAGGCCACCCCTGTTTTTCCCTGAATGATTCAACAGGTCTTGACTTGTCTTGACTTGTGAGGTGTGCAACCTGAAATCCTTAGTAAGTCATATGTCATGTTCAGTGTGATCTGTCTCAATGTTAAGGTCCAGTCTGTCACTCTGTGACAGCTACGGGCTCCTTGGGGGCTGGATGACTGAGTTTGAAATGTTCCTTATGTGCACCAAGAGCACTAGTTTCCCCCTTGAGTAATGTTCAGACCTTTTCAATCTTTTAGTATACTAATTAGGAAAATTGATTTGCTGAAAGTAAAAATAGAAGGTGGTTGTCTGTCATCATTATGGGATTTTCCACTACCTATGGAAAATCCCAGGGTAAAGGGGCGGGAGAGAGTACCTGAATTAGGTATAGCAGATGACCAAGTGGCTAAATTTGAAAGGACCACAGTGGACATTTTTACTCGGAGTAAAAAAGGGCATTTGTAATCTGGAAACCAGTCACCAGCCAAGCCAAAGGAATGAAGGACAAGTTCAACTTTTTCAGGGTGACAATAGGCTTGAAATTAAGAGTCAATAGGAGAGGGAGTTTTAGATGAATGACAATTCTTAATGTTCCCACAATTATATTCAGATTCCACTGACCCCCACTGTCCACTTTCTGAACCTCAAAATCCTGGCCTGCAGATCATTAAACTTCTCTCAGAAGTTCATCTGGTTTTCTCTACTCTTAGCTGCTACTTTGAGATTCCACAGAATTCCCAGACCTTGGTCAGCCACTAAATGAAAGCTGGTTGGTGCTTGTCTGTGAACACAAGGAGCAGATGTTTCCAGACAAGTCTTACATCTAACCATGTGTCCAGGGACAGCTGTTTCACACATGTGAAGCAGTGCAGTGTGGACATGCTGGGGATTTGCTGAAGCTTGTGGCTCTGTGATTGAACATGGTCCATTTGCCAGTAAGTGTTTCGATTGCCCAATTCTCACTGTGTGTGGTATTTCATGACCTAATCATTCCAGAACATTCTTTCTATCATTCAACAGCACTAGCCTTTGAGGATACCTGCTCCTTCTTGCGAGGGGAGGGGTGTTCAGTCAGTATTTAAGAGTGACTTGCAAGGATGAAGGGCCATCACCATTCCACCAACGACCCCAAGGGTGGTGAAGTAGCCCAGATAAACCGCCGCAGATGAATGCGCTGATAAACCTCTGGTTACATCCTCAAGCAGCATGGGAACGTTTAGCAGGGGAAGAACATTGTGATGCTGCAGCAGCTTTCAAGGAAGTCTCAATAGGCTTTTCATTGAGGAAAGATAAATCTATCCTTCTATGATGGAGAAGAATTGCTCTAGTAGCTTTGATAAAGTAACATCAACTAAATGACATCAGCAAACATGTATTTGAATATAAACCAAAGGTTTGAGGTTGTCTACCATGTTAGTCAATGTGAACAAAATAATCTGCCTCAGCAACTAAACAAATATAAAATGTACAAACCTGGGCCCTCATTTATCAACCGTTCCTAGAAACTGTCCTAAATTCTATCCTACGAATGAAATTTAGAATGTTCATGAGTACAAAAAAAATCCGGATTTATCAAACGTGCGGAGGCCAGTCGTACGCATGTTTGTAAGTAATAAACTGTTGATA
>JABFEB020000060.1:28483946-28494371 GCA_019775895.2 Stomatorhinus ivindoensis | reverse complement strand
CAGGGCCTGAGTCCTGCGAGGTGGCCAGACCAGGGCCTGAGTACTGGTCTCCACAGATGCCATAACTGGATTTGGTATATTCACTCCCTTAATCATCTCTTTGGCCAAAAAGAGGGCTTCGACAAAAATCTGACCATTTCATACATTGATCTTGATGTTTACTTTTATTATTTACTGAAAAGGCTGTTGCACACCAAGTCTGTATTTTTTTGTTTGAAATTATCATACATTTAAAAATAAATTTAACCTCAGATTGTGTTAATCATGTTTACACACTGACTCTGAAACTTTCGTCCATCATTGAAGTTTTAGGAACAGGTTCGGAGTTCTGTGTTTTTTCTCATGTGTCAAAAGCTATTGAACATGATCTTGTATGTAAATTGCTGTGCCCTGAACATCTGTCAGTCACCTAGAGCACACTTTTCTGATGCCACAGTTTGGATTGCCACTGTTCAGGCCAAACTGGATCATGATGGTTCAAATTGGTGGTTTTCTTTTTAATGTGTTTCCAATGTTGTCTGGAGTGGTGGCTCTGAGGCTGGGGATCTGTTTCAGCAATTGCAAGGTTGCTGGTTCGAATCCTGTGAATGCCTTGAGTGATTCTACTCTGTTGAGCCCTTGAGCAAGGTCCATAACCTGCAATTGCTTTGTCTTGACTATGATGTTAATCTACATCCAGCCCTGTAAGTAGGTCCTCCAACTTACAAGGGAAAAACTTGGGGGTTGGTGGCAGGATTGGCACTCCAGCCACTGGAAAAAAACTCATACTCTGTTTGGACTAGTGTAGTATTGCCCCCCACACATGGCTACACTCAGGTTCTCATCCCTGAGGTGGTTTGGCATGTGATGGGTGTGGCAACATGCTGTAATCTGCACTTGCTCCTTACCTCCTCCATATTGTTAGCAACATAAATGAACCACTGACATTGTGAAATGCAACTTGAAACAATTGGGATAATTCAACAACATTTTTGTGCATAACAATTTTATTCAGAAGATGGATTAAAAAACGCATATGAAAAATTCAGATTTAGTGTTCAAAGACCTTAAATATGGATGAAACTACTATAAATGTTTTACTTAAAAAACACTAGCAATGGACACATTGAGAGACTGACTTTTTGCAGGAAATATCAAACTACAGGAATGTTTTAATTAGATGAAGCTTTAGCAAAACGTGCATCCAAGGTTGTTTGACCTTTTAAGAAAAAATGATGACCTGTGGAGCCCTTAAAATGTATCCTCTGTATGTATATCAGAGTGGATCAGAAATGTCTCCAAGTGCCATCAGAGGTGGGTAGCTTCAGGAAAGTGCAGCACCATCCTTCGGATGGAAGTGGTAATTAATAAACCTGTATATTTTGGTAAAATTGCAGTTACAGATAGTAAAATCTAGCATCATATCCGTATGTTGATATCCAGGCTTCCTGTGAGCTTTCTTGGTGGTGGGGGGGTGAGGCATACATACTGCTGTTTCTGGTTATATAAATTGAACAGAGCATTTTGCTGATGTGCCCATGCAGATATGCATTAGTTATGTTCCTTGAATATAAATGCTTATGTCCCTGTCTGTGGGTGGGAGATGGCAGCCGTTGCTATTTTCTGGCCGCTCTGGGGTACAGAGGGGGTCTGAAGATGTGCCCGATTGTGGCTCCCTCCTGACTCCCAAACCCTGATGCCGTAACCATGACGACGTCAGTGGCCCCTTCACCCACGCCATCCTGTCTTGGATGGCACCAGTGTTAATATAATTTTTTTTTTTTTGTTTTAGCAGAAAGGTGTGGGGAAGGCAGGCAGAATGCCATTGTCAGGTGCATTTGTGCTTAAATTAAAATTAAATTAGTTTTGATTTGTATGTTTCAATTTTCATCTGAACTCCAGTTTTAGCTCGTTTTCAGTTTGGTTATATCAGTTTTTATTCTTTTTTTAATCTAAAGATGTATTTCTTTTTAGTTTTATTTTCAGGACTAATTTATTTCTAGAGATAGACAAAGAGTTGTAGACTAATTTTTGTGCCTGATCATTAGAGAATTCTACATGAATACACAGTGCACAATATGTACTAACGTCGTCAAAATGGCAAAATATTTTACAGGTATTATTAATGGTCTAAAGCATGGGTGGTCAATCTTATCTGCAAAGGGCCAGTGAGTATGCTGGTTTTCACTGCAACTCCCTAATTAGATTACTAATTAAAGGACCGATTGCCTGAAGAGTCCTCCTGAACAGCTGACCTACGGGTTATCCCAATAACCTGCATACACGCCGGCCCTTTGCAGATAAGATTGGCTACCCCTGGTCTAAAGGCAATATACTGAATCACATTTACTCAAATAATTACAATCAATTACGAAAAATAAACAAATCATTACTTTAATAACATTAAAGAACTATAATGGAGGATTTGACATTTTTGTATAGTTTTAAGTTTTTTTTAAAATTTTATTCCTTTTTATTTTTTAGTTTTCATCAGTGGTGGTAACTTTGATACGACTCCCAGACAGCCATACCTGTTCTTGGAGGCCTGTGTGAGATCAGAGCTCTGGGTTTAGCCCCCTCTTGAGTACTTGGGGGTGCAGCTTCCTTTAGACCTACAGCCAATTGTCCATGTTCATCATCCTCAGGGGAAGTGGAGGGCATCATGGGTGAAGACTGGAGGAGTAAAAATAGTAATGATGTCCCCTGTAGTCCACTTAAGATGCCTCAGTGTGAGCGCAGTCAGAGGTAACTTTGTAAATGTTGGTCAGATATTTCCTAAGACAGGTGCTTTGGAGAGAAGTGCTTGCTCAGTGGCTGGATAATGAGAATGAGAGTTGACACAGAGCCCATGATTGCCCTGCATGGACAGTCTCTTCACCCCCATTGGCCCAGTGTGGCTAACTGTCACTCTGCTTCTTCTGGGTTCGTGCAACTGAATGGCCTTGATAACCCCTTTTTCCTCTGTGGTCTTTAGTCTTCATTCCTTTCGGCCTTTAGCATGGTTTGTGTGTGTCCTGTGTGGTCAGTGAGAGACTGGTAATGGCTTTGTGCTTCCCTGGTGCCTGACCTCTCTTCTGTATTTGCCCTTGTTGTAAATGGGGCTGTCTTGAGATTCGATGCAAGGGGGGGCAGGAGGGTTGGGAAGATCTGACTCTGGCAGAATGATGACCTGAGCATTGTGGAGACATCATCATGAACATGAACTCATCCATAGAAATCTCTGCTTCATAGCTGTTCTCCACTGAGTTGGCCACCATTGATCTTCCCTCACATTCACTTGAAACATTTTTCAAATGGTGCTGGACAAGTGCTACTGCTGTTTGCTTTTATTGGCCTTCTAGCATGTTCTCTGCTGGGCATAGGTGGGGAAGACCATAGAGCAGACAGGGATGAACTGTACACAGTGCTGCATGGTCATCCAGAAGATCATTTATCTCGCTCACAAAACATGATCTTCCTCAGGAACCTCAAAGGTCATTACCAAATCCAGCACTGACTCTTTCGCTCCTAGCCTGAGAAACTCTGGTTCCTTTTAATGCTTTTGGATTGGGTGGGAGTTGTAGCCCTGTACTCAGTAAACATCTGCACCTGCAGGATCCCCCTGGCCCAGGTCCTTCCTGTCCCGCAGTCCCAGCACTGACGGGGAGG
Source organism: Stomatorhinus ivindoensis (assembly GCA_019775895.2). Lineage (NCBI taxonomy): Eukaryota > Metazoa > Chordata > Actinopteri > Osteoglossiformes > Mormyridae > Stomatorhinus > Stomatorhinus ivindoensis. Next base: position 28,490,744 of record JABFEB020000060.1, on the reverse strand, counting down.
GGTGGGATCTGGCACAGGAGCTTCGTAGTTGCAGGCTCCCAGCTCTCCTGTGTTGGCTGAAGCCAGCTACATTGATTAATCATGGCTGCAGTGGGAATGCAAGCCATGTGGGACTCCTGACCATGCAGCCAAGAGGTGCAGCTTGGGCCTTTCAGCCATGTTCACTGTCAGAGTGGCTTAAACGCTTCATTTGGGACATGAAGACCTACCTGTCTTATGTTCTGCATGCTCACTCCTGAGATTACACAGCATCAGTGTCATAAGGCACTAGTGGCTGATCTGGGATTTGTGAATTACCAACAGATGATGTGTCTGGTATTACCTGCTCTGCCTGTGGACAGAGTTTATAGCTGGAGCTGGCCACCAATACCATGGCGCTGTTGAATTCCTGAATCTGATTGGTCAGAACAGTGTTGATTAATTTCACAGAGCCAGGCAAATCACTGTAGTAAATGAATGCATGATTATAATGTTTAATTCTAAGTAACTGTGAGGGACCAGCAAGCAGACTCAGGGGCACAGAATTTGTTACCAACCAAACTTTACTGAAAATCCAAAAAATAATCAAAATACAAAATGATATCCAACACAGGAAAATTCTGGGCCCAATAAAATGAGGTCAACCAAATAGAATGAAACCAAAATTAAAGCATAACAGACCCCAACCTACACTGAACATAACTGACCTAACAAATAACACACTGGGGGAACATATATAATGGGTGATCAGTCCAGTAACACACATAAGGGGGGAACACTACCATAACATTTACAACTACAAACCAATCACTCTATAAATCCCATAGCATATGTAGCCGATCAAATTATACAAGCAATTTTATAAAGAGAAACTAAATAAAAAAATGTTAACAAAAATATAACAAACAACTATAACAAACCCAACTCCCCATCCCCCTACAGTTGGCACCTAATAGTACTGCTGATCGGAATTTAAAGGGAACCATGCCCATTTCGACTGTTTGCCCGTCGGAACAAAAATAATGTATGCGACCACTTCCTGTTGTTTCATTGCAGGTAACTGCAACCTTGTGTGGCCATCTCAGGCCATCACAGTAACATTACTTTACATTCTAGCGTTAAAACATAATTTAAAATGAATGAAAACTACAGTGGTACCTCAGTTCTCAAACTCATTAGAACTCAAATTTCGAACCAACCACTTAGGAAAAAAATGACCTAGTACTTGATCTGAATCTCAGAAGTCAAACCGTGAATGCTGACCTAAGATAACTTGTACATGCGGGGAAATAAGTCACGCGGCACGTCTCTCAGCGGAAACAGAGGGTACCTCTTCAGTCTCAGCCTCGCTAAGAAGACTAAAGATGCTCAGGTGTGCTTAGTACAGTATATGCTTTTCTTGTTTTATCTGGTTCATTTTGTATATAAAATGCTAAAAAAAAAAACATATTTAGGTGTAATTTTTTGGGGGGCTGGGAACCAATCAATTGGTTTTTCATTATTTCTTATGGGGAAAATTCGATCAGAACTTGAACTTTTTAGGATTCGATCCAGAGTTTTTAACAGATTAAGTTCGAATTCTGAGGTGCCACTGTATATGGAATTGTGTAAGAAAATAGTTCTTGTAATAAATGCATTTTCAAACTGTAAAAATGAATATAATGTGTTTAGGTACTAACCTGTAAGTCAAATGTGTAGTAATTGTGGTATAAGCGGGTTAATGTTCTCCAAGCCGTGCACTACATCTTTCCCTCAGCACACAATGATTGATCCTGGCTGTGCGAGTCAGGAAGACATTAATATGTGTGACTTCTTCAGGAAGAAGTCTGATCAGTCCCCAAAGGTCTGTCTCTGCTAAATAAATGTTTACTTTGACCAGCTGCTGTAATCTGGGGACCCCTGTGTGGGGGGGTAATATAGGTAACTGAATGCAAGATGTCTGAAAGCTAAAGCGTGCAGTGGAATTAACAGGTACGTTTGGGGAGAGCTCTCTGATTAGTAAATTGCCCTTCATGAGGGGCCACACCCCCAAACCGTAACCATGGTCTCCAGAGACAAGCCAAGCTCTAAGCTAATCCGTGCTCCATAGTACCACTGGTGAGTGGTGGTGGGGGGGGACTTATTGGTGGGGTGTGTCTGTGGCGTCATCTGAGCTGGGGAGCACCCTTGCCCAGACAGTTGCGTTGTCACTGCACACCTGTGCTCTAGCCGGAATGCCGGCATGGAGACTCTCTGTCTGGACCCAGAATGGCTTCACACCCAAATTACCTCGGCACCAGGAATGCACCTGGCCACAGCATTCCGTCTGTCCTACCAGCTTCCAGCAGGCAGGTTCTGCCAACCCAAAATAGCACCGCTTCTTCATGCTGCGGTGGCCTTTTTAACTTTACACTATGCCTAATTTCTGTTCACTGGCTAATTTTTGTTGTCTCACTCCCCCAAACCCCCCCCCCCCGACTTGCATCTCAGGCCAAGTCATCTCGCATCACACTTGGACTACCCTGTGGAAGTGAGCTGTATGCCAGTGGCTATTTTGGGTTCGTTCGTGCTCCGAGTAGCTTGAGCCTGCCTGTATGGTGTGCACGACTTGGTTTTTAGATACCATCTGTGCCTAGCATGGGTGCAGATTTTTTGAGGTTGGATTGCAAGGCTGTGGAGTTTGTCTTCATATTTTTGCACGAGGGTGAAGCGGCAGAGGCATAGGCTGGTGAGCAGTGGGTGCATCAATAAAAGGGGACCTCATGGCCATGTTCCCATGTGACCATATTGTCATGGGGGATATTTCCATGTGACCATATTCCCATCTGGCCATATTTCCAATGACTATATTTCCATGTGGTTATATTCATAAAGACTATATTCCAAGGTGACCATATTCCTAATAACCATATTTGCATGTGACCATACTCCCATCTGGCCATATTCCCCTGTGACCATATTCCCAATAAATACTCTCCACAGCTGCCCCTGATTCGTGTGGTCAACAGGGTAACAGGGACTGAACTTAATTGCGTAAAAATTCATACTGGACCTGCTCTGTCCACCTGAGTTAGACAGCCAGGCTTGTTCCACACACACCTTTTAATGCTTCTTGGCTGGTCAATGTGTTGCTTTGCCCCAGAGGTCCAGAAAAGCGCTTAGAATGTGCCTTACGCTGGCCACCTGACCCCTTTAGTGGTGACGTGCATCTTCACACATAATTAACCTTCAGAGCTCTCAACCGGTATAGCAGTTTCAGCCCAGTCTGTGTTCTGAATGGAACAACTATATATTCATTTAATATTTACATACATATATGCATCCATCCAAGCATCCATTCATTTATTCATAATGCCAGTGCACCATCATGGAAAGTCAGGATGCACTGGCCATAAGAGAGGACACCCTGGATGCCTTGTGGTGACTGGGCCCACGTACACACAAGGAATCGGATAAACTGCAGTTCTAGGCTGTAGAGCTGTATAGGTGTGGCTGCAGTGTTAGTTTTTTGTTACATGACATTTAGTATGATTAAACTCCCTGAGAGTGATGTATCACAGTGCTATGAGCTCATTATTATTACAGTGTCCTCCTTGTGGAGTTTGTCCATATTAATCTGCTTCTGGATCTGCTTCACCTTGTTCGAAAATACAGTTCAGAGTGTTTTCCTTTTTGTATTTTTTTACGACCTGATTTAGCAGAATCTCATGGTCCCAGAAGGGCTACTTTATGCCTGTGGAGACCAAATGTTCATTTTGTTGTCCTGTTTGTTTCTACAGGAGCATTTGTCTGCCTTTTATGCATCTGTTTCCCCAAAATTTTCCTCTAACCCTTGTTACACAGTGGTTTCATTCCTATCAAGGGGCGCTTATTTTTGAGTTTGAATTTTGCATCAAGATGGTAATAGAAGCTCTTGATATTTAATAAGGTTGTATGTGCTTCATTGTATGTATGAACGCAGACATGTTTTGAAGGGGGTGTAATGTAAATTTTCAAACATGGATTCTTCAGCTCCCTATTACTCACAGTTAAAATGTGACTCAAAACCTGTTTGAGGTTTACTAACTGAACAGAAGAAATAGCACATATAGCATAAAGGCTGCTTCTGATGTTTTAATAGGGATTACCCTGAATGAATATCGCCTTGTATTCTATACTAGAGAAACCTTTAAAGGGATTCATGAAAGACCTGAACTACAAATATAAAGAAATATAGCCGCAGCTAAAGCCACCTTGGCTTTAGGGAATTCTGTGGGGGTGTGGACAAGTGCTGTAGGGAATCGATTATGCGACTGTACGTCAGTCGCATGGTCAACAGCAAAGCTGACTGTGTGTGTTTTCCCGGGCTGACAAGGTGCGAACGAGGCCTCTTGTGTGCAGGCCTGCCCCATCTGGCTAATGGCCAGTCTCTTCCCTGGCTACCCTCTCTGACTGGTGCTCCTGAACTGGACTTCACTCAGGCCTGTCCCTGAAAGCCAAAACTCAAAAGCCAAAAATGATGAACTGAAACTCAACACAAGTGAGGGATGTTTGTACCGAATGTGTGATGCTCCACTCTAGGTTTCCTAGCTGTACTTCTAAATAGCTGTTTTCAAAAAACAGATTTTGAAAGTTGAGTTGTAAACCACAACAGAATGGGTTCTGGCCCAAACACCAGACCGGCTATGTGTGGGTGGGGGTGGATGGTTTGCTAAAGCCCCTCCACCATCACCATCTGGACTCATTGGACCATGGCTGAAAGTGTAAGGGGGAACTCTATGGGTGGGACAGTTCTGGCCCAGGCTAATAGGAGCCTTGTGCTACTCTCCCCCCACAAGCATGGTGGTCATTATGTTCCAGACAGGGTGAGGACAGCTGGCCTGGTCAAGGGAGGCCCCTTGCAGCCGATGGTCCAGAAGGTCATGAAAAACCTCAATTGGTCTCCAACTGAGCTCGTATCTGTTTCAATGAGACCAGGATGTCTACTCAGCCAACCATATTGGTCTAAATATATGACAAGCTGAGCGGTGTGATTAAACCCACAGCTGAACAAAATCGTTCACAAAACTCCTGTAGACCAGTTATTCATTCGTGTATTTCAACATGATTTTTGAAGGTGAAGGTGATATTCATTCCACCAGCCATATTGTGCCTCATGCATGTATTTTGTATTTAATTTTTCTCATTAAAGGCCATAAAATGCCCATGACCACTGAGACGTAGTTACCAGCTATACAACTTTCAGGTCGCTAGAGGGGCCATCTCACTAGGCGTTCTGTTTGTGGACCAATGGGGCCAGGATGTCAGTCTGTAAAACGTGGCTCCAGGTCAGACTTATCCTGCAGGCAGGAATGGACTCGAGCACCTGGTGGCCGGAAAAGTGACCTTCTCTGTGACTTCAGTAGGCTAGGTGAGGTGTACCCAGGCACTGATGGTTTCTGCTTGCTAATCGGCAGCAATATGCCCAGTGTGTCTATCTGATCCTCTGAGATTCCTCTTGCTGATGATGCAGTAAACATGACCACGGTCTGCAGGCTCCTGCTTTCTGCAGCCTGGACCCCTCACATGCAGGTGACGCACCCGCATCTGTGGATGTAAAACTACTTACGGCCCTAGTTCCTGTGTCCTGCCCACCTTCCATTTTTTGACATTCTCACCAAAGTCTCTGTTTAGGTCTGAGGCTTTCTCCTCCTTGGTATAAGGTGGTGGCTCATAATTGCCTTAGGATCTGAAGAATAGAAGGCAGCGTGAAGATAAGAAGGTTGGAGGTGCAGGGCTGTGAGCTCCTGCAATAGGTCCACAAGCCAACGTGTGACATAAATGTTCTGGAAAAATTCAACACAGGGCACAATGTACTGTGCTGACCTACAGTTTATCCAAACATGGTATTATGGGTTGTCTCTGCACTGCATTTTGCCACAGTGTATGGGGAAAGGTGTTCTGTCTCTCATGAAAAAAGTAATAATAATCTGGAAGTTTTTCAGCTTTTACTTCTCTAAGGATATATTCACATCTATACATTAGTGCTGTCCAGGCAAATGTTTAGTTATATTTTATGTCTAATGCTTTACTACAGCAGGTGAGAATTACTCTCATGAACCTGGAGTCATGAGATTTTGGGTTCCTAGCATCCAAAAAAAGGAATTGCTGTCAAGAAAAGCACTTAACCAAGATTTGATTCATCAATACCCACTTAGTTAAGTGTTTAAAACTGTGAGTTGTACAGGAATCAGAAATGAACTGAAATATTTTGACATTACACAGATTTCTGTTTTTCAGTCTTTGTTCTCAAAACACACTCTGCTTGTTTGATTGTGGCACAGCTGTGATCTGAATTTGGCTTGTTGGGGATCTTTGTTTGGTGAATGACGTGAACTTGAAATTTGAATATCTAATTAAAATGACGTAAAACGAAACGTAAACTGACGTTCACAAATTTTTCAGTTATGCTAAACTGAATTATTAGGTGTCAATGCAATGGAGAGAAAAACTAGGTGTTTGTAAACACTGGTGTTCATCAAATAAATTCCACCGATTATTTGAGCAATGAGTTTTCCCCCACGATAGACCGCGGCTTATACATTAATTTTACAAACGTGCATATTGGGTGCGGCTTGCTTAAATGGAGCGGCCTATCTAAAAACATGAAAACGCATTCACTAAAAGTATAATTCAGTGCACAAAAAGACAACGTGCCCAAAAAAATTGTTGAATTTAAATGTACAGTGGTATCTCAGAATTCAAACTTAATCTGTTCAGAACTCTGGATCTAATCCTAAAAAGTGAATAAAGTTTTTTTTCGCACTTTGAGAGGGAATTGCTCGGGATTGGTAAGGCGTACCGAGACACTTGACATATCAA
>JABFEB020000060.1:28427925-28467430 GCA_019775895.2 Stomatorhinus ivindoensis | reverse complement strand
CGCCCCCCCCCCCCCCCTGCCGTGAAGTGCGGGAGTGATTTACACCCTCCAAAGTCTTTAGAGATGTTTGCACTTGCATTCAGAAAGTGTTTACTGCTTCCCAGGTGGTGTCTTGTTCAATATCATACAATCTTGCTGCTAAGTCATGTTACCATTTGATAGTTACTCCAGTTGAGTGAGTTTTCTGTTGCCCTTGTTTTTTCCCTAAATTTTCTTAATGTCTGTCTGAAAATAGTGTTTATCAACAAGTTTGTAAGCCATTTTTATTGTTGGAAGCCAAATTTATTATTGATGGATGGATTTCAATATCACGTACTCACAGCTCACTAGGAATTCAGGTCGTGGTCACAATAAAGGAATTAATTTCAGCATTCATTAATTTAGTGACACGGAGTAAAGAAGCTACACTTGTCTCCTTGTTAAGCTGAATATTTTTACCAAGGTCCTCTCGCCAGACTCAAACCAGCAACCCGTTAGCCTGTAGGCTGGCACAGTAACTCTGGTATTATTTAATCATGCCAGCAATCAACCCTCTGCAGTTCACTACATTTATTTTTGACACAGTGCACCCAGATGTGCGTAAGAATCTAATTACCTACCATGCAGACATTATTCAAGGCACCACTCAAACAAATGTGGGGGGGGGCAGCTGAAATGTACGTAAATGTCTGACAGAACTCATGATCTCATACAAGCAGACCTGCCATAGTGCAGGTCAGAGGTCTTTCTCTGTTGTTTGTCTGAAGATGGCAGATTCAATCCTTAGAGCAAAGGCCACATTGGGTCAGTTGAAGTAATTAGACAGCTTCTGGTTTGGGTTTCTGAGTACAAAGAGTCTGTAAATAGCTATTAGCAAAGAAGTAGGGAAGGTGCAAGATGAATAATCAGTTTTTCTCATTTTTCCCGTTCTGTGGGTTGAGGTATCTGGGGTGGGCCCCCCCCTGTGGGAGGGCTGGGGGCGGGAAGCAGTCTGCCAGCCTTTCTCTGCAGTCCACAAGTGCTGTCTCCTTGATGTCTCACAACCGCCACTCTTCGTTTGTCTTCCTGCGAGAGCTCTACTTTGATAGTCCTCCCTGCTGTTTTCCACACCCCTCACAGCCAACAGGTGGCGCCCTTTTCGGGGAATATGCCATTTCCTCACCAAAGTGTTTGGGATACACAGACACAAAAATATGTATGCCGTCCATAGAGAACATGACCAACAAAGCACTCTTTCTCTGAAAATTCAGAGCAGAAGTTCTGCTCGATGCACATTCTTCTCTGCACTAGCATTAGCATGCTTTATTAAATCGCTTTTTGATTGACTGTTTATTTCAGACCATTTCAAACCATTCCTATAATTAAGCAGCTATGCAAGGCCGGGATATGATATACAGCCGCGTTGGGTTTCTCGACAAAAGGAGAATGGTTTGATGACTTTCTTAATGGCCTTGTTAGGAGATCAATCTGAAGTTTTACCAGGACAGGAAATCATCACTCGCAGATGTTACTCTTGATTTGGACCCAGAGGGTCTTTATAGGATGGGAGAAGGCTGTGTACTGGGGTCTGGAGTGGTGTGCGGTGATGGATACTTCTTTATGCATGCAGTGGGTTCTCCTGTCATATAAACATGCATCGTGTACATAAATGGTAAACTCTGCAGTACAGCAAAGCCCCAGTGGGACTGTGTTGACATGATGTTGATTTCTCTTTACCACACTGTCTGTATTCATTGTTGATGCTTGATAGTTTTGGTTAAACAATTTCATCCTCAGTATGATAGGCTTCTGGACTGAAGCCCAATGGAACAAGATCCTTTAGAATAATTTGGATGCTCATAGTTATCACTTTATCATTATACTGTTTGTGTTATTATCAGGCTCCCACCCTGGGGTCCATATTGCAACCACATGATTCCTCTAGGTAGCCCAACTCCAGTGACTCCATGGAGGTTGTAATGAATAGCAGGCACTCATCAAACAAGCTTCAAAAATATTGGGCCACAGTGTGATGCCAGGGTACTCCAGATCTGCCTATTACTCACTTAGTACCTCCGGTGTATCTGTTCCTCTTTGCCACGGTTAGATTTGTCATGTTGATGGTGTCTGTCTTTTTTTGACCACTTTTTCCAAGTAGCCCCTGAACCTTTGCAGGACTGACTATCTTCCTGGCCTGTATTCTTACAGGATGTGGGGGATGGGAACTACTGCAGAATGTGGTCAGGTGACATTTTTAGACTTCAGGCACTTATCTACTTCAGATCCTAATTGATGACCTTTCTTAGCAACCTTAAAATAGTATTTAAAGGCTTTCAGTCTGCATAATGGTCTCATTCATGTTCCTGACACTCTTTCTTAACTTGCCTTAATGCCCACTCATCCTATCCTGGAAACTACTGGAGGGACAGATTCCTGGGGGAGGAGAGCTTAAGGTCTGGCTGCGAAACTGAATTTACCTCCCATTTTTGATAAGCACTCAAGGTGAGTGTGGCAGTCCTGATATGTCCCCACCCCCTCTTCAATTTGTAAGAGCAGTGGAGACTCAGTGTTGGGAAATTGAAGGGTATTGATTCTCCCAGCACTGCATCTCAGACTGCTGGGTCGCAGCACTTGCTGCACTTTGTGAGATAACCCCCACCCAGCCACTTTCTTGGACCAGACCGGGAGTCAGCAGCCACTCGGGCTCATCATTTACACGCCTTCTGTCACTTCCTGGACAGATCTGGGCTGGCACAGAATGAGGAAATGCAGTTGAGATGGGACAGGATGGAACTACTGGGAGATCCGTTATGCTGATGCTAACGTGAACACGTGTGTCATTGCACCATGTGTGACTGAAATGAGGAAAACACTTAAAAAACATATACTCAGTTTTTGCACAGTACTATGCAACTGTCTTAGGTGGTCAAAGAAAATGCTGATTAAATGGTAATTTCACAGCTCTCACTCAGTAATAAACTGCTAAGATCGAGTTTTATTGACCCGTTAAATGGGATGAAACAGACTGACTGAGCTGACATTATTAATGTTTTTTAATGTTTCTTTTAATTACACCAATTACATCAATTGAGTGCCTTCTGATAGTTTTAACAGTATTGTTGCATAAGAACATAAGAAGTATACAAACGAGAGAAGGCCATTCGGCCCATTGTTGGTTTTGTGAGCCTTGCATTGTGGCAATTTGATGATCTTACACTCTACTTGTAGTCATGTCTGTCAACACAGTCCAGCTTTGAATATGTATCGAAGGTCATTAAGGTTTTTGGTGAAGAATATTTTATAACTCTATAATCGTTCAGGTTTAAGGAACTGTCTCCCTTAGTTCAGCCAATTGGAGGCCACTTCAGCAAGGAGTGGAGATTAGCTAATGACTTAATTATGATTTACTTAAGGAGTATGATCGATTAACTAGAAGCTTCAGTAGCAGCCGAGCACTTTATTGGCTGAAGTCCCTTCTTTTCTGACTCACTTTAGCTCTCTTTGGAACAGGTGGGACTTCCCCTTGGCCATTAAGGGTGGAGAAGTGTGTGCTCTATGGGTTAGGTACCCTAAGTGTCCCGATTGCCAAATTCAGACAGCATAGGAAATCTCTCCTATGAATCACCAAGACGGGGTTAGAAGGGGCCATTATCAGCAGATGTTGTAAGCCTGCTTGCACACTTTACATTAATGAATACTGATAAGTAAGCAGGACAGCAATCTGTGGATTAACTAGCTGTGAAATGCTATATTACCTCCACCCCGTGCAGTTTCTGCAATGATCTTTCCTCAATATGTGATCAAAATAGCTCCATTCCATCCTGAAAAATTTCCTTCTCATCCTTTAGACATAGTTACAGGTTCCATAAACCCATTGGTGTAGCTCACAGGGGTCTCAGCAGTGTCACATTGTAGTGAGCAGTAAATGGGTATTTCCAGGCCTTGTACATAATGTAAATTTACTACTTACTACTTATCCCTTTCCATATTCTCCATGATCATCGTAGCATCTCACACCATCCAGTACCACAGTTTGGACCATAGATTCTAGTAGGACTTAGACTTTATCAGAAAATGTTCCTCATCTCCAGATGCTGGTCTGTTAGAGAGTTTCCTCCTGGGCCACATACTTTTCTTGGTTGCCAGCCATGCTCTGCAAGAGTTCCTTTTGGTATTACAATGATTTATCTTATAAGGTGATCACTGCGATGAGCCAGCCTAAATGTATGGTGTTTCCCTGGGTATATCAAGTCCAGCATAGTTTGGGTTCAAAATTACCTGGTGAGCATCATATTGGATAAAGCTGAAAGCAGCTGGAAGGCTATGAGAGATTAGTATTTCTGAACCATTGTAAATTGCACTGTTCTGGAGAAGAACATGCATCGGATATGAACTGGAGACCTACTAGTTAGCAGGATGTTCTTCTAACCACTAGCTGCTGGGTTCTGTTGTCTGGATGCAAGCGTCAATTTGTCTAAGCAGGGAAAAAGTCATAAAAAATTGTGCAACGGATCAAATTGCAAGACAAAAAAGTGTATTTTTATTTACCCCTTTTCATGAGGTAGATGTGTTGATTTAAAACTTTAGCTAAAGGGCAAAGTTTGGTTTGTGCAAGATCTTTTTCCTAGTCATAGAATTTATTACAGAGTAATGCAGTACAAAGAACTTCTTCAAAATATCAGCTTCAAAGCTTCACAAACATGCCATGAGCCCTGTGGAGACAGCAGTGAGATATTGATAAATGTTCCCCCCTATTACTTTACTGGTTTCATCAGAAGAAAGGGCCATGCCCTGGTCCTGCCTGGCAATGATTGGGACTCCTGGGCCTGTGTTGGCGTAAGTGAGGTTCTGGAGCTGTCTTCAGTCAGCGCTCTCATCCAGTCATGGTTTCTTAGAGACAAGGAAAGAAAATTCCTAGTCCTACCTTTTTTCCAAACTTTTCTAAAGCTTTTGGTGTGGGGTGTGTTTAAAGTCTTCAGTAGCTTAGACATGACTTTCCCCCATTGCGTTATGGGATCAAGGTACAAGGCCATCAGGTGGGCACATTTCCCCCTTCAGAGATTTGCTTGTGGTTCCACCTAATCAAACCATATCTTAATGAACATTTAAAATATCCTTACATTAGATTCCGTTCATGGAAGGCGGTTGCAAGATGAAGGGTTGGCTGGCTGAAATGGATAAGATGCAATATCATTGTACCCTGCTGTCCTCCGCTGCTCCCTGCTGCTCCCTGCTGTCCCCCGCTGCTCCCTGCTGTCCCTCGCTGCTCCCCGCTGTCCCCCACTGCTCCCCGCTGTCCCTCGCTGCTCCCCGCTGCTCCCTGCTGTCCCCCAGCTGCTCCCTGCTGTTCCCCCGCTGTCCCCCGCTGCTCCCTGCTGTTCCCCCACTGCTCCCTGCTGTCCCACGCTGTTCCCTACTGTCCCCCCACTGCTCCCTGTTGTCCCCCGCTGCTCCCTGCTGTTCCCCTGCTGCTCCCAACAAATATACTCCTGACTTGTAAGTTGACAAGAAAACACTGAAGACATGAATCATCTTTCCAGAGCACCAGGCAGGATGCTCATTATTAACCATAGCTGAAATATAAACACACACACAGGTTTGTAATTGTATCTTTGTGAGGACTCTCCATTCATTTCTATAGGGAAAACTTTAATCACAACATGAAGACCTTAACCCTGCTCTAACCTTAACAATATGTGACTTAGCGAATTACGAGATTTTTCTTTGCAGTTTTGCATGCACAGATCTGTGTGGGGACCTGAAAAATGGTCCACATAGTAAAAAAACAAACAGGTTTTTATTACATTGTGGGGGATATTTGGTCCCCACAGTGTAATATAAACCTAATCTACACACTCACACATACTGGCAGAGACACACCGACGTTACTCCTGACATCACGGTGTGGGAAGCCATAATGTATGACTTCAGCTCATCTCTGGTAGTGCACAGCACTACGTCAGTGACATCCTGAGTCCGCATGTCTTACTCCTCTTGAGAGAGCACCCTGGTACAGTCTTTCAACAAGACAATGGCTGTACACACACAGCACGTGTGTGTACAGCCATCATCATATTGAGGTCCTGCATCATATTGAGGTCTGCCCATGGCCAGCCAAGGCCCCCCAATTTTTCCCCAATTGAACACGCGTGGTATCAGTTCGAAGGTCAACTAAGACCCAGTGCCAATCTGCAGGATCTCGAGGGCCAGTTACAACAACTGTAGACCGACTTGCCACAGGAGAGGATAGAACGGCTATACAACTCCCTTCTGCACCATAGTACAGCACATATCCAACTCTGTTCTCAGATGTATGTATGTGTGTGTGTGTGTGTGTGTGTATATATATATATATATATATATATATATATACACACACACACGAATACAGAGAGAGACAGGAAGGCGTTGTTGTTTCACTTTCAAATTAAAATTGCATCATGGATCAGCAAGCCAGTGGTTATAATAAGGAGAAATTGAGGACATCTCCAACGGCTTTCTTAATGAAATAACTTCCATATCAAGCAGTGCCGTATCACCACCAGCATGCACATGCTCTACTACAAAGCCAAGCTCAGGTACCTGCTTTAGACAGCAGATGCATTAATTCCCCTGGTGAGGCCATGCGGGTTTTGTTGCCTTTTGAAGGCAAGTTCTGCTGTTTTTTGCGAAGCTCTCTGCAGGTCCTGTGAACCCACATAACATCACAAGATTCATTGGCTGAGAGGAACAGATGTAAGAAAGCGTCTGTCTGCAAAGTGGAATAAGGCCTGCTGGACGTGAGGCCTTTGATGTCGGAGGCATAATTGACTTCTGTGGAAGATTCGGCCTTGCAATGCTACCAGGCATGCCTGTTGATGTGAGATGGATACTGTTCGCGGGTCAGACCAGCACTCTTTGTATGCACATATCTTAGGAGGCATATGTCTTAGGAACCCCAGTGTATTAACTCTGCACTCTGCTAAACCCCCCTGCTCAGTGTGAAAGCCTCTGTACGGAGCTAAGGAGACACTGTCATATTGAAGTCCTCCTGCGGCCAGCTTGATGTGGGTCAGACCCGCCCACTCAGCGCTGAGGTCTACAGAGCTCATAGGATTGGTATCTAGCCACATCACTCATTTCTAATAGGCATGGATGAGCACACATATTATATCATCCATGCACATCTAATTTGCTGAAAAAGCTGAATTCTGCTGATGCTACACACCGCCCTAGGAGCCCATAGTGCCCCTGTTGACACCAGCGTCAGTCGCAGGAGGGGGGGGGGGGGGGGGGTTGTGGCCATGGTCAGAATTGTCAACCAGAATGGGGGATGGAAGTAGTAATGGTAAAAGCAGTCCATCGAGGGAAACGATCCACTGGGAGGACAGACGATCTGTAACAATCCACTGGGAGGACCCAGTGGTTGCTCTCATTTATTTGTTTTTTGCATTGGTGTCCTGTAGAGGGTGCTAAGCTGAGCACTGCTACCTCATCAGATGTTCACAAGGCGAGAGGATGATGTCAGGCTCCAAGTAGAGCCTGGAAGCCGGGAGTGTTACATGGCTGCGCCGGGCCGGAGCCACCGTCAATAGCACAGACCTCACTTTCCCATTATAGGTCACTTGTGGCGCCACAGAGCTGTGTGAAGCTGCAACAAAACAGCCTGGTGCTCTGAGCCACCCGCTGGTTCTGCCGACAGGTACACATGTTGCACATCAAAGTGCATCTCCAGAATGATTCTAATGTGAAATAATCATGTCCCTAAATAGCAGGCGCTCTTTACTCCAAAACATTCCGTGGGGAGCTGTCCCACTTCCCTACATTCTCACAGTGGTGCACAGGTCTGTGTTTTTTTGTGGGGGTAGGGCATAGACAGGGACCAAGAAAGAATATTTATGGGGGTGGGATTTCAGCTTTTAGGTAACATATTTACCTCTACATAATGAAATACTTTTTCCTTGTCATCAGATCCAGTAAATATGTACTGAACTGGCCTTCAGTGTCCAAAGCATATCTCCTCTCTTTGTGTTATTAAACTGGGATGTTTACTTTCAAAGAAAATGTTACACTTATTGTTTATAGACTGCAGTCCCCAGGTACCTGTGAGTCTCATGTTGGATTCCTGTCACAGTGTGTGTGTTATTTTTGTCCTGATTCACACCACATGCGTAAAATCGCTAAATGAGCCTCTCCTTACACTGACACATGGTGATACACAGTGCCGCAAAGCGCTCAGCACAAACGGTTCGGGAGACAAAGAAGGAGATGGTGCTCTTCAACAGTGGGGACTCTTCAGAAACGCATCTGCAGGAGCTGGATTTTATAACAGGCTGATTCAGGAAAAAATGTGAACCTATGCATCACTGTAAATGTATCTAATGGTTTATGACCTCCTAGTATTTCTTGTTGTTTTCCAGTGGTAACACTTTCAGCCAGTTTGATGCAACTGTCTACACCACGACAGTGTGTGCATTGTGTGAGTATTTTTTAACTGAGCCATGGGATTCAGATGAAACTTCCTCTACGCTCGGGGCTTTATTTGGGCAGTTCATGAGGTCTCAGCACACTAGTAATCTTTGTTCTGTTGAACTTGCAAGAAGACCTCACCCCATCACATCCCTCCATAATCCACAGACCTGTCAATAGGAGCAACATCTCAGATCTGAGCACAGAGCCCATGCTTTGGGAGTGACGTAGAAAATGTGTTGGTAATGAGGGCATCTGGGGTCTTGGTTATTGGGTGTCCTGTAGAGGTTTTGCAGACAGCAAGTCCAGCTCTTGCCGATACTGTCTTACCACAGCTGCATGTTTCCTCATCCTACCATAGCAATCAGGGATTTGCATATAGGTAAATCCCTGAAAGTTAGGTAAACAACTTTGATAGTCATATTTTCTTAAGGTAGCCATCACTCTTTTGAATAACAGAATTTCTTTATTTTATCCTGGCATAATCAGAAAGCTGAGCTAAAGAGGTGGGTGTCTCTAAGTATGTTTGCATTCTGCCATGCCACCCACCATGGCTGATTGTATAAACTCACTGGCAGCGGGATACTTTAGCTTTTGGGCCTGTTTTTACTTACATCCCTTTTATGTCCTACTGCTTTTCATTTCTCTGTTGACCCCAGTGAGATAAAGGCCCAATTGCCCCCTCACTCACCCTTCAGAAGAGCAGCCCTGCAAAACTGTTCTAAGGGAACTTACAACAAGGATTGAGTGCACAGATCCTGGGCTGGGCTTATGTTCAGCATCCTTTGGACAGTGTTTGCCAAGCCGTGGACAAGTATAAACTCCAAGGGTGACTTGTTGTCATTGTTGTCACTACAGTAGCTTGCATGTATCTCCTGAGCCAATAGGGTTTTCCACCAGAGGCAGGCCCTCTAAATGCGGTCACTGGCCTTACCATCCAAACTGATCACTTTCTGCATGGCTGAGTTTGATGCTAATTGGTTTCTGATTGGCTGGTTGAGGTGTTGGGTGAGGTAGCAAAGATAGCTCCTTGTGAAAGGGGCTTTAGGTGCTCTACGTATCCACTTTGATATTAAATTAGAGGTTTTTGAATTTGCAGTAATTTTCTCCACTTGTGTCCTGTTTCTGTGTTTCAGGGCTGTATAACTTACCCAGCATTCGGGATGCTAAAGAGTCCTATGGGCTCGTACCAAAGTATCCCCACCTACCTGCCTTTTGGGATCAACGTTACTCGTCTCGCGCTTCTGCTTATGTCAATGAAGCTGGGCAGGATTTGGCAGAGTGCAGGTGGCTCCTTAGATAGCTTTTAAAATTATTTTGATCCATATGGGTCCCTTCATGTAGCAGATCTCTTTACTGTTCACTTTGCCTGCATGGTCCTTGGTTGATACTCCTACATTTTTGACATTTTGGGATCATAAGCTCTTTTAACTTCCTTTAATGGTCCATGGGTTGGAACGATAATAGACTCCCTCACTGACACCCCCACTTCTGACCACAGGGGGGATAAGAGCTGTAACAGCAATCAGTGTTGCCGTTATTGAATGGAAGACCAAGTCTGTGTAGGGGGTACCGGGATCAATCAGCTTCTTTTCTTCTAGCTTTCCTGGTTGATTAATTTGTCTAAATGTCATTTGAGTAGACACAAAGGAATGACATGTTAGAGGTTTGGCCTGATGTGTCCGTGTCCTAGAAATGAGCTCCCTGCCATTTTCTGTTTCAGCTGAGATGAGTGTGGATGAAAAGTGCAAGAAGTAATCATCATCTTACATAAGAGATTGTTTTGCCCTAAGACTTATGGAATGGCCGTGCCAATCAGGTATCGTCAGTTTCCACTTTCTGAGTAAGCTTTGAAACAATTATTCATGCCTCTGTATCTCCTGACAGACGTCAAATTGTGATAGCAGACTTCTGAAGTGGGTTAATCAGTTTACCATTGTCTATCCATCTGGCTGTTTTTATGAGTATATTTTTTCCTTCCAAAAATGGGGTCCTGCTCTTTTGAAATGTTTCCTTGTGAATGGTGGGCTGGAAGTTACACTCACCAAAAACTCACTGTAATGAACTGAGAGCTGTCAGACCTGCTTCGTCCCATAGTTTGCATGGCTGCCGCACGATAAAGCCTGCAGATTATCTCGAGTTGTTCTGTTAGAGTCACAGGAGCATCGCAACCCAATCTGCCCAGAATTATCTCATATCACAACTGTGATGGTGATTTGTCTGTGTCATCCAGCCTAAGATCTGGCTTCCAGCAGCCAGGCTGTCTTATGCTACGCATGTTTGCTGTGCATGGGTCTGTGCGTGTGGGTGTGTGTCTGTGTGTGCATGTGTGTGTACACTACACCTTTCCGTTATAGGATTATTCATCAGAGGACTGAGAGATGTATTACCGAGACCAAAAGAACTAAGTAGTATTCAGGGAGGTTTAATTACTATGTTCATTGATCTACTAAGTTGATTGCATAAGATAAAAGGATTGTATTAAATTAAGTATTAACCCCACTCAAAAAAAAACCTTTTATACTAAAGTGCTTCAAAAATACATTTTATTTGAAAAAAATTGAAAGTTTTTGATGATAACTGTCATGGATTTACATTCAGACAGATTCTAGTAGCAAGCATTAAGTCCGCATATTTACATATATTCGTGTGCTTTTTTGCTTGATACAGCACTGTAGGTCTCCTGAGTCTTGTCTTTATTCCCTCTGTGACAGTGCCTCTTGCTTAAAAGAGAAAATCCATGAAGATTATAGAGTGCTTTGTGGGTATTTCAGGACTCTATATTACAGGGCTTTCTAATTCAATTAGCATTTAAAAAATAGACAAAGAACGCTGGTTAAGTAACCAGTAGAGTAGCCATGTAAGGTAAGCTTTGCTTCGTCTGGGATGTCTCTCTCATATGGTTAAATTAGCCGTGGTTGTGCTGCTAATGGTATACTGGATGTGTCTGGGAAACTGGATGGCAATTGCAGCAGGACCGAATCATAGAAGGTGTCTATGGGAATGCAGTGTGACCTCATGTGGGCCAGGCTGGGCGAAATCAGGCCAGACGTGTACATAAACTGCACTGTGACCCTATCAGGTCCCTGCACCTGCTCATCCAGTGTCACTGTGAGCAAGGTGCCCTTCCAAGGGCCTTTGAGAGACCTGCCAGCCACTTCTATGTGAGGAATTTCCCACTCTTTGGGGGTCCCTCAGCCCTCTCTGAGTGACAGGGCAGAGCAGCAGGCATCACTGGGCCAAGAAGCTGTGTGCTTTTGGTGCTGCCCGTTATACTTTACAGCCACACTTCCAGAATCTTCCCCACACCGGCTGTTTGTTTGGTTTTTCAAAAATATTGGTCTTGCTAATGCCATTTTCAGCCAGCATGTTGGTGCCATGAGGGCACATGTGGCACCCCCATGGTCTCAGTGTCATGGTGTAAATATATCCACCTGATCAGCTGAAAGTCTCACTGGGCTTCAGATAACCTCAGTGCCTTCAAGAGTAACTGCGGGCACTAGGTGACCCTCTTAGGGTTTTTTTTTTTTTTTTTTTTGGTGGGGGGGGGGGGGGTGGTGTGTACTCACCTTGGATGGGACACTAGTCCACTGCAGGATGAACACATCCAGTCATATAAAATGGACAGCATTTATATAGTGCTTTTCTACTCTGAGTACTCAAAGCGCTTTACAATACAAGCCTCACATTCACCCATCCACACACACATTCATACACCAGTGGCAAAGGCTGCAACCCTCTGGTTGCCGAACAATAGCACTACCTCCTGCACCAGCAGCACCACCATTTCCCCCTATAGGTAATATAATTTATTCATTTAAAGACTCCAGTTAATCTGTGGAGAATATTCAAACTGCATGCTCCTCAATGAGAGAGGAGATGGGATTCAAATTAGAGGTCGACTGATATGGGTTTTTCCAATAGCCGACGCCGATATTTCGGAGTCAGGGTTGATATGCTGATGATTTTTTTTGGCTGATATTTGGACATTTCCCCTCTATTTGCATGGTAAAATATCACACTAATAATAAAGCAATACACAAAATTTCTCAACAAGCATTTATTGAATACTGACTTGTGTAAGTCGTATTACACAGCATTGCATGCAAGGACAATGTAAGCCCCTAGTGATTGTGACGTTGTTGACGGATAAGTCTGTATAAAGAATAGACATGTTTAATGAGGAAACTAACTGCGCAGTCATTTCTATGCGTCTGACAAATTGTTCGAATCTCCGCTTTCAAATGCAAACAATTGCACAGAATGACCATTGTCAGCATCAGCTCAAGTGACTAGCAGCCACGCTTTCGAACAAAGTTTTCTCCACCATACATTGTTCTTAGCAGCTCTGCGTCTCCGAGGATGGTGCTGTCTGTGATCGAGGCAGAGTAACGCAACTCTCACACGCTGCAGTGTTTGAGAGCTGCCTGCTCCCCCCCAAGAGTGAAACTCTCTGATGCAAGGAAAAACAGAACTGATAACATCGGGCAGATATGGTAATAATGAAAATTTTAATTTAAATGATTAACGATTAAAGAATGTCTGTGAGCCCACCAACAAGCGCACAAAACTGTCAGAATTAATTATCCTTAACGTAAGCTAGTTTGTTGAAGGCTCTTCATCATTACGGTGGTTTCCGATAGCGTAATTTGCTTTCTCTCTCAAAAGTGTTTGCTTTTAAAGCAACATTTCATAGCAAACCAGTTAAATAAATAGGTTACCTTACCGTTTTCTCCCAGAACTCTTCCAAAACTTCTGGCTGGGGTCCTGCACAAGGCAGCATGGGTCACGTGTTCCACAGCAACAATAACGCTGGGCTGCCCGCAGACGTGCTTGTCTGTAAATTGGCATACTACACTCAGATATCGGCCGATGCCGATACATTAAAAAATGCCAAATATCGGGCCGATATATCGGTCGAACTGCTTAAATAAAATGACTTCATATATCAAGTACAAATTACAACACAATCGTGAAAAAGTAGAGTTATGGCTGATAATTACAGGGGCCTCTCTGATTGTGGGTGGCCCAGCAGGGCTAGTCAGAGTGAGCTGTACCAATGTGTGGATCCTTTCTATTGACCCTGTCTAAAGCTGCCAGCAATCTGGAGCTATTTAACCCTAGAAGGTAGAAGGAGAAATGTGACTGATAAGCCCTTAAATTGTATAGGAATAATCCAGAAACACAAAACAACCATGTCTTTAACTGTGGGAAAAAACACTTCTGACTTTATCCTTCAATGGTTTCATATCCTCTGGTTTCTTAAAGCTATACCTTCTCTTACATTTTACGTCATTGTTTTTCAATAGGATTGTTGGGAAGCAAGAACATATATCAGCTCTTAATGAGAGGACTTTGGGCTACAAGAGAAATGTTTCTATTTCAATTGCTATTTTGCACTGATCAAAAGCAAACAATCAGACATATAGTGCTTATATGGGAAGGGAGTGTGATATGACCTAATTTGTAGCCGCTCTGTTTTTGACCAAATGTGAAGTTTTCATCCTGACTTCATAAATATTGCATAGAGGCAAAAATTGGACTTGACACAAAAAATAACGGACTGGATAATCAAGTGTTTCAGATAATATTACTGCCATAGTTTTGTAGTCCGTAGCAGAGTTTTGAGGTCATTTGTTTTAGCTTTTTTACATTGCATGATGAGAAATAAAAGGTGCTGTCGCAGGACCCCTGTGCCTGAGAGCATGTCTGGGGCCTGACGTGGTCCCCAGGAATACAGTGCATGCCATGGGGGCATGAGAACTTGTGGAGAGGAAAGAGGAAAAGGAAAGCAATAATGTGTGGCTGGAACTTCTTGACTGATTTATCTTGACACTCTTCCATCTGCCTTGGGCTGGACAGGACCCCATTCAAAGCTCTCATGAAGCTAGCATTGCAGGATACCTGGCATTGTATTCCCTTGAGGGTGTTGCTGAGAGGCTAGCATAGTCATGACAGGTGGGCCTGTAATGGGCTCTGGACATGTGTAAGCGCTCAGTAGATGGTCTCGCACAGATGGGAATGATTTCCCGGTTACCGTGTTTCCAAAGCTTTGTTGGGCAAGGTTGAGGCTTCTCTGGCTGAACACTGCAAGGTGTCCCTGTCCTCTCTGACCACCTGTACCAACATGCTGTGTGTTTTTCACAGAGGTTGATTAAGTACGATTCTTTCACAACTCAATGACAAGGACAATATCCACCTCAGGGTTTGACAGACCTCTTCCTCACTGGAATCTTACTGTATGTTTGACAAATGTGCCACTGGAAGATGCGAGAACATGATCCTGGATGTCCTAGGACAAGTATTGGTGGGGTGGTGCATCCACTAATGGATTATACTAGGTACTTGGGAGTCTAGTAATTTTATGGCAGTGATCCTTAGGATTTCCAAAGATATTGGATGATTGTCATCTTTTGTTACGAAACTACCACCCCAGATCAAGAAAGGGTGATTCTAGAGCACATGACAACCCAGAGCACACACTATAGCATGCTTATTTTATGACCTGTCTAGTTGGCCTTCAGTCACTTTCATAAATTTGCCTTGTTATCCTGAGCAGACAATATCCACAGGCAAACACCATGCATATCCTCATTTAATCATAACAAATTACACCAAAATTGCATGGGCATCTACAATTCCATAATCAGTCTTCCAATTAAAAGTAAGATGGGTGTTTTTTCTCTTTGAAGCTGTACATAAAATCATAAAATGGAAAAATAACTTAATTAGCTTAGAAAACTGGGTTGTAGGGCTGGTCAGAAGCATCCTTAAATATTTGATGATGTTTCTCTGTGGTGCTTTGAGATTCTCCCAGCTTCGAGTTTTAATTTCTAAGCAAAGTGTTTTGGTTCTGAGAGTCAGCTGTCATCAGATCTATGGTCCTCTCCCTGGTGATAAAGATGACACAGTGGAATGTAGCGGATGTGCATAAAGGGGCTCTGGGCCACTGTCTGCGTCTCCCTGCCCTTAGAGCTTTAATTGACAGTGGAGGCAGCCATATTCAGGTCATACGACTTACTGACGTTATCAGTTAGTCGCATTCACATGCAGCAACCGTTTTTTTTTCCATTAATCACTTTAAGACAATTACTTCAACTGATTTACCTTTGTTAGAAAAAAAAGGAGGCACAGATCAAGGGCTTCTTCATAATATATTGTTCTGAAGTGTAAACACTTATCTCTGGTGTGCTATGAAAGTAACCAATGCTTTATTTTTGTTTTTAATAATTTTTTTTACCTTCATTTTCATTGGTTTATCTGTCCTTCAAGGACGATGATGTTCCGTTTGTCTGTGCTGGCACAGAGCTGACCGGCCTGCCTCAGAAGTATGAATATGTGGTTGGATAATATTTCAGTCCAAGGTCTTGGGCAATAATGGCACATTGTATATCAGGGTTACAGCACGTGTGCATCTCACCATAATGACCAAACAGCCTTCTTGTGTTCTCTCCTAGTCATGTGTGAAATAGAGATGTCAAGCATGTCTCTGTATAAACAGGCAATCCAGTCCTCAACATCCCACAGCCTAGACAGTTCTGTCAGCCTGTGAGTGATCAGTAAAGATCTTCCCATTGTTGTTCCTTCATCATGCTACTATAAAACATGACCTTGCCACAAGTGTTTAGCTGAGCTTACCGCAGATTGTAAATGTGACCCAAGATCTCTGTTCCTCTCTGGGAGGTGTGTGTGACCTTTGAGGTAAATGAACAAAGCCCTTACTCCGCCGGCCACATTTGCCTTCACTTCCAGCTGACTTTGTTGTGTGAGAAAATCAGTGCTGCATTACTTCAGATTTGAGGCATTAGTTTAGTTTGGCACATCATCCTGAGTCTGGAACATGGTTTTGTATAACTGGTATAGCTATTATTAGTGAGCGTGGGCAGGAGTTTGAGGAGGTTCTCTAGTGCTTATTGATGTGGTGGGTTTATATTAGAACAGCCAAGGAAATGGCTCTTACATGATCCTCCCCCAGCTAGCTGTACCTTCTAAGTAATCCCATTCTTTCATTTTTGTCCAGTGACCTTCTGTAATTGTCAGGTAAACTCCATTGATTTCTCGTCACTATCTGGGAAGTAGGCTTTGTACGCTGTCATCCGCTTTTAAGTGGAAGTTCATCGCTTACACCGCCCACACACCTAACACCCCACCTCCCAACGCCCCGGGTAGCTGGCATGTCACATGACTATAGCCTGCTATGCTTCTGACAGTGAGGTTTGACATTCTCCAAAAAGAGGAGGAATTAATAAATATCTATAGAGGGTCTTTTAGTTCATGTTGTGCAATTTTCTACTTTGACAAACTGCTGCTTGTTGTACATCCTCTGGGTATGGCTGACAGTTGTAGGTATGTGTATTTGTGTGAGGAGTTAAATCTGCTGTGCATTTAAGATTGCAGTGTGGAATTCTCTGTTTGAGTTTCACATCTGAGGTCTTTGTCAGCTGGTCATTAGTTGGAAGTTCAGCCTGGCTTTACTTGTGGCCTCTTGACAGCTGCACTCTTGTCTTCTACTGTCTGCCTCACTTGTACCCTCATTTGGACAAAAGCTGCTAAATAAACCAATGTAAATATGGAGCCATGGGTTTATACTGAGACCCAATTCAGTGACTCTCTCTGGGATAGTCTCAGAACCTTTTCACAGCTTGCCTGGGGGTTCACAGATGGAACTCTTTGGTTCTCTGCATTAAGAACCTTTACCTTGATTTTTCTTGTTGAGGCTCTGCAGTCTGCAGTCCATGCTATGCCTGAAGTCATTAACATTGTGTAGTCCGCAATCTCGCATGAGGTTAAGCAACCTCTCTTACCCTGGGGAAGCATCTGTTAAAGCTAGTTAAAGAAGTTAAACTTCAAGTGATGTTTAATCTTCTGCACGTATATTAAGTTCCGTGAAGCTCCTGTGGTATGGTTAGCTTAAAAGCTGTACCATAGTCCTCTGGGAGGAAACCCATATTAAGTAGAATGCCATGTCTTTCTTTCCTGGCACTCCCAGCTTGTGAGGTCTCTGCGAATGTAATGATGGCTTGGATGTGTGACTTCCTGTACAAAACTTGCTGGCTGTGAGCCGTGTGGGAGGAGAGAGGGAGGAAGAGGGAGGTGTGATTTCCGTTCTGGACACAGAAGGGCAAAGTCTGCTGTTGACTTCACCGGGACTTTTGGGGGTTCTGGTATCTGCAGAGTGGCAGAATCAGTGATAAGGATTCCACTGCCAAACCCACCACATCCCTTCTCTTTTGGAGCTTCTACATGGTGTCAGCTTGGCATCTGGCTCCTGGAAGACATGAAATCGCTCTGCATTCTTCTATCGATAGTGAATCACTTTAACAGTAACAGGTTCCCAGGCTTGACTGAGTAGCTAGGACGATTCCAAAGATACAGGACTAGCTTAAGAGACCTTGGTCCTGGTAGGTGTATTGAAAGCCATCTTCTTATGGATGCCTGGGATGAGGAAATTCATATGTTATTGCAGCATATTAATGCAGCATCAGCAATTGTGCTGTTAACTGGCACCATGCTTCTAGTGACTGTGACAGGAAGGCTGTCTGGACCAGCAATGAGAACAATCTGTTTTTATATTCCAGCAGATGAGCATCACGTGGTTAAACAAGCTCTGCATCTTATGTAAGACTCAGTCAATTCCTATGTATGCTATGTATCAGTATGATAACAGTCAGAATTCTGACATCTTTTAAACAGCTTGAATTGACCTGGGATTCATAACTACCCTGAAAGAACCTTATCATCCTGTCCTTTAAACAGAATTCTGCTCCATTAAAAATCCCTGTGAGATTCCTTCTCACAGATGAAAACTTTTATTGCACAGTATTACTGGCAAATACGATCCACTCATCTGTACTTTAATGTAATGCTTTATATCAGCCTCAGTGTAGTGGGATATTGGTTTCTTCTGAATAGCTGTCCTAAGGCTACATTTACATTTACTGTAAACTATCAGTCCCTGGCAAACCTGAATGGTGGCACTGGATTAGAAGACCTTTCTGCTAAGTACATGGCAGGTACATTAAAAAAACTATTTGATAACACCTTTTGTTTTCCATTTAAGGCTGTTGTTATGTAATAGGGTGGGTGTTTGACATGGTTTGAAAGCTTGGATAACCAATAAGTAACACTGGTCTTCTCTAATATATATATATATGTTTCCTGGGAGGCGTCTTAGTTATAAGGATTGTGTACAACATCTGTAGCTGCTTACCCAGCTCCAGGACAGAGCCACATTCACAGGGAGGCCGAACTAAAGGAGAGAAGTTTGCTCCGACATGTCTGTGACTAAATAGGCCACTGAACACCTTCAGACACTGCATCGACTTTAAGGGGTGGTTACCTGCTCGCTTCTAGTTAGGGTATCCACCTCCTTAAGGGAAGAGGATAAGCAGGAGCTTGTGACAGCCCCCACCCAAGAGATGTATATACTTGAGGTAAAATATGGGTGGGACTGTCATGAATAGTTTAATTCCCTACCTATTGTTCACTTATTTGTTTTTGGTTGGGATAAAGCAGGCAGCAATTCACAAAATTCACTAATCCCACCCACCATGGCTTGTGAAGTTTTTATTTGCATAAATTGTGATGGCTTTATTGTCAAATACATCAGTACACTAATTCTCTTCAGCAACAAACCCAAAGGCCTACAGCTAACAGAAGCCAGGCTTTTTAAATTGCTCGGTGTTCTGGGTTTGTAGGCCTTCACTAATGTCAAGTAAGAGTGTCTTTGGAAATGTGACCCAATATCTATGTGGCTAAGTTCCTCTCTGGGAGGTGTGTGTGGTCTTTGAGGTAAATGAACAAAGCCCTTCCTCCGCCGGCCACATTTGCCTTCACTTCTAGCTGACTTTGTTGTGTGAGAAAATCAGTGCTGCATTACTTCAGATTTGAGGCATTAGTTTAGTTTGACACATGGTTTTGTCTAACTGGTATAGCTATTATTAGTGAGCGTGGGCAGGAGTTTGAGGAGATTCTCTAGTGCTTATTGATGTGGTGGGTTTATATTAGAACAGCCAAGGAAATGGCTAATCTCACCCATGATGGCTTTTGAAGTGTTTATTTGCATAAATCGTGATGGCTTTATTGTCAGCTACACCAGTACCCTAATTTTCATCATCAAGAAACCCAAAGGCCTACAGGTAACAGAAGCCAGGCCCCTAAAAGCAAAATTTTGTCATGCCCCTTCCTCACATTATTTAAAATTTCTCTTTGTGGTTTACAGTTGCTATTGACTTTGGAACCAGAGCGGTTTCATTTGCATATTATATGAGCAAGCAGCGCATTTGCATTCACAACTTGTGGTTAATTGTGGGCAAGATCTCAGGCACATTTACAAGATATTTCTGACTTTTCTGAGAGGAACTGTTTGCATGCTAGATTTGATAAATCAGATTTGTTTTGTGTGTACACATTTTTTATTTTCGTGCAGATGCATTTTTTCACAATGACAGTTACATATAGTTTGATAAATGTATGTACATTACTGTGCAAAACTCTAACGCAGCCAAAGAAAATGATGTTTAAATGATCTTTATGTTGGTGTAAAACTAAACTTTTATGGCTGTCAAATTGTGTTAGCTTGGCCGTTTAGAAATTTCTGCTAAAATCAACGCTTGTAATTTTTTGACTCTATCACTAGCACACCTTGTACAGTTAATCAACATCTCATTAACTAATTATGTAAATTATGTTTGATGGTGGTTAAATTTAAACTGGGGTGCCCCTAAGGAGAGATTTATATCATTTTTATATCATCACCATCAGTTTTGGCAATTGTGTTTCCATAAACATATTTGCACAGACTACCAGGAAAGCAAATGAAAAGCTTGACAATCCACAGTATGTGTTTGTGTGTGTAAGTTGTCGGTCTTCTGGCTGGTTAAAGTCTGTGACTTTGTCACCCAGCAGCGTAGGCTATGATGGGAGAGGTGACTAGCACACCACCTTAGTGTGTTAGAGCTCAGGAACACAGTCTACTCTTCTGCAGTGGCTTGCATGAATCCATCTGCTTTTGCCACATACTTTAACTGCTGCATTTGTTATTAACAGTACCTGATATGGGCCTTCCCACTTAGCCCTAAGTGGTTCTTTCTGGGGTTTCTTGATCAGTTCGCACTCACCTGGTACCAGAGTCTGACCTCCGTCAACGGGATCTTCCCATGCGTTGGAAACATGTTGAAAGGCAGACTGAACGGCATTGGTGAGCTTAAGGCAATAATCAACCAGGCTATCACTAGCAAGGTGAACGTCTGCTTTCTTCAGATCTATGCTGTCAGGAAGATGCATCGGATGCCCTGTGATGACCTCAAATAGGCTCAAACCAGTCTTTTTGTTGATCGTCACTCTAATGCTGCAGAGAACTACTGGCAGTGCCTGAGGCCATGGCATTCCTTCCTGATGATATTTTGACAGCCGGTTTTTGATGACTCTGTTCATCCTCTCCACTTGTCCCAATGACTGTGGGTGATGAGGGCAGTGGAATGACCATTCAATGCGCATGAGTCGGATGATCTCTTGACAGACTGCTCCAGTGAAATGTGTTCCTTGGTCTGAGTCAATCTGACATGGTAGACCCACCGTGGAAAGTAGTCTTTGACCAGTGTCTTAGCAGTGTGTGTGGCTGTGGCTTTTTGGCAGGGAACTGCTTCCACCAACCTTGAGAATTTGTCCACAATGACAAGTACATCTCAATAACTGTGACATTTCGGCAGAGTGATGTAGTCCACTTGGAGATGGAGAAAGGGGCCAGGTGGAGCAGGTGCCACTAGTGCTGGTGTCGGCATTCCTGGATCTGCATTATTCTTCTGACAGGTCAGACACTGTCGCACCACCTGCTGTGCTTGTAATCGGAATTGTGGGTTCCACCAGTGTTGACTGAATCGATGCACCATTTTCTCCAAACCAAGGTGACCCACTGAATGAATTTGGTGCGCTAGGTATGGAAGTAGCGATGACGGGGTCACTGTTCTGGGTCCGTCTTCATATCTCCATACATAATCTGTGTGAAGTTTCGCACCTCTTTCCATCCATGACCATTTTTCGTCAGCAGGACTGGTGCTCTGCATATCCTTGATGTCCCCAGGATGTTTGGTCACTATTCTTAGCTGTTTACATTTCAGACCAAAGTCTGTGTTACTTTTTGTGTCACCACCTCTCGCAGCTCTTTTAGCAGCTTCATCTGCGAGCACGTTTCCTTGACTTTCCACTGTGCCAGTTTTGGTGTGAGCTTTGCATTTCAGGACTGCTAGCTCAGCAGGAAATTGGATGGCATCCAGTAATTCTTCAACTAATTGTCCATTTTTCACTGGTGCCCCAGGTGCCATTAGGAAACCATGTTGTCTCCATAGGAGTCCAAATGCAATCTGGAATCTGTGTACACATTGGTGACTGATTTTCTGCAATTTTGCATGCTTCAATTAGTGCTTTTAACTCAGCTTGTTGTGCCGATGTACCTTTAGGCATACTGCAACTCGCAGTTACCTTCGTGTCTGTCACTTCTGCCCATCCAGCATATCTCACACCCCTCTCGACCATTGAGGATGGCGTTTCATGAGTGTGGGCAGCTTCTTCCATGGCAGTTACTGTTTCCACACAGTCGTGATCGATCTCTTCCGTGCACTCTGGCAACAGGGTGGCAGAGTTGTTTGGACTAGCCTTTTCAATGAGAATGTTTGGTGTTTCCAAGATGGTTGACCACTTAGTCCATCAGACTCCTGTGATGCTCTGTTTAATGTCAGGAGAGTGTGGACAGCATGTGGGCATCTCACCACCAGAGTTTGATCCAGCACCAGGCTTGAGACAGTGATGACTGCCATGTATGTTGCCTGGATGGCTCTCAGGCATGGCCCTGATTCGAGTGCCACGTTGTCCAATTTAGCCCAATAGTAGCCTACTGGTTGCTGCAGGCCACCATGATCTTGTGTTAGAACTGCTGTCATGTAGCCACTCTTCTCATGAACATTCAAGGTGAAAGGCTGGCCCATGTCTGGAATTCCCAGGGCCAGAGCTTTGCACAGTGCGTCTTTCAGCTCTTGGAAACCCTTCAACTGAAGTTCATTTATCTCAACGCGATCTTTGGAGTCTTTCCTCCCTTTCAGTAGATCATTGAGTAGTTGAACTATTTCAGTGTAGGAATCCACCCACGTACTGGAGTTGCACAGTCCTAGCCATGTCTTCAGCCCTCGCTTTTTTGGATGTGGGAGATCCTTGGAACATTTATCTGTTTTCTCTGGGTCTGCCACTTCATGAGTGTGCACATCCCGGTAGGTGTATGTTTCATCCTCTTCTTTTCTTGGCTTGACTCCTTTTGTTCTCAGAGGGGCCAGGTTAACGGGTCTTGCTTCTTATTCTGATGTCTCATCATTTGCAGATGTATGAACCATTACTTGAGATGTAGTGCTTGAAGACACCACAGGTGGTGCTGCACTGGGATGAGTCACTGATGTAGTACTCACAGTTACTACTGGGGGCGCACTCATCTTTTTGCTTCTTTTTTCCATTGTGGCCTTTAATTCTTCTGCCAGTGTGAAGCGCTATTCTTTCTGATTCTTCTTCTGACCTTCAGCAGGATGCACCCGCTTTGCTGACATTGGCGTTTGTGCAGGAGGGGGTGCAGGAAGGACAGGTGGAAGAGCAGTCACAGGCAGGGCTGGTGTTGGAGGAGAAGGAATAGATGGAGTCACCTATGTGGTTGCACCACCCTGCAGGGGTCATCAGCGTTTCCTGCATTCAAAGCCATTTGCAGCTGATTTGTTAACAAAGCAATATGATTTTCATCTCAGCTCTGCAGTTCGTTAACTCCCTCCATAAAGCATCTCTCTCCTCTTCTGCCCTAACATGCGCAGCATCAGCACTCGCACGCGCAGCTTGCTCTTCTGCCATCTCTCTCTGTCACACAGTTCTTTTCATGGACAACATCAGTTAAAGCAGTAACTTGGTCATGCAAACTTTTCTGTTCTTGGCCAGCATTAGATTTTGCACACACATCTTTCCAACGATGAATCTGACCCAGCACAACAAGAGTCCACTCCAGCCGTTTTTTCCCACCTCCGATGTGCTGTGCTTTTTCTCATGCTCTTCGCATCTCATCCAAAGACCAATTGCCACCTGAATTTGTGTTGATAGCATACTTCTCACGGATGCCAGCAGCTGTCGACTTCAAAAACTAAGCTGTTTCCAGATATTCACTGAGATTTTTCATGGTATACTCCACATCAACATCTGGAGGCTCCATTCCTCCCTTCTTAGTAGTTTGCCTTGCAGAAACATTAATTCTACTGCCAAATTTCCTAGATAAGGCCATGTTTGATGGAAAAGCTACAGATTTGAGCTGCAAACTGTTTTTTCCCGAACAGTAAATGGGCGAAAGCACTGTTTCGTTCTCCTGTTTTTTCCCAAATAGTAAACAGCTGTTTCTATCCCGTTACAGCAATGGAAAAACTTCTTTATAATCGACATCTTTTTTTGAGCTTACAAAAAATTCAGACATCTCACAATTAGTTACGTTCACTTCTACTTCATCAAACAACTGTCTGATCGGGTGTTTTAGCATGGGAGAGGCTATTTTCAACCTTCAGCCAAAGATAGGAGAAAGATCTTACCTCCGTTGATTTGCACATTTAATTGTTGTCTTCAGTCATCCAGCATCAATTAGTCTCTTGGCCTTGTCTCTCACCGATCCTGTTCCTGATGCCAACTGATAGATTTCTTTTGAATGATGAGGCAGGTTCCTTAACCTTAAGCAGTTTATTAAGACAGAATGAAGATGTTACAGAAAGATATTTCACAGTGTCTGTCTCTGCCCCCACTGAGGGAAGCAGGCCCTGTGGTCTTTGTACAGACTCCTGGAGCTAGGGGGTCAGATGGCCTTGGTGAGAGTACGTTGTATGACATAGATAAAGAACATGATGAGCAAAGAGCAAGGACAGAAAGAAATATAAAAGTAATAGGTATGAAAGCTATAAATTAATGAACTAAATTAACATAAATGACTACAAATTAAGTAGGGAAATCCCTCAGTAGACCATTTATAATATCAATGTCTAATCATATTTGCACTGTATTCAAACATCTCAGTGGCTATGGTAAGCCTACATAACCAACCATTCCACATACAGTGGGACAAGCTTGAAATACAAAATAACAGATTTCACTGTCCAATCACGGACCAAGGAAGAGAGATGCTCAAAGGAAGTGGGCCAATGAGAGCTGAGATTTGGCTCAGTGGGGGGTTTAGGATCAAGAGATTTAGAGGTGATTGACCTAAGACTGACCTGCAGTACCCAACATCTAGCCACTGTTCCATGATGATTAGGAGAGGAGGAGGGATGTCTATTAGGGTGGGGTGAAAAAAATCAAAATTTCCAATAGTGCAGAAAAGTTGTCACTCGTTATTAAACGTGCAAAATATCTTTGAAAAAAAATATCCTCACTGAAACAAAAGCACTGAGGGTAAAGAGGGTCCAAATGAACATATTGTCTCATGAGTGGTAATTGTTGATTTGTTGTTGCTGATTGATGTCACAATTAGTTCATGGAGCAGTTGAGGTGCTTATCAAGGACACAGATGCAAGGGCTGCAGGTTCATGTTCTAGGAGGGACCTTGTTTAAGACCTTAAGCCCATGACTGCTTCCAGTCAAATGTTAGTTAAATATGTATGACACTTTGGGTCACATGGTTAGCTGAGTGATTCTTGGGAAAAGTGCCCCCCCCCCCAGGTATGGAACCCCAACCAGTTCTATCACATCACAGACTTTGAATTTGCTCAGTTTTTAATGTTCTCTTGAATGCCTGTCAGCAACAAGTATGACCAAATCTGACCTGCTTCACAATTTTGTGTTATTACAAGACTACACTATGGGTTTTTTCCTTGCAGTGGAAGTGGAAATCTCACCACTAATTCCTTGACCAATATTTCACTCTGTGTCCTGTTTGGACTGGTGCTCTGTTTGCTCTGCCTCTTTGACGGATGGGAGTAAAATTTGCAGCTCCAAGGCTCAGCTATGGTTGTGCCACATGCTCTCTGCTGTACAGCCAGTTAAGGGTATGCAGTGGCCCCTGCAGACCATTCATGCATCCATAATGTATGTCTATGGCAGAATATTAAAAGGCAAATAAAGAGCTGATTGCGAGGACCACATACCTCCAGTCAGGCTCTTCCCACCTTAATGTATTAATTACGCACTATAATTAGTGAAAATGGTCCTCTTATTTGAGGTGTAATTGATGGCCCTCTGTTGGGACTCTGTTGATGGACAGGGTTGACAGAAACATCCATTTCACAAAGCCATGGTCACAGACACAACATGCCTCTGCAGTGTTAACCTCCTATTCCTCCTTTTATGCTGTCTTTTACTGAACAGCTGCATGATTACAGTTCAAAACACCACTTTGACACTGACATTGTGGTATTTATTATCTTTTACTATTATATGTATGTCTGTACATTTTTGTAACTTTCTCTGCAGTTTTTGTTTGCTTTTAATAAAATTGTCCATTTTTATTATGAGTTGTGTAATTGTCCCTGAACAAACAGCACTCTGCCCGCTTCTCTGTCTTGCAGCTCTGTGGGTGTGGCCTTCTTGGCGTTGGAATATGGCTCTCTGTGTCACAGGGCAGCTTCGCCACCTTCTCACCCTCCTTTCCCTCACTGTCCGCCGCCAACCTGGTCATCACCATCGGAGCCATCGTAATGGTGACTGGCTTCCTTGGCTGCCTGGGCGCCATTAAGGAGAACAAGTGCCTGCTCCTGAGTGTGAGTCTCGTCATGCATATTACCCTTTCTGCCACACTTCCCATTTCTCACAATTCTGTGCCTGTAGAGTGGCAAATGAGCCTATGGGCATCAGTTGAGACTAGAGGCGCATTTGAAACGGGGGTTCAGATGAAGGCCTGTGATATCACAGGGTCATTCTCACAGCCTGAAAGGTGACATAATGAGGATTATAAACCCCCTAACATCTTGCTGTTCATTAATACTTAAGAATACAAATAAAATAGGTCATTATGTATATGGGTACATTCATCTGTAACATATTAAGAGTACTCTTGTATGACGTTGTCAAATTAATGCTTGTTTAAAAAAACGCACAAAAACCTTTTTAAAGCAGACATAGCCGCAGTTCAGAGATGGCAGAGTGGGCATTTAATGCTTGTGTTTGCTGTGGAACATCAACAATCCGACTGAATTGATTGGTCTTGAGATCACTGAACATCACATGTACAGCAGCTCGAAGGATATAAACACGCCACCAAAACAGAAAAATAAAGGTTGTACTATTGTGGAGAGTTCTAAACTCTAGAATTGAGCTTTTCATAGGATATGTCTCTGAACATCCATCTTATTTTCCTGGGCAGGATGTCAGCCCATCACAGGATGCATGCACTACAGGCAATTTAGAGATGCCTATTAGCTTAATCGCTTGTCTTTGGACTGCGGGAGAAGGCCCACATTATAGAACATGCAAAATACACACGCACAGTATGTGATTGAAACCCTGATCCGTGGAGGTGTGATGCTACAATTCTACTCAACGTACCACTCATCTCCAAGGCTTGGTTCTCTAAATAACTCCATATACTGTTATTTAGTGTTTGCCATAAGGATCAGTTTCTGTCTAAGTAGTGCTTACCATTGTTAGTCATTTGCCAGTGTTGCAGCACCAAGCAGAAAGGTGCCTGACAATTGAAGGCAGCTGAGTTGTGTTTAAAAGCACGTTAATCTCTATAGACTGCCTTTCATCAATGCATACAGCACTAAGGTGTTCTACCGATTAGCCTAATTAGCCTCACCTTTAACAGTACCACTGAAGGTAATTGTTGTTTCAAATTCTATTTAATATCTTTGTAAGCAATTGAAACAAAATTTCCACTTCAATTAGAGTGAATGGGCTGTTTAAAATTCTCTAGTTCTAAGATGCAAATTTTGTGAAGACAGCACATGGTCAAAGCAATACATAGCATTGTAAACTAGGTTTTCACATTTATCAAACATGAGCTTGATAATTGAGGTTATTAACATTCATGTGATTAAATGTCTTTCTTTGGAAATGATCGAACGACAGGAATATCATTAGGCAGTTTCTGAGATAAAGGTGCATTGAGTTCCCTATTTTAGTAGTTCCTTATGCCCCCTGCTATCATTCTTGTATGTTCCTTGGAGCACATTTCGCAAGGTCAAAATGACTGTCTTAGTTAAAATGTGTTCTCTTTTGAGTATCACAAAAGCTTCCAAAATGTGATACTAAAATGTGTACAAACAGTGTTCAAGTTTCACCATCCTAATTTAAGGAAATAATTTAAGAAAATGGTAAGAAGTGAAAGTCAGAGAAGAATCATTACTCTAACCCTGTGCCAGTCAAAGGCTTAGTACTAATTTATGTACATTTGAAACAAAGAAAGTACTGGTATTGGTGGATGAGTTCAGCTGCTCCTCTGTCATTCTCCAACTCAAAGGTCACTCTCTCACTGTCTCTTTTGCAGTTCTTCATTGTGTTGTTGGCTATTCTTCTGGCAGAGTTGATCCTACTCATCCTCTTCTTCACCTATAAGGATAAGGTAAACATTGTTATCAATCCTGTAACTGCCGGATGCTTGCATACGCCATGCGCATCTTCATCCAGTATCTGTAGGGCAGTCAAATGCTCAAGTTGTGCTATGAAATTGAGTGATGATGTATTGCTGTTCATGGTAATGGTACTTCTAAGTGCCCTCCTTTGAATCTGTTAATTACTTCTTGTTGTTGACAGGTGAAAGGTTAGTCCAAACAATTTAGTTAGTTGTTTAGTTCTGTGCCTAGCATGTGTGTTGACTGGGAGTGAATCAGGATTGCTTGCTGTTCTGCATGGTGGTCTACAGTTCAGCCCAAGCCTGGCAACTTACATCAGACACCAGGGTCTACGAGGGGCTGTCGTCCCCCATGGCCTCCATGTGGCTGTCACAACATCAATGTAGGAGCACAGGGAACACAGAAGGTCCCATATCAAGCTATGAAGGATTGCATTTAGATTAAAAGTTTCTATCATGTGCTTTAAATTTAATCTGGAGTTAGATAAAAAGCCCTTTCTTTCTCTTTTGGGGGTTAATGTTAACTTAGTGCTTATTTTTACATGCAAAGTCTTTCAATAAGATCTGAAACTGCATTTACCCCTTATTTTCAAATTATTTATTTGTATTCTTCACCGAAAGTTTGCCAGGGCCTCTTTTGTTATTTAATCTCATTCTGATAGCATTTCATAATGTGCTTCTAAGTTTTAAGGAACTTAATGTAGAGAGATCTTGAATTCCTTAACTCACCCATCTCAGAATTCATCTGCAGGTGACAGGTTTTGTCCCTCACACCAACAGACTTGTCCATGGTGTCAGACTAGTGATGAATGACTGTCAGTTTAATAGTGGATCAGTGAGTTTTGGCTTAGGTTAATCAATTTGTTTCTGTGCCCTGTGGTACAGATGGGATCATTACTGTGTAGAGCCACTGGACATTAATCATTGACAGTTTTAGTGTGGTGAAGTAGAATTTCCATTTCTGTAATCTTATGATGTCTCTGAAACCTGGCTGTCCATGATTCACTGTTTAACCATGGGTTATTGATATGATTATTGTGCTTACACTCACAAGCCGATTCCTCCCACATGTTAGTATGGCAAATAGCCAATCAGATTTGTGTTGCCATTTGTCTGTATACAATGGACTCTAAACAGGGTACATATTTATCTTATGAATGTCAATTTTGAACCTGGAAGTTGTAGAGGGAAAAACTTGTTTCAAGACATCAATGGAATCTTACCCAGAAACCTCTACTGTTCCATCAGCAGAGTAGTATAGTTTGATTATTTTGATGTTGATGCTGGTTTCCACTCCTTTTCAACACAATCCTCTCACACTCTCCATGTCTTTTTATCACTGGAGTGAGGGACCATCTGACTATAGCAGATGGCAAGGCCAAAGACCAGATTTAGAAGAACAGCCCTTGACGTCATGCTCCCAATCCGAAGGTGCTCCGAATCCACGGTCTGGCTGTAGACCTGCTGTTTTAACAAAAACAAGCTGAAAATTCTCTGTTTGCAGGTGTTCAGGTGTGTTGACAGCCATTGTGTTCTGGTGCTTTGTGCTGAAGGGAGTGTGGCACTAGTGCTGGATGATCCTCATCCAGTGGTTAGTATGACATGAAGGCCCCATAGGACTCCTTCCTTTGAGGGTCACCTTGTCTGGTCCCTGAGAGGGTGGGGGGCAGTGGAAACCCAGCAAAGTCAGAGCTTACCATGTACCCAGGGCTGCACAAAACAGGGATTTGACTGCTGGCTGTACCCCCCAGCCCGGGCCAATCTGTCCAGTTCCCATCACAGCAGGGACAGCCTGTGCACGTCAAATAAAGTAGAGCGTAACTAATGTGGGGTGGTGGGCTCATATGTAAAGGCCTACTGCTGCTCAGGGTAACACAATGACTCATTGCAGAGCTGGAGTGAGTGCAACCTGTGGTCTGTGGCCACACACTCAGGGCTAGTCGTCCAATCTACAGAGCAAAGTTCATCAATACGATTATTACCCCAAACACTTGACACTATTAAAGAGAGCAGGATGTCATCAGCCAGGCAAAGTTCCAGGTTTCTGTTAGCAATAAGTTGAGAACCATCAGAACCTTGGCTAGAACTAATAGGATCCTGTCCAGGATCAGTACAGCCAATAGGAGCCTGTCCAGGACATTCACAGCCAATACGATCCTGTCCAGGGCCATCACAGCTAATCAGCTCTTAACCAGGTTCAGCACAGCCAATAGGAGTCTGTCTAGCACTGTCACAACCAATAGCATGCTGGCCAGGGCCATCTCAGCTAATTGGGTCCTGTACAGAATTATCACAGCTAATAGAATCCTGTCCAGCACTTTCACAGCCAATAGGATCCTGTCCAACACCATCACAGTTAATAGGATTCTGTTCCAGACAACCACAGCTAATAGATTCCTGTCCATGACTGTCAAAAGCAATAGGATCCTGTCTAGGACCATCCACATTCAGTCCGTAGCTACAGCCAAGGTTCCCCCTACCCACGCTCCAAGGGCTTCTCTCCACTGATGGATGTGTACTCTGTCTCGGCAGGGTGAGACACAAGCCTTCTGTGACAGCTCCAACCAGAGAACATAAGGCTGCACGTTGTGAACACAGTGTGTCCTGCCTCCTCGTGTCTCTCCTAGAGAAGATGTGACAGATCCTGGAGGGCTGCTGCTTCATTTTTATAGAGGAGCCAAGCTCCATGTTGATTTAAAATGGAAGTTTGTTCAGGTGCTTCATAGCTGGAATCACTATAAGTGAAACATAACACTATACCACACACAAGGCTTCTTCCCATTTCCATAGTAATGTACTGTAATATAGTCTATGAGGCTGTATGTACATGTTCCAGTGTGCGAACAGAAAAGCACATAGTTATTTTTGCCATAAAAACAAGTTTATGATGACAGTAGAAAAATGAAAATTATCCTCCAGACTGCCACATTGTCAGATCATATGCCAGTTATTGGTTCTTCTCTTCTTTTTGCCATTTTAACTTTGCATATTTGGTTAAAGCATTTGCTTACTCCTAGCTGACTCCCTTATGTGTTCTATTGAAGATCACATCAGAAGAATATTTTTAAAATGTTTTGGCATTTGCCAATCTAAGAAGGTATTTTTTTCTGGCCTATCCCCCATCCTTTCCTGCTGTGCCCAGTCAGTAATTTGGTATTAGGTGTATTGTTTTATCCTTGCCATATCCTTCACCATCAAAAATAATTTCTGGTGATTTCTTGGGTGTGATGGGGTGGAGAGTGAGATGTGTGAAAGAATGAGATATGCACAATTCCCCAAACAGTCCCAACTATTGAATAGTATACAGAGTCCTCTCACATCTTCGTTGAGGTTCAAACTGATGACCAACATTACAAAAGTGGGAGACACTGTACAGCAGCACAGCTAAATAATAATGAAGACTCACCTGTAGCCCTCATGGTTTTCTGCATTTCACCAGAAGCCCAAGGAAAGCTCACGTCACCTGCTTTTCCCAGGACACCAACCATCCAAGTTGTATCTTGGCCCAATTGCATTTAGCTTCTGAGATCAGATCAGAATGGATCCATCCAGAGTGACATGGGCCTCACAAAGTATCATGCTTTGAAACCGTTTGCATATTGTGAGGAGATTTTTGTTTAAATTACAGCAATTTATGATTTTAAAGTTTGCAGCACTGTCTCTGACAGCATTCTTCAGATAGATCATTTAAAACCAGCCAATCCCAGCCTTCCAGTTAGACCCTTATGGAAATGCAGTAGCATTGATGATAGTGTCATGGATTTTTGGTATTTGCATTGTTCAGGGGCTCCTTACATGACCAGAAGGTTAAGCATAGTGGGCCAAGGAACAATCACACACCATAATTCCGAACATGACAAGTCAAACAGAATAAACAAGAACAAGGAAAGATCTGTGGATGGATTCATGACTGACTGCTCACTATCTACAGGGAGGGTTTGGCTATTGACTGTCTCTGATGAATATAATATTACTAGTGATAG
Organism: Stomatorhinus ivindoensis; assembly: GCA_019775895.2. Classification (NCBI taxonomy): domain Eukaryota; kingdom Metazoa; phylum Chordata; class Actinopteri; order Osteoglossiformes; family Mormyridae; genus Stomatorhinus; species Stomatorhinus ivindoensis. The sequence goes on along the minus strand of JABFEB020000060.1, from coordinate 28,435,477 downwards.
TGTTTCCCTGGGGGGGGAGGGGGTGATGGAATACAACATTTTTTGTTGTATAGCATTATTTTCTATGTATTACATATTTCACATTATTACATTAGTAAATGCGTGTTCAATTAGGTGCCTTTTATTTGCTATTCTGTATTAGTTGAAGATCCAATAAAAATTTAGTATCTCAAAAATGCAAAGACTGCAGACAGGGAGTAAATACATTCTCATTGTATTGAAAAATCCTATCCTCCACAAAAAAGTTGAAATCTGTGCAGACTGAATTTACTGAAACTTCAGCTGCATGTGACATTGTGTTGTAGCAGTCTCATCAGCAAAGCCCCAACAGCCCTGCAGGGATCAAGCATAGCTGCCTGTTTCACTGGGGAGATGTGGAGCTCAATTGCTTGGCTTTGGTCCAGCAGAGACCAACACTGTATCACTATAAGCATTTCTGTCAACTGATACTGTGTAAAACCTTGGAGTCCTTCCTCATTGCTCTGCAAGGAACACCATCAGGCATGAGCAACATGATGAACGTGAGCTATTGGGAATTAGCTGCTTTTATAGGCCTCAACCTTGAGATGCTCAGACACCTTTACATTGGAGATGGAGGTTGTCACGTGCCTGCTTTCAAATGTGCTGGATTTTCTTTTGCTGAAATAATTCTCAACTTGCAGAAGACAGGCAGTTCTAACAGTGTCATTTTCACCATAATTGCTTCTATCTTCCAGCTAAGGACTGGAAGTTCCTGAGCTTACAGGGTACAAGAGACACTCAGCTAACCTGTAATCATATGCTGTCTCCTCAAATATTTATCCTTTCTCATTACACTGAGCTGAAAACAACTTCTCTGAACACATGGAACCATCCTTACTACCACACTATAACTAGCAGTTATACTGCACTTACACTGATCAGTCATAACTTTAAAACCACTGAATGGTCAGGTTAGAATCATTTTCTTGTCAAAATGACTCCTGTCAATGTTACATGCCATTAAATATTAGTCAAATATCAGTCATTTTTTAAGTGAATGTGTTGGAAGCAGGAAAAATAGACAAGTGTAAGAATCTGAGCAACTTTGACAGGGGTCAAGTTGTGAAGGTGGATCGTGTGGTGGGATGTTCCCAGTATGCAGAGATCAGTACCTACCAAAAAAAGTCCAAGGAAGACCAACCAGTGAAGCAGTGATGGAATCAAGGATGCTCAAGATACACTAATGCGCATGGGGAGCGAAGGCTAACCCATCTATTCCGATCCCAGAGGAGAGCTACTGTAGCACAAATTGCTGAAAAAGTTAATGCTGGCTAGGATAAAAAGGTGTCAGAACACACAGTGCATTGTAGTTTGCTGCATTTGGGACTATGTAGCTGCAGACTGGTAACAGTGCCTATGTTGGCCCCTGTCCACTGGCAAAAGCAGATACAATGGGCAATTGAGTATCAGAACTGGACCAAGGAGCAATTGAAGCCCTGGTGGCCTGATGTGATGAGTCATATTTTCCGTTACACCATGTGTGTCACGCCTGGCTCGTACAACCCTCCTGTGCGCCACGCCCCCCTGGCTAACCTCGTATGGAATCCCTACGTTCACCGGCTGTTTTCAATCCTATGCAATTGAGTCTTTGTATTTAAGTCCGCGTTCAAGTATGTTTCCCCAGTTCTGTCATTGACATTGTTAGCTGTGTGTTGCCTCGTCTGCTTGTTCAATGTAATAAATCCCGTATTACCTGACTTTCCGTCTCGCTGCTCCTGATTCCCTGCTCACCTGATGGTGCTTCTGACAATGTGGATGGCCAGGTACATTTGTTTCATTTACTTGGGAAGGAGAAGGCACCAGGATGTACTATGGGGAAAAAGGCAAGCCAACAAATGCAGTATGATATTCTGGGCAACTGTTGAATTCTCGAAAATGATTGGTCATAAAAGTATTGATTAATTTTCTATAGTGCTACACGTAGAGCCAGCCAGGTAAATCACAGCAGTAAATCATTGCACTGTTATAATAATTATAACTAATGTTCCTTGAAATTGTAAATTTAAAATTAACAGAAATTCTATTTTAAAATATTAGTGGAAGAAATTAGTTATTCTGATAAATGTATTTTTGGCTTGTAAACATGAAAATATTGTAGTCCTCTTCAGACCCGTTAGGAGCTGGTGTTACTGGCAGCTAGTGATTTCACCAGTGGGCAGGGTTCCGCTAATCTGCTAACCACTAATTAAGAAAGCTAAGTTCTTTTTTAGTGGATTAGCGTTTGCACTAACTTTGAAAATCATTAGCGGAATTAGCTTCTGTTGAATTTATTTCCGCTAACTGTAAGTCCATTAATATTTTTTCACATGATAAACTGAATGAAGTTAAATGGGCCAAAAGAATTTGTAAACACTAATATCATGCATATATTTATTATAGTTGGATAAGTCCTCATGGGTAATATCCCCTGGTAAGTGCTGTAGTCCGACAAATGGAACTTCAGTATTAAACAGGTATGATGAATAAAATGATGGAACCACGGTTTCCCTTGCCCGGACATGGGTGTGGACTCTTGGTCGCTGAGGTGGTTAAAAAGCTCCTCAGTGGCTGGGCTCAGGGGGTGGATGAGATCCGCCTGGAGTTCCTTAAGTTTCTGGATGCTATGCGGCTGTCCTGGTTGACACGCATCTGCAGCATCGTGTGGACATTGTGGGCAGTGCCTCTGGACTGGCAGACTTGGGTGGTGGTCCCCCTCTTTAAGAAGGAGGAGCGGGCCGTGTGCTCCAACTATAGGGGAATCACACTCCTCAGCCTCCCTGTTAACGTCTATTCGGGGGTTCTGGAGAGGAGGGTCTGTCGGATTGTCGAACCTCAGATTCAGAAGGATCAGCCTGGTTTTCGCCCTGGCCGTGGAACAGTGGATCAGCTCTATACTCTCCACAGGGTTTTGGAGGGTGCATGGGAGTTTGCCCAACCAGTCTACATGTGTCTTGTGGACTTTGAGAAGGCATTCGACCATGTCCTTCGGGGAGTCCTTTGGGGGGTGCTCCAGGAGTATGGGGTGCCGGGCTTCCTTTTAAGAACTGTTCAGTCCCTGTATGACCGGGGCCAGAGCCTAGTCCACATGGGTGGCAATAAGTTGAACTTGTTTCCAGTGAAGGTTGGACTCCTTCAGGGCTGCCCTTTGTCACCGATTCAGTTCATAGTTTTTATGGACAGAATTTCCAGGGCGTTGAGGGTGTCCGGGTTGGTGACCGCAGGATTAGGTCTCTGCTTTTTGCAGATGATGTGGTTCTGTTGGCCTCATCGGACCGTGACCTTCAGCTCTCACTGGGACAGTTTGCAGCCGAGTGTGAAGCAGCTGGGATGAGAATCAGCACCTCAAATTCCGAGACCATGGTCCTCAGCTGGAATAGGGTAGAATGCTCTCTCCGGGTCGGGAATGGGGTCCTCCCCCAAGTGGAGGAGTTTAACTATCTTGGGGTCTTGTTCATGAGTGGGGGACGATGGAACAGAAGATCGACAGGCGATGTGGCGCTCGCAGCGATGTGGGCGCTGCATCGGTCTATCATGGTGAAGAAAGAACTGAGCCAAAATGCAAAGCTCTCGATTTACCAGTTGATCTACATCCATACCCTCACCTATGGTCACGAGTTGTGGGAAGTGACTGAACGAACGAGATCGCGAGTGCAAGCGGCGGAAATGAGTTTCCTCCGCAGGGTGGCTGGGCTTTCCCTTAGAGATAGGGTAAGGAGCTCAGTCATTAGGGAGGGACTCAGAGTAGAGCCGCTGCTCCTCCGCATTGAGAAGAGCCAGATGAGATGGCTCGGGCATCTATTTAGGATGCCTCCTGGACGCCTCCCTGGTGAGGTGCTCCGGGCATGTCCCACTGAGAGAAGGCCTCGTGGAAGACCCAGGACACGCTGCAGGGACTATGTCTCTCAGCTGGCCTGAGAACGCCTCGGGATTCCCCCAGAGGAACTGGATGAAGTGGCCTGGGAGAGGGAAGTCTGGGTTTCCCTGCTGAGACTGCTGCCCCCGTGACCCGACCTCGGTTTCAGCAGGAGATAATATATGGATGGATGGATGGATGTTAAACAGGTTAAAAGCATTGCTCTCTAGATATGTTTTTAAGGTTTTCAGCACCAAAAACCAAACCAAAGCTAAATGTATATGATGAAGTTAGTGGTTGGCGGTTATGGTTAGATTATGCAATTTTTTTACTGATGGTTTAGCTTTATAAAATTAACCTTTGGAGTTCGCAGACTAGCAGTTATCAAAGCTAAATGTTTGGTTAGCTCTGCCCACCACTGAACGTCACTCATCCAATCAGGGCTAAATGCTCACTTGTGGTAAACTGTGCATGGTTTTGTGGAAAGTGTGTTATTTGTAATTATTGTACAATCTGTTGTCTGCTTATGGGTGGGCAGGCTTCATGAGTGAATGTGACACATGGATGCTTTAGCGAGACAGTCTAGGGAAAGGATTTCTTGTTTTTTCAATCATTGTGATTTTGTGATTATGCCTCCATCTGTAAACCATGTTAGACATGAAATATTCGCAATTCAAGCTTGCTGTATATAAACAATATGTAAATGATTTATAAAGAATGCATTTTCTGTTTGTTGGGTCCTTGTCACGTAATGTACACCACAGTGATCAGTATTGACTGTCCAAGTCCTGCAGATACCCCTCTCATTGTTGGGGTGAACTGTTTACACATTGAACAGCCCAATTTACACAAATAGCCATTAAGTCTTTGACACAGATGCAGTCATGAAACGGCCATGAAAAGTACCCCAGGCTGAGAGGTCAAAGTGTGTTGTCCATTCTTTCTCCGGACAAAAGGTCACCAGTCTTTGAAAACATGGCCCAGAATAAGTCACAGATGCCAAAACCATCCCTCCCCTTCAGACATTTTGTCTTTTTTTGTCCTTTTGTTCTTAACAGGTCAGAGAGAATGCCAAGCAGGACCTGAAGGATGGGCTTGCTCTATACAACACTGATAATAATGTTGGTCTGAGGAATGCCTGGAACATCATTCAGGCAGAGGTATGGGCTTCCAGCCAATGCTATTGTCTTCATTTGCTGGATTCATGTGTACATGACAGCAAATTTGAAACGGCTAGATCCTAAATATGATTAAATGACAGAACATGAATTATGAAAGAGCCAAAATGATCAATCAGTATGGCTGGTCTAAGATCTAATGGCCAAGAGTGCTCCGGATAAGCACTGAAAGAGTGTGTGTATGTTTACATGCCTGTGCGAATAGTGGAAGTGCTGTGGTGTGACGGGCTACACAGACTGGCATGAGGCCCTGCAGGAGAGAATGGTGCCTGACCGCTGCTGCCAGGAGCACTACAAGGAGTGTGGTCGGAATGTCACCAACATGTTCTGGAACCGAGTGAGTGTCACTATAGCAACAGGTGTGACAGATTATCTCGCTCTCCTGTTCATCCTTTGTATAGATTGGATCCGTCTGAGAAAAATTCACTGTTAATTTTAGTAACTTTGTTTCCTAGTCACGCTGTGGCTTTTGTTTGTGTAAGGAGGTGAATGTTTCTGAATGTAACAAACATGCGTTTTGGTACATGAAGGTTTATTTTTCAAGGCTTGGCGCATAATAAACAAATTCCTCAACATTCTTAGGGCTTTGCAATGACATATTTTACAAATTAGGCCTCTTTCTCTATGGTGTGTACTGACTCCTGCAGTGTGGAATGTAGCACATTTTCTTAGATTTCTCTGTGATAAAGATCCCAAATTAAGCGTTTAATGGCTCCACTTCAGCCCTTCTACACATGCACACTTGAGCCGTGTTTTCCATCCTCCACAGGGTTGTTACGAGAAGGTGGAGGAATGGCTACATGACAACAGACACCTCCTGGGCACCATTGGCATGTGCATACTGGTAATACAGGTGAGGAGAGATGGCTAGAAATGGCCACCAACTCTTTATGCCAAATGAGCTGAATCAGCAAAAAAACATGCAAAGAGCACTTCCTGAAAATTGCTTTCTGTGCTCGCTTTCTGTTTATACCCAAGCTTTATTCCTTGTTTAGGACTGACTTTTGTGGCCATTGTAGTTAAATGCAAGACGTTAAGCACAAGTAACAATGCATGCCAAAGAAGCGGTGTCGCTTGTCATCGGTCACGAGTGTATTAATCACTACAGAGCAACGACGCATGTAGGTGGCACGGCTGGGATTGGGGACAAGGCTTTTATGAAAGTTGGGGTCATTTTTGCATCAGGAAGACCTTCGGGGGGTGTCTGAGGAGCCATCTGTGCCTCAGACAGAAGGAAATCACTATGGAGCAGTGAAGAGTGCCTTCCAGAGAGTGGATGACTGGCTTTCTCACTCACTACATTTACATGAACACTAAGATAATCTAATTACTGTGTTAGCCACACTAAACCGGACTTTAGAAGTACATGTAAACATATTAGTAAATCATACTAAATTGAATTTCTCTTAGTTGGACTTAGACACCCTGATAATGCGATCGGGAGTTGATTGACTATTGCATGAGTACGTTCAATCGGACTCAAAATGGCCTAGCCGCTCTGCTCTGCAGGCCCCCTCAGGCTTTGACCCGGAAGGAATAGAAGAAGCATGGGGCATAGCAGAGAAAGTACACCTAAACATACTGAATGTCTTAGACATGCTTTGCTTTGGGCCTGGAGCAGTAGGATGATCAGCCCTGGAGCCTTTTAACCAGACTATGTGTGACTTGTGGGATTGGGTGTTTTAATGTTGGTCTCTGGCTACGTCCACACTAATGCATTAACAAAACGCATTACGAGAGTTTCCAAAAGAAAACATCAGTGTCCGCACTACCATTATCACTAGTGTTGAAAAAAACTTCTACATTCACACTGCTCTGTGTAAAAGTCAAATCATGTAGTGACTACACAAATAATTAGCTTTAGCATTAGTGTAATGGTACATATTGTGTATAAGAGTGGTTGTTATTGTATATATTTTCTGTAATTTTTCACTTATCCAAAGTTTTTTTGTGATACATTTTTTGAAGTGGCGTTCTTTATGTTTTGTTTTTTGTAGCTCGAGCATAACATGTCATGTGCATGTTTTTTGTCCAACCAAATCCGCATCATCTATAGAGCCCCTGAAGGGACCTGTGTACAGCTTTTGCATACACACAGGATACTTTCCATGCATGCAAGATAATTTCACATGCACACAAGATACTTTCCATGCATAGAAGATCATTTCGCATACGCACAGGATACTTTCCATGCATACAAGATAATTTTGCATGCACACAGGATAGTTTCCATTCATACAAGATAATTTCGCATGCAGACAGGATACTTTCCATGCATACAATATAATTTCGCATACGCACAGGATACTTTCCATGCATACAATATAATTTCGCATACGCACAGGATACTTTCCATGCATACAATATAATTTTGCATACGCACAGGATACTTTCCATGCATACAATATAATTTCGCATACGCACAGGATACTTTCCATGCATACAACCTTGGGTTCCTTTAAATCAGAGCTAGATAAGATTTTAACAACTCTGAGCTATTAAGTTCTCCCCAAGCGAGCTT
>JABFEB020000060.1:28408844-28419725 GCA_019775895.2 Stomatorhinus ivindoensis | reverse complement strand
TGATTCCTGGTCTTAGAGGAATGTCTTATGAGGAGAGGTTAGCTGAGCTGAATCTGTTTAGCCTCAAGCAAAGGAGATTAAGGGGGGAGATTATCCAGGTATGTACGATTCTAACAGGTCTGGATGCTGTTCAGCCAAATAGCTATTTCAAAATTAGATCAAATACTAGAATTCGTGGCCATAAGCGTGAGAACACTTTAAAACAAATTTGAGGAAGCACTTCTCTACACAGCGTGTAGTTATGGAATAGTCTTCCTGCTAGTGTAGCGGAAGCTAAAACCCTGGGTTCCTTTAAATCAGAGCTAGGTAACATTTTAACACCTCTTAGCTATTTTTAAGTTCTCCCCAAACAAGCTTGATGAGCCAAATGGCCCCTTCTAGTTTGTAAATTTCTTGTGTTCTTAAGGTGTAGGTCTCATGGCTTCAGCTTCAAACCGGTTCTTGAAAATAGTTGTGTTCTTACTAATTACTGATTATTCACAAATTTTGTTGGATCCCTTAGAGAACTTAAAGCAAGGATTCAACTTTTAACATCAGGGGTTAAAAAATAGACTGGATCGGGAGCAGGGTGAGGACACTGAAGTACCACAGTGGATCAGTGACCAAAGTCTACTAAGTAATGAAGAGAGTGGCCAGCTGTTCAAGGCATCTAGAGTGGTGTCCAGTGGTCCAGTGAATGGCCTGGATGGAACCCAAAGAACAGAAATGAGAACAAAGGCATCCAGCTGGTGCCTGTACCCCTGAACCAAATGAGGAACCAGTCAACAGAGCCAATGGGCTAAGAAAAATGTGCAAGAAGTGTATGACGGTGGGCATAATGCTGATAGCAAATTTCTGTCATTGGTGCCAAAGGTATTTCCACTAACTATTGAGGCCAATGACCTGAATATTACCTATAAAATTTAGTATTTTGACATTTGCATCCCATATTAGCATATATATTGGACGGAGACAAGAATATGTAGCATTTTTCTTCAAGAGATCAGCTGCACTATAATCATTGCAAAGAATGTATCTTTTTAATGTTCCTGTTTATTTTACCCATGGCTTTTTATGTATTCTTTGTTTGTGATTTAATTATTTGCAAGAAGGTAATTCTCATTCAGCAATCTGCAAAACAACAATGTGTGCAGAAAGAAATCTCACAGGAGCACATCCATAACTCCAGTGACACGCACTTCCCCAGGCCTGTACATCTTCCAAATGTGCCTCCTCCACCTCAGACTTAAGCCGTATCCTGGCTTATCCATATTCCAGCTCTTTAATTAAATGTAGCTATTGATCTGCTAAGAGGAGAATGCACTATCAGCTGTATATAGCAATGGCTCCTCATTATATATTGGCTGCTTAGTCAATGATACAGCACCTTGCAGTCTATCATCCCGACACCTCAGACCACTGGTCTGCTAGTATTCCCAACGCGGCTGTGCAGGTCGGTGCGAATGAACCATGTTCATGGTCCAGGGTGGCATCCTCTGGAACCCTGAAACTTGGTTTGTGTGGAAAACATGGCATTTACGTACTCCTGTGGCTGGCTTTCCTGTTCAGCCAGTCATACCATATCTCTTGCTTAAGACCCAGAAGGCTGTGCACACTACTGCTGTGGAAATCAACTGCATGGACTACTGACCCAATCATTGTCAGCAGGGGCCTTGCTATGTATTAGTCCTGCCTGTAGAGGATGCTAGAGGCTTGGGAACAACCACCTGCTTTGACAGTCTAATGATACGTCAGAGATGACTAGCCACTCACACCCACATAAGCCAGGAATATTTATTTAGTAACATGATTCTCCAGCTTGCTGGACAGTTCTAGGGGGTCCCAGTTCCAGGCGGTTAGGAGGGGTGATATCAGCCAGGGCTCAGTCAGTGGGCTTAACTGACGTTAGGCCAGAAATTCTGTGGTTGAAGGTTTCATCTGTTCTCTGGTGCTTTTTCTCTGTGCTACAGATAATACCACCAACTGACCTCTGGTGCTTGGAGCCTCAGAGGGGACCTTCCCCCGGTGATGGACATGGACCTGAACCTTAATCGAGCTGAGACCTTCTCCTTCATTAACCCATGGATCCGGTACTTTCTGTTCTTCTTCAGCTTCCTGTTCTGGGTAAGTTGGGTACGAGACCTTCTGGAATTGCATGCACCAACTGCACTGATACCTGCATAACATATCATCCCTGCTAAAGCCAAAAGAAAGCATTAATAAAACATTAGGGTAATTCAATTCGCATGTCAATGTTCACCACAACCATTTCCAGGCTCCACTGTTAGGAGGAACATTGCTGTAATACTCATACATTTTAATTAATAATCCATATGACACATTTTAGTGGAAATACATTTCTTTCCACTAATTCTTTTTATGGAAATTACACTCATTTTAATAGTTAGGATGTCCCATCGCACTGCATTTAATACTGTGTTTCTTTTTATGAACAGTAGGGTGTTTCAGTCCTATAACAGAATGGAGTGTGTTTGCACGACCTTGTGTAAAATTGGTTTGAACTTTTTGCTAATGCTGTATGAAATACAGAAAATTGATCTGATTCAGCTTTACTTAAAGGTGATATTGTCCATTGGCATGATTATATCAGAGTTTATTGGCTTGAAAACAGTGGTGATGAGCCATACTTGCTGAAGGTGCAGGTGAACAATAACAATCACCTGTTCTGTCCCTGGGTGAAGTGAGAGTACCACAAAGTATAATGTAATCTGGATGGGCTTAGCTCATCACATGTGCTTACAAGTATTTCATCCAGGTAAAAGAGAGACTGAGCTGGCTAATTCACAGTAAACAGCCCCATGATGCATTTAGGCATCTGTCCCAGGGCTCTGCTGTTTGTCCCACACCAAGCACTGTTGGAATCAGCTTATGCAGCCCATCTGTCTGTTGTTCTATTCTCTGTGAGCTTGTGGTCCAGCATAATCATCTGGGACACAAAGTGGGCCCTGGCCTTCACAAAACAAAAGCATGTGCTGAGTCCCACATTCCTGGCACCTCTCTCTCTCTCTCTCTCTCTCTCTCTCTCACACACGCACACACACACACACAATACATTTATGCATGCTTATATTCATATTTTTGTGGGGACTGACTACTCATTTCAAAACCCCAATCCCAACAATGACAACTTGAACCCCTACCCAGCTCTAACCATAACCATAAATAATCAAATCAAATAAAAAAAACTTTTTAGCTTTTTGACTGCAGTCACAGATTTTTGTAAATATAAGCTTCTGCTTTTGGGGACCAAAAAATAGTCCCCACAATTTTAATATAACACATTGTGGGGACATTTGGTTCCCATAATGTAATACAGATGCTCCCCAAATTACAATGGTCCACGTTACTATATTTCAACTTTACAATGGGTATGATTAATCAGTAAATTATGTAAGATATTCAATACTTCATTGTAAAATAGGCTTTGTGTTAATGATTTTGCCCAACTGTAGGTTAATGTTTGTTAGGTTAGGTGTACTGTATAAAACTGCATTTTTTGCCGTACGATAGGTTTATCCAGACGTAGCCTCATTGTAACCTGGAGAACATTTGTATATACATAACCCATGCATACACACACCCATACAGTAGTACAATCATATCTTTTTGGGAACCACTCATTCATTTCTATGGGAAAAATGCTAATGCTAACTATGACAACCATAACCATAAGTAACCCAAAATATAAAAATTTTTGCATTTCTAGTTTCTAGTCCTGGTTGAGGAACCAGACAAAGTGCGGCTCACAAGACCCAAATGAAGAAAAAGATAATGGAACCACAGTTTTCCTTGCCCAGACGCGGGTCACTGCCCCCGCCCCCAGAGCCAGGCCTGGAGGCCAGAACTGTATTCATGGGGCCTGGTCAGGCACAGCCCGAACAAGGCACGTGGGTCCCCCCTCCAATGGACTCACCGCCTATAGGCCATAGGGGTCGGGTGTGATGTAAGCTGGATAGTGGCCAAAGGTGGGGACCTTGGCGGCCAATCCTCAGCTGCAGAAGCAAGGTCTAGGGACATGGAATATCAACTCTCTGATGGGGAAAGAGCCTGAGCTGGTGCCCGAGGTCGTGAAGTTCCGGCTAGATATAGTCGGGCTCACCTCGAGGCATGGCTTGGGCTCTGGAATCAGTCTCCTTGAGGGGGGTTGGACCCTCTTCCACTCTGGAGTTGCCCGTGGGGAGAGGCACCGAGCGGGGGTGGGTATATTTATTGCCCCCTGGCTGGGCACTTGTATATTGGGGTTTACCGCAGTAGACGAGAGGGTAGCCTCCCTTCGTCTTTGGGTGGGGGGACAGGCCCTGACTGTTGTTTGCGCTTATGCGCCAAGCGGCAGTTCAGAATACCCACCCTTTTTGGAGTCCTTGGAAGGGGTGTTGGAGAGCACTCCTCCTAGGGACTCTCTTGTTCTGCTAGGAAAATTCAATGCTTACGTGGGCAATTACAGTGAGACCTGGAGTGGCATGATTGGGAGGAACAGCCCACCCGATCGGAACCTGAGTTGGTGCTTTGTTGTTGGACTTCTGGCTTGTCATGCATTCTCCATAATGAACACCATGTTCACGCATAAGGGTGTTCATATGTGCACTTGGCACCAGGACACCCTAGGCCGCAGTTTGATGATCGACTTTTTAGTCGTGTTATCGGACTTGCGGCCGCATGTCTTGATCATTCGGGTGAAGTTAGGGGCAGAGCTGTCAACTGATCACTACGTGGTGGTGGGTAACCCTAACCCTAATCCCCTATCTCAAGGGCAGAGGTCGCTGACGTGGTTAAAAAGCTCCTCAGTGGCCGGGCCCCGGGGGTGGATAAGATCCACCCAGAGTTCCTTAATGCTCCGGATTGTCAAACCTCAGATTCAGGAGGAGCAGTGTGGTTTTCTGGCCTTGCCATGGAACAGTGGATCAGCTCTATACTCTCTGAAGGGTTTTGGAGGGTTCATGGGAGTTTGCCCAACCAGTCTACATGTGTTTTGTGGACTTGGAGAAGGCATTTGACCATGTCCCTCAGGGAGTCCTTTGGGGGATGCTTCGGAAGTATGGGGTGCTGGACTTCCTTTTAAGGGCTGTTCAATCCCTGTATGACCAGTGCCAGAGCCTGGTCCACATGGGCAGCAATAAGTAGTTTGCAATGAGGGTTGGACTCCGTCAGGGCTGCCCTTTATCACCGATTCTGTTCATCGTTTTTATGGACAGAATTTCTAGGCGCATCCAGGGCGTTGAGGGTGTCCGGTTTGGTGATCTCAGGATTAGGTCTCTGCTTTTTGCAGATGATGTGGTTCTGTTAGCTTCATCAAACTGTGACCTTCAGCTCTCACTAAGATAGTTCGCAGCCGAGTGTGAAGCGGCTGGGATGAGAATCAGCACCTCCAAATCCGAGACCATGGTCCTCAGTTGGAAAAGGGTAGAATGCTCTCTCCGGGTCAGGGATGAGGTCCTCCCCTAAGTGGAGGAGTTTAAGTATCATGGGGTTTTGTTTATGAGTGAAGGGGAGATGGAGCGGGAGATCGACAGGCAGATTGGTGTGGCATCCGCAGTGATGCGGGTGTTACATTGGTCTGTTATGGTGAAGAATGAGCTGAGCCAAAAGGTAAAGCTCTCGATTTACCTGTCGATCTACGTTCCTACCCTTACCCTCACCTATGGTCACGAGCTGTGGGTAGTGACCGAAAGAACGAGATCACAAGTGCAAGCGACCGAAATGAGTTTCCTGCACAGGGTGGCTGGGCTTTCCCTTACAGATAGTGTGAGGAGCTTGGTCATTTGGGAGGGACTCAGAGTAGAGCCACTGCCCCTCTGCATTGAGAGGAGGCAGATAAGGTGGCTCGGGCATCTGATTAGGATGCCTCCTGGACGCCTCCCTGGTGAGGTGTTCCAGGCATGTCCCACTGTGAGGAGGCCCCGGGGAAGACCCGGGACATGCTTGAGGAACTATGTCTCTCGGCTGGCTTGGGAACACCTCGGGATTCCCCCAGAGGAGCTGGATGAAGTGGCCATGGAGAGGGAAGTCTGGGTTTCTCTGCTGAGACAACTGCCCCCATGACCCAACCTCGGATTAAGCAGGAGATGATGGATGGATGGATGTATGGATAGTTTTATCATAGCAGTCACAGATTTTTTAAAAATTGAGTTTTCCCATATGTTTCCTGGTCCACATAAGGTTAGGTACACACACAAACACACAATTCTTGTATCTTTGGAGAACATCCTTTCATTTATATAAGCATGACCCTAATCCTGACTATGACAACCCGATCCCTTACCCAACCCTAATTTTAACCATAAGTAACCCAACAAAGTACAAGACTTGGCATTTTTTTTTTCACAAAATTTTTCCATTGTGAGGACGGGAAAAAATAGATAAGTTGTAGTTATGAGTATACAGATCATACGAAAGACAGGTGTGGCTAATAACCCTGGAAACCATGCCCCCCACCTCTATTGGAATACGTTGCAGGAAAACATTTCATTTTTTTTTTCTTTTGGTTTCTTAGCTCTTTGTTTATTACTAATTAGTTGAAAATTAATTAATTAACTTGGATATACTGTGGGCCAGTTCCTGACACCCCTCTGACTTTGGCAGGTTCAAGGTGCAACTATTTATTAGTCCACCCATCCTCCATCATCACTTTTCCAGTGCAGGGCCTTCATCAGCCGGCACCCTATCCCAGAAACTGCACATTAATTAAACGGACAAGAAATGAAACTCTGGAAAGTCTCACTCCAATTTGATGAAAAGACCATATACTCTCTCACAATTTTTTGTTTTTAACCCGGAAGTCCTCTCTAGCAGGAATTGTACTCATACTAAAAAGAATAAACAGGCCACAGCACCGTCAGTTTTCAAATGGAATTTAGCCTTTTTTCCAGAATACACTCGAGTGGAACGAGCAACCAAGACATTACTAAGGTCTATTGATAATTACCATTTCTTTTGGGGATCTTTAATTGAACGTCCCTAATCTTTACTGGTTTGCCTCTTTTAGAAGTCTGAGTCTTCTGTCAACACTCTCCCAGGAGCTGAAGGATTTTCCCTCCATTTTCATAATTTAGCCTTTTTAAACTATTTCTAGCTTTTTGTGTTAGGTGTATACTTAATAAGTATCGGCAGCCAAGTTTTTTAGAACAGGGGATGTGATAGGAAGACAAATGGGGCTTAATACTAAACCCCAACACCACCTCCTTGAGCAAGCTTATGCAGTGAAACCCAGCTTAATTTACATTTCTATGAGCCATTCTGAATAAACGAGCCCACAACATGCACCTTTAGGTCGATCGATCCAAAGCACCCAGGTTAGAGTTTATAAATCCTTTTCATTTGTGGTCTCTATACACCAGACCCTGATGTGCACAGTTAAACAAGATTTCAGGGCCCTTATCCACAAAGCGTTTTATCTTTCCACTAAGAGTACTCCTAAATTGCACTAAAAGTTTTTAATTAAGAGTTTTTTTCTCCTAAAACCTACCCACAAAGTGACTGAAACCAACTATTAGTAAGGAAAAGAGTCAACAGAGTTAGACTCTGTTGCTTTGGCTGACGTCAGTCCTAATGCACGAGCTTGCCTGCAATAACCACGGGGGTTGGTGGATGAGAGACCGGTATGTGTTGATGAAAATGTATGTACACTAGATCAGGACTTTGGTTTCATGAACTCGCTGAGTGGGGAACAGTGGGGAGACAAGCACAGGAGTCCAGGAATATAGGTGAACTTGGGTTTTATTAAAGGGACGACACAATGAAATGCACAGGAAGGGTTAGGGTTAGGGTTAGGTGATGTTAAGACATTAATGAACGGACTGGGGAAACATACTCTAATGCGGACTTAAATACACAGAACTAACTAGACACAACTAGAAAGAGGTGATAACATGGGGATTCCACACGAGGTAACGAGCAGGGCATGACATCTGGGCTACCCATATTGCTGTGTGACAGGGGATATTGTCCTGCATGAAAATTGTTGGCTGATTGGGTGATGAATGCAGGGAAGGAATTACAGGTTCTGATAAACATTTGCATTCACTCCACCATGTAGCTGTATAAGTGGCCCCACTCCTGTTGCAGAAAACATTCCCCAAACCATGACACTTTGTCCTATACCTTTCAATGACTTCTTAACACGGTTGAGGTTCAGTCTTTCCCATCAGACCCAACTAAATTTAATTGCTTTTTTCACTAAAGTGAACTTTGGACCAGTTCTCCTCTGTCCACACAACATGCTCCTCAGCAAAGGCTAGTCTAGCCTTCTGATCCTTCCTGCTTATGAGAGGTTTGGTCACCGCACAGAGTAGGCTGTCAGTCCAAATGCTCTTAAATGTTGAGACACTTTGTGGACGACCTGCCTCCGTGGGGGACTTGAACGAGTTTGTGACATTGTAAAGGTTCAATATTATAGAAATCACATCAGCAGCAGAGAAACTACAATAAGATATATTTTATGTACAGTACTGCTTATAGTATTTTTGAATTATACACAACACAGTAATTTAATTTGTGCAGTACTGTAACTGTACTGTTTTTTGAACAAGTTATTAGCATTCAGCAAATAGCCTTTATCTTTATCTATAGTCTTTTATTACCTTATATTTATGTAATAAATATACAAATGTCAATTATATGGTAATCTGCCTGAGACAAAGAAAGGAAAAATTTGATTATAATAATCATCCGCTAATAGTGATCAATTTCACCTAGACAGACATGACCACTGTATATGATTGGGCTGTTTCTGTTTGTTGTAGATGTTATCGCATCTCTAACAAGCTCCACAACAATCATTATTCTCTCCCAACTGTTCATTTAATGTTTCCAAGACATTGCAACATGGATTGACAGCAGTCATTTTGCGACTGTTTGTGAGTTGGTCTTAGTGACTTAGGAGACCTCTCGACTTTTTAGTTCTCCCAGACTTGGGTGCTACTTTTAGGAGTCCTAAATTTAGGACTCACACTGCCATTATTTCTCTTAAGTTAAAAGCTACTTTAGCCTTAAGATGCTTCATGAGTACAGGCTAAGAAGACTGAGTGGTCAATAGCCCCGTTAAATGGAGCTTCAGGAAGTTGCTCCTAAAATTATCCATGCCTATGGATAGGAATGAAGGTCAACAGGTCAGACTGCACTGGGCATTGAGAGATGCACAGACTTCTGGGTAATGGAGTTACTTGGGGGAAAATAACAGGCAATGAACTTTGCTTCTGCTGAGCAAGGGTGGATGCACTGTGGTTTTTGAAGGTAAATTCTCGTAAAATTTAGTCACTTATGCAATTATATGTGCACAGTAATGGCTTGCAATTGTTCTGAATAAATAATTTATATTGTATTTTTCCATTAGTATCGAAAGGTTAGCAGTTTCATACAAGACTCCGTGAAGTTTCATTTCATGTTTCATGTTATTTTACTCTGATTTTTGAGGAAATGTTGCTAGATAGAGCAAATCCCAGAAGCCACATAAGGGCATTTGACAGTGCAAAAACCCCACAGTATTTTCCTTCCAGACCCATGTTTCAGTCTGACACACAGTGGCCTGCTAATGGTGTGATCCTGTTTGTGAATATCCCCATATAAGTTAATTTACTATCCAAATAGTTGTTTCTATATGTATTACCTAAGAATTGAGGGAGTGCGAAAATGCGAGCAAACAGCTCGTCAACTCTGTGCAGACCTGCGTTTTTGTTCCATTAAAATTTCAAAGTGAATCTGAAGGCTCTGAGGCCATCAAGTGGTGGAATCTTGCACTACAGACTCATTCTGTACAGATGTCTTGCTGAAAGAGCAAGTGAGCAGTAGTCAATATGCACCCAGGATTGATGGGCTCTGCATAACCTACCAACATGACCATTTAAATTGGAACTTGCTAAATGGAGGATGTTCTTTACTGCCTTCCAGATGCTCTCCATGTTGACTGTCATCATTGGAGTGTATGCCAAAACACAGAAGGCCACAGGTAAGACTGAAGCATCCTCCAAGTGATCTGGAGAACCAAGACTTATTTTTAAAATCACCACTGAACACTTGGTCAGCCAGCAGCCTAAAGTGATATTAATTTTGAGCCTTTACTATCATTTAAATACCATTTACTACCAATTAAAGTATATGTAAATAACAATGTATCACTGAGGTAAATAGCTGCAGAATTTCCTTGTGTGTTTGTGCCTTCCATAGATGCAGTTCGGGACACGTTCTTAGTTGACCCAGCAGTCATTCTGATTGCAGTCGGAGTGGTCATGTTCTTCATCACATTCTGCGGTTGCACTGGAGCCCTGCGGCAGAATATGCAACTCTTGAAAATCGTGAGTGGTTGGCCCTTCATTGCCTTCTCATTCTCACATCATGATGAGAGTATTACTCTGAAATCAGCCTGAGGGGCACAAATGACATCAATGGACAGTCCTACAATCCTAACTAATGCATGTATTAATGTCCATTTCTCTGTGTACCTAGAATCTCAGGAAGAAATTAATTAATAAGTTTAGGACCTGATGTTTCTTGTCTGCAGTGAATTCTTTTCTTATGAAGTCCGTGTTCCTGGTTTTTCAGGAACATGTTTCACTGAGCTGGTCTGACCACCTTACTTGACCTCTCCTTCTGCCCACCCTAGTTTTCTCTCAGCCTGACCCTGGTCTTTCTCATCCAGCTTGCCATCGCTGTACTGGGATTATTTTACTCCGACCAGGTTCGTCCACACTGTCTATGCTGACCAGGCCAACGGCCCACCGACACCCACCCACCTCCCCAGATTATGCTCAAATCTGAAAATGATCTTCCTGCCTATCCTGTCTTACTTTCTATGAGACCCATATACAGAAGATAGCAAGCGTATGGGTCACAGTGCAGGGCTAGCCAGCATGCAGCCCACCCCCCCCCCCCCCATGGTGAATCTGGGTG
>JABFEB020000060.1:28361992-28398163 GCA_019775895.2 Stomatorhinus ivindoensis | reverse complement strand
CCGCCTGTCAGAGCCTCCTGTGTGCCACACCCCCTCATTACCTCGTGTCTCTACCCTAATGGAATCCAGCTGTCGTCAATTGTGATCATCGGCTTTGGTTTCAGTCTTGTCAGTCTTCAGTATTTAGTCTGTGTCTCTGTACTGGTTGTCAGATCCATCATTGCGAAGTTCCCGTTTCCCTGGATTCTCTTGCCTCAGCATCTTGCTTAGCCCGCGCCACCGACATCCAGGCACGCAGCACCCGTACGGCGTGACACATATCATAACCCTAAAGAATTTTTAGATAAGTAATTGTAGTCTGCCATCCATTTTTAGTAGGCAGTCAGCTAGTATTAGCTTTTTTGTACTCACCCTTCGTCTAAATTATTCACCTCAGGCAAGTGGCAAGCTTACTTTCCAGCCCTGGTCCCTCATCCTCTACACTAAATAATGACGGTCCTACCACCTCTGGTTTGATGTTGTTATATTTAGCTCTTACTCTATAATAGGACACTTAATGTTACTTAACATTATACACCCAAAATTCACTGTTATCTGTTTAGCATAGCTATGCTGTGCATGATAAAAACACTCTGGTCTATATTTATTACATGGCACACTAACTGTAGCACAGGGAATTTCTCTCAGACATGCTGGAATAGTAGCACAGCACTGGGCAGCAGCTCGATCTCACACACTGCTGTAACATTCCGCTCAAAGGGCTTGGGGGCACCCTGGCAAGCAGTCACTTGTTAAGCTCTTAAGAAACAAGTCATCAGCCTGGACTAGAGACACTTCATCTCCAGCAAAACAAAAGGAATGCCCATCCTCCCCTAACACTTCCCAGCAGCTCCCTGCACCTCCAAACTTTACCAGGCCCCACCCACACTTACGCAAGCCCAACTCAACCCTGATCACTAAGTGCGCAGAGTGACCACTGATCATAAGTAAAAATACACAAAGAGAACTGGCTGTGGGCATTTCCCATTTATTTTTAGTGTCTTTTTATTGCTCGATATCATGAAGAGTTTGGTGAGGGAGCTGCAGACACTTCCTCCACTAATCAAAAGCTAAAAAACCTAGGAAAGTAAACAAATGTAGGATGTATTACGTTGAAAATTTAATATACATACATTGTAAAATAGACCAAAAAAAGGTACTGCCACAAATTACAAGACCACATACTGTAGCATTTATTTATTGATTGCATTATTCAGTAAGTAAAATCTATCTATTTTCTAAACTTTTATGCTGCCCAGAGTCACAGCAATAGAATGGAGAGACAACAGCATTAACACTGAGCCCTCATACTACTCCACCCAATAAAAAAAAGTCAGGTCAGGTGTGCACCCACCACATGGCGAAACTCCTTGGGATCCCGGTTAGCGACCCCACAGGTAGCCATACGATCCGGTCCTACACTCCTGAAATGGCCATCCTTCTGCCACAGCCAGGTGTTACGTGGGCGTTCCCATTGCCTGGTCCAGCCGCTCAGGTCCTCAGCAGTGATGATCCTGCGAGTCGGATCACCCTCTGGGAAACTCACCACATGGCCATAGTGCCATAACAGATGCTCCTTCACAATGCAGGTAATGTGCCTCATTTGGGACTCCACTAGCTTCTGCACCAAGTCAAACCAGCGATACCCAAGGGTTCTCTAAAGAGACACAGTACCAAAGGAGTCCAGCCTTCATCCCAGTTCACTGGAAAACATCCATGTCTCACAGCCATACAGCAAGACAGGGAGCATCAGGACTCTAAATACTTTGACCTTTGTCCTCTGGCAAAGATATCAGGAGCGCCACACACCCCTTTCCAGCGACCTTATGACTCCCCATGCTCTCCCAATTCATCTGCTGACTTCATAGGAAGAGTCACCAGAGACATGAAGCTTGACATTCTCCCCGCAGAGAGAAACACTACCGATGGCTGTGCCTAAGAAGTCATTAAATGCTTGGATATTGGTCTTTATCAACCTCAATCCCAGATGCTCAGACTCTAATACCAAATGTTGGAATAAACAAGCAGCAAAATGGCTAAAGATCATTAAATCTTTCTTCACCGGTGCCCCACAGCTGCTTAACCCCTCGACCCTGCCCAACACCCAGTCCATGCAAGCATTGAAAAGAGTAAGAGCAAGAACACACACCTGGAAAACCCCAGAACACAGAGGTTCTCTCTCCACTCTGCACAGCACTAGATAAAAATGCTCAGTGCCAGGATACAGTTGATGGTAGACTTCTTAGCCGTAAAACCAGACTGCTCTGGTCACTGACAGGCAAGCAAGTGATCATAGATCCTGCTAAGGATGACTCTAGCAAGGACCTTACCCAGCACTGAAAGCCGTGTTATGCCCCTGTAGTTGCCGCAATCCAGGCGATCAGCCATCCCTTTCCAGGTAGAGACTATAAGTGCCATTTTCCAGTTAGTAGGGAAGACACCTGACTCCCAAATGGAAGCAAAGTTTGCCAGTAATGCCAGGAGGACAGTCTTACCACCAGCATGGAGAAGTTCACACCGGATACCACAGATCCCTGAGACCAGCTGATTCACAACCTGTGCAATCTCAGTGAGATTGGGTGGGTCACAGCTGATCAGAGGATCAGCTTTGAGAACCGTGCACGCAGAAATGTCCAACATCCTAGCTGGAGCTTTAAAAAACTGCTGAAAGCAGCCAGCCCAGCAGGTCACAACTTCAGTGTCATCCGTAAGGACCATCCCATCACCCGCCCTGACCTCAGAGCCCTCACAGCCTTTCTCCTCAGTTCCTGGTACAGACTGGAGTTGCCTCCAAATCGAGGGTTGTGACTTCTCTCGATAATATCCAGGGTGTCCTGCAAGATGAAACACCTCCTTCTGGGAACACTGGCAATATCAACACAACCCGTGGTAACCTTCAGAGTCTTATCACAGAAAGTCTCCAACATCACATTAGAGTCAGCAGTCAAACCCAAGTCTGCAAGTTCCTCACACAAACTCATCAGAAAGAGTTTGATCTTGGAGCCTGGCCAAATTCAGCCTCATTCTCCTAGATGGTAGCCTACTGGATCTAAGCTGAATATTCACAGTAGCAACAACAAGTCTGTGTTCAGAATTCACAAACTGGGCACTTCTGTAGATGCTGCAGTTCTAAAGAAGCCTCCAGCATATGCCCACCTGGATGTGGTCAATCTCATTCACCGCATCACCAGTATTGGAGTACCAAGTCCAACAATGCGGCTAAAGGCGTTGGAACCAGGATCCAGTGACCCACAACCCCTGACTTTTCACAAAGTTAAGGAACATTGAGCCACTCCATTCTCCAGACCCTTGGGGACCAACACATATTCCTCATAGCCAGCACTTGCAGTGCCAGTGGTCACATTGTAGTCACCAGTGGAGTGTCACCTTGTGGGCACCCATCAAACACCGAGCGAAGTTGTGAGTAAAATGTCTCGCTCAGAGAAATATCACTCACCATGCTTGGTGCATATACTGAGACAACAGACAAGATACCCACGGAGTGCTTTAGCCTGAGTCTCATTGAAAGGAGTGACATCAGACAACAGCTACTCCCTGAGTATGGCAGCCATCAGACCAACCAGACCAAAAGTAGGTATACCCACCTATGGAGATCTGGCCACTCCTTGGTCTGCGTACCTCAGAGAGCATTGCCACCGAAGTATTTATGAAGCTCCCCGACAGTAGAGAAAGATGGTCGTCTTGGCACTCCACACACCTACTCAGATGGGCCGCCTCAAACTAGGACCTAAGTGCCGCCATGCAGCAGGTGATGCCTCAGCACCACACCAGCCCCGATCCCCAACAGGCCTGACCCTATTAGCTCTCCAACAGTTTTGACTCGTCTGGGGATGGGACTCTTGAAGGCTTTCCCCGATCCACTTCATGGTGTGTGCAGCCTTCTTGTGGGCAGCTGCAGCAGAGCTACTCCCACGGAGAGCAGAAGCGTGGCGTGCTTGTTTGTATCGAGCAGTTGTGAGTTGTTTTATGGTGGTTGGAATGCCAATCCCGTCACCAACCCCCAAAATTTTCCCCTGCAAGTTGGATAAATATACCGTGTAAATAGTTAAAGAAACATTACTTAAGCTTAACAGCACTGCAAAAACTAATGGCACTGATAATATTATAGTACACCCAGTGCAGAGGCTAAATTGATTTTAGCCTCTGAAAATTCTGGGTAATGTTAAACTATTTAATTAATTCAAACTAATAATATTTTACAGATTTGTTATTTAAATGCTTTGCAATCTTTTATAAAGGATTACTGCTGTAAAGTCAATCATAAACTAATAATGCAAGCCCAACCTAAAGCAAGTATTAGAAAGGTACATGCAGAGTGTGGAAGCTCTGATATGAAACCAAGTCACTTTGAGCTCCGTTTACATTCTTAAAAAAGGGCTGCAGGAGCCAAGTAGCAGCTGGTTCCAATCCCTCAAAAGGCATGTGACTCAGTGTGTTGGTAAAATAAGGATTATACTGACCTCCAGTGTGTTCCTGCCTCTTTGAAAGGCTTTTGTGGATTTAATGTGGTTTAAATGAAAAAGTGCCAACCCGTCCACTAGAAACCTTTTTCACACAGCACATGCATAGAATAATGCAGAAAAAATACTTGGCAATTTACGAATGTAAAGGAGAGGTAAGGGACATATTCTGAAGGTCAATATAATCCTATTATAGGTGCACAATTACTTTATTTGATTTGTCTTGGAAATCAATCATTAAATTGTGGGAATCTCCCAGAAATCACTGTCTTCTCCTTGACTCTTTAAATAAATCAATTACCAGCTTTAGTTAGACTGCCAGTTAGACATTCTGTGTTTCATATTTGCGTTATAGGGTTTTGATGATGACCTGGTTTTGATGATATTACATCACCTCCAACATGAGCTTCAGATCAGGACAAGCATACAAAGCCAGCCACCCAGCCTGTATTGTTCTAAATAGAGAATCACTCAAGCAGACCTAAGGAAAAGCTTTAATAGGATTTCGTAATATGTCAGTAGAAAGTAAAGAGAAATAGACTGAGCCCACTCTAGCACAGTATATGCCTGCTGGTCTCTATCTGAATCCAGTCCTCTGGCTTTATTGGTCATGTTAATTATTCATTATATTCACATTTTATACTAATACCAAATACTGGAATGAACAAGCAGCAAAATGGCTAAAACATGTGCTGCTGTTAAATCTAAGGTGAGGTGACAGTGGCCTGGAGTCTATCCCAGGGCCCTAGGCTGGGGACACCCTGGAGAAGACTCCAGTCCATCACAGGACACACAGTCCACCAATCTGGAAGCGTCAATTCACTTAGACTGCATGATTCTGGAAGGAAGCTGGAGTACTTAAAGAAATCCATGACAGCATGAGAAGGACTGGCAAGCCCCACACAATCAGAGCAGGGGTAAATGGTACCCATGGAAGTGTGAGGTGATTCACTAACCACTTGGCCACTCTGCTCCCCTAATGGATAAAAAAGATGGAGATGGCCCAGGACACCAGGGACTGAGTGTAACAGCCCTGCTGGGAAATGTGTGACAAATGTACTTGGTGATCAAACCTCCATAAGGTACCAAAACTTACACTCAACTTTGAGTAAACAAGTCTACAGTGCCTCAGTGGTTAGCTCTCATGCATCCAGAGTTAGAAAGCGAAATTGTGCCGCGCCTATTTCATGGAGTTTGCATGTTCTCCATATGTGTTATGATAGGTGAATTGGTGTCTTTACCAATTAGTGTGCGTTTGTGTCCTGTGACAAGTTGGCCTCCTTCCCATGGAATTCCCTATGTGCTCTTGGGGACATGCTCCTAGCACTCCAGAAACCTTTTAGTGAGCGAGTAGATAGATGAATTTAAGTCCCTCACCTGCACTTTAAAGTGTCTAATTTCAGCCATGAGGTTTCAGCAATATGTCTAGCTGACAATTGCCTTTCATGGTCATCTTAAAATGAGGTCAGTTTATATTAGCAACACATCCTGGAGGAGATTAAGCCTGAAGTCTAACTGTGCTCATACTCTATCATACCACTGTGACTGGACCCGAAAACGGTACTAAATCTGAATGACTCCTGGTCTTATTCATTTGCTTAAATGTGTCAATTGATGCACAAATGTACCAAGGGTCCCAGGTACAGCCTGTAGGAACCTTGAGAGCAACCCCACTGTAAAATATTCAGCCATAGAAACTGCTGTAACTGTAGGCCCTAGTAAGATGGTAAGATGTTAGCTTACAACAGCTTCCACTCCACATGCATTTTCCTGCTCTTCTGACATGACCACTATGGGTGGTGTTAGGGGTGGGCTTATGTAGGCCCAGATATCCTCTAACACTAGAACTGCCCCTGATTACCACCAATCATCACTGAACACCTGTGCTTCTCTTTATCTTCTCAGCTCACATGTGGTCATCAACTTCATGACAGCATTGTGGTACTGTTCATCTGACTAACAAGATGAATGCTTGAAACCGTTACTGGGATCTGAAACAAGGTGGACACAGTAAGACCAAAGAAATCTATGGAGTTTACTGGTAAAGGGAACCATAGACTGCTTTACAAATAGATCACAGAAAGAATTTCAAGGGAAATTACAAAATCTGGGCCGTATTATGACAAATTCAGAACCCATAACATCTATGTGTGTATGTGTGTGTGTGTGTGGAGTTTCTGGTTCTCCTAGTGCTGTGTGGGTTTCCTTTGGTTGTCCAGAGGCATGCCGTAAGAAAATCTACATTTCTAAATTACCATGATGCAATATTGCATATGCCCCATGACTTGTTTTCTGTCCAGAATGTTCCCTGTACATACTGTAGTAGACTACAGCTCACCCCTTGTGGTGCCAACTAGGATAAATAGTTAACAATGAATGGATTATTCATGAAATTTGCATTGTGTGCAAACAAGAATGGTGAATTTTACAATCAACCAGGCCTGTAGCCAGAAATATATTTGATTATATTTGGCTGACCGAGGGGTGGAAGCAAATTTTGGTGTGGTTGAAACCCCTAATATTACTACATGCCTTCAGGTAGCAATTAATAATGTAATACTATACAAGTCTGTGATTCACACTAAAAATATTACAAAATGACAGGGTATTTGTAAAATATTTTTATAAATGAACCAATGCAGCTGAAGCTCATATCTGCTTGTGCATACCTGTGTCTTCCACAATACCTGAGAATAAAAATGCAGCATCGTCTCCCTCTGGTGGTCGACAATAACATGACAAGTAGCGTCTTTGAAATGGCAGAAAACAGAATTTAGTAATACATAATATTAATTTGGTTGTGATACTAGTAAGTTTGTCTTAATACCTAGCACAAAAATGGTAAAAAATAATCTCTTATTCTCTCCCATTGTTGTCATATGTTTACATAGTGCTTCAAACTAGACACACTCCAGTTTAGGAACATAAAAAATTGACACACCCTCTGAGCAAATACTTCTTGCTTGACTTAATGACAATGATAAATCTACCCATTGCCTGATCAGAGATCAGTGCTGCAGTGCAAAGAAAAACATCATGATTATGGCTGGATTGCAGCTGGTCTCAAGGGTAGCATTCCGGCACTTAGGATGAATGCTAAGCGGCTTATTTTCCCAAAGAATGTGTGGGCTGGCTTTTAGTCTGACAGGATGGATTGGGATTTCTGATTATCCAAAAGTGGGCGGGTTGTTAAAATATGCATTTAACAGTCACTTGCTGAGATACCTAAAAAGAAACTGAAACATGCACAGGACTGCACTTGCCTGGACCATGAAGAAAGCTTGGAATTCTTTTGCGACAGAATGTAATTCTTATTTAATAACTCCATATACAAAAGAAAAAAAAAACTGTGATTGACATCTGTCCTGTGTGGATGCCCTCACAGATGTAGGATTCGTAGTTTTAATTGTTTAGTGAATATTGAGGATGTCCAAAAGGAAAAAGTTGGGTGAAACGGGATGTTTTACTAACATGAGCCTGTGGAGGTAACAAGGGGTGACTTCAGCCATCTATGATCTATACCAGTCCTGTATGGATGCCCTCACAGATGTGGGGTTTGTAGTTCTCATTGTTCAGTCAGTGTTCATTACCTGGGGTTGTGATAAGTGGGCTTACATACACTCCCTTGTATGCCTAATAAACAGAGACCATTTGTTGTGACATGTAAAAGTTTATTGTTGCATTTTGACACTGAGGACACCTGGTCTAAACATTTGTTCAAGGCTGAGATTCCTACAGTGCTTGAATGACTAAGAAAACAGAATCAACAACAACAATACAGCTGGATGAACAGACATTCGGGAGTTTTTTCATGGTTGTTTATCAGCCAGTCTCCAGATCCTAAAACAGTTTTAATTTAAAAAAAAGAGATGCAACAATTGTCTTATTTTAAAGTGATTATTTTGTTATCCAGCATTTTGAAAGCTGTCATCATGTACCATAGTGCATCTGAACACCTTCAACAGGAGACAAAGAACGATCCCGAAACAAAGAAAAACACTTCACGTATGTTAAGGTTAGTGTTTATTTCGGGTCATGGGCCATCACCTTGATTGTGGAACATCACAGTGGAATGGTCAGAGCCAACCTCAAGCTGACAGCCCATCTCTGGGATGAACTGGAGCATGGAATTAGGTCTAGACCAGGAATACCTCTTCAGTAGCAGAGTTTACTAACATCTTAATGGAGAGTGGACCACAACACAACCAAGAGCTTTACCAAAAAACTGAAGGGTCTAAGGCAGGCCTGAATGCTGTTCATTCCAATTCATGAGTCATGTAATATTTCCCCCACAAGACACAGGACTACGGAAGTCGGACTTGAAATCTAATACTGTTAACCTTAAATTTTTATATCATTTAATGTTCTAAAACAAGTATTACCAACATGCAAAACACACTCTAAATAGCTGAAACATAGTGTTTAATTAACATGCGATTTTCTAATTTTTCAGTTGGGCCTGCCAACCTTCCGAACCCCCCCCCCCCCCCCAAAAAAAAAGAAAAGAATACATGAAAATTGTAATAACAAAAAGACAAGAAGAAAATGAACATTGCAAAGAAAAACAGTCCTACAATAAAATGCTGGGTGTCCATTGTTTCTGAAGTATCCCTTCTCTGTAAGATGTCAGCTAATTACTGAACTGACCTCATGGCTCTTACTACCACGTAAGTGGGCCTTTAATTGCTGTCCAGGGACAATGTTCATTAGTGTGGATCAAACCATAAGGCACATGACTGGTTATGGGACCATACACATGATAATTAACACCTCTGGTGGAGTGTTCTGGTGTCCCAGGTTACACTGTGGTTACGTTTCCAATCACAGTTTTCCAAGTTGCATAACAGGTGTGCTTCAAGAATGTATGCTTGTCAGGGTACCAGTGAACACCAGGCCCTCAAAGGGTTTACACTACCATCTACATTCACCAGCTCTCTAAAGCTCAGTGTTCCCATCCAGGTGAAAGACAGGTGTCACATGCAGTTAGAAGCAATGCCATTTATTCCTTAAGATGTAAAATATGTTCTGCAGCTCATTCTCTGTGAAAAAGAGGTCAGATAGCGGCTTTGTAGTAACACCACAAAATAAACCTGAGGGAACAGCTAGAATAATATTGATGTCCAGGTGTAAGAAAGCCGGCAATAAGCCACTACCATCAGCTGGACTGAATGAACAGCATTTTGGTCCTTTGTTCGATTCAAAACTGAACAATAAATATACTCTTGCGTATTAGCTCCAGAAGGCTGTTTCTGTGTAGCATTATGAATGAAAAATGCCACCCTATGTTTATACATTGGTGGATGATGTTAAATTCACCTTGTGCTTAGGAGAAATGACCCCCATCATGGCCCCAGCTAATGCCAGGAAGCTTAATGATCCTGGCACAAGCATTTACAGTTCTCGTTTAGATGGGCTTCTACTTTCAGCTTCATGTAATGTCTCAGCGGTTTATCACATTTCAATTGCAAGCAGATATATCTTCCATCTCATCAAATCTTTTTATTTATTAATGTGCTCTTTTCAAGAATGATTTACAATTACCGATTGCTTAATACTAGTACCCTGAATAAGTAGGTAACCATTATAAATCAGTGCAATGATCATTAATTAGTAAAGTAGTGTACTTGTGTTTATTTTGACAAGCACACATATAAACAAACAAATAAACAATAAACAGACAAACACAGTGGAGCAGATGGGTGAATACTGCACACAGTGAGTGTACTGGCAGACGCAATGTCAAAATACATTGTTTATGCTGGAAGGAAATTCATTTCACACCATAAAATGAAAATGATAAGGCCATATGTGACCCTCCAACCAAAAGCTTTCCCGAGCTGCAAAAGAATGCAGTATTGAGTCTTAAAAACAGTTCAGAGAAAGGGAAACTGCAGAATAAAACATGGTCAAGCTGCTTTCAGAGTCTGTGACCCGATTTAACCCTCGAATGAGAACAAGAGCTACTAAGGGAAAAGTCCTCTGTTACTGAATGCAGGCTGGATGCTTTGATCCTAAGTAAGCAAATGACTTACGGATACGACTAAGTTGTTCAGCAATTTGAATTGCTGCTGAAAGAGTACTAATTCATTTAAATGCAACACATTTCATGTTAACATGAACAAACTTGTAACATTTATTAAGATATCTTTAGGTTGTACCTGTTAAATGCAGCATTTAGACCATTATCCCATGGCAACCTCACAACAGTACTGTGGCCGAACACAGTTGGATCAGGCCATATGGAACATATGCACACCCAACAGTGTTTAATGCTCCGTGGATCTCATTCCTTGGCAACATCCTGTGGAGTCCATCATAACCTCAGTTACAAGTCACCATGTCACACCCAGTGACTGGCAGTCAAAAGTCACCATGTGCAGCCATGTGACATCCTTTCCAGTCCTATGTCACATCAGTCATAAGCCCCTATATCACATCCTGTCTATTCTTGCATGATCTCACAAAAAAATTTGCACCAAATGTTGGGGGTGCTGTTTCTGTTCTTGGAA
Organism: Stomatorhinus ivindoensis; assembly: GCA_019775895.2. Lineage (NCBI taxonomy): Eukaryota > Metazoa > Chordata > Actinopteri > Osteoglossiformes > Mormyridae > Stomatorhinus > Stomatorhinus ivindoensis. Next base: position 28,387,194 of record JABFEB020000060.1, on the reverse strand, counting down.
GCACTTTAAACTGCTGAAACTGTGTATGGTAATACTGTCACACCATTAAGATATTCAGTGTAATTATGGTGTTGTGAAAGAATCAGCCTTTAATCTGGAACAGAAAAAATAGGTTATATAGGTTTATTGCCCAAAAGCCAAAATTAAGAGATCTGTGATGAGGATTCTATGGTGACCATCTCTCATCGTCATTCAAGTGAAAACTGGCTCAAACAATGCCATAATTTCATTCAGCAGTTCACAGTCTTCCCAGTAGGGGGTAGTCTGAAGTCCAACTAGATCACATGTATGGGGCCAGAAAATAACATTTTGAAAAGTGGCAAAAGCTACGATTTCTAGATTGGACATGATGTGTGCTTGGGTACACTGGCATACTGACCAGCACTGGATACAAACCTATCACAAGGCAGTACAGGAAAAAAGCATTAGAACTCTCCGCTGAAGTGACTGGAAGGAGCAGATTTTCTAGGAAAGATCACGGGGTCATTTTGGCTGTGGTGGCCAGGTATTGCAGATTCTCTCTAGGAGAGAACATGTGGACATTTCAGTTGTGGTAAGGGGGTACTGCGGGTTGATTCTAGAAGAGACCATGGGGTTATTTCAGCTGTGGTAACCGGGTACTGCAAAACGATTCTGAGGGAGACCTTGGTGGAATTTCAGTTGTGATAGGAAGGTACTGCAGGTTGATTCTGCGGAAGACCAAGGGATTGTTTCAGCTGTGGTAGCCAGGTACTACAGGCTGATTCTGGGAAAGACCATGGGGTCATTTCATTTATGGTAACCTGGTACTGCAGACTGTTTCTGGGACAGCCGCATCAGCTCCTCTCGGATGGCCTTGATAAGAGAGGCAGAGGAGTGGGTGGATGGGGAAGTCTCCTCGGGGGGCACTGCTGGGTATCCTGGTCCGGTGGTGTCCAGGGGGGCTGGAGGTGCACAGGGCTCCCTCAGTGAGGTTCTTGGCATCTGGAGAACCCAAGAGGAGGTGTACTCTGGGAAGACCGCAACCTTAGGAACACAATATGTATAGTATGTGAGCTGCCTGTTACATACTATGCATACAGCGAGCAAACAGGTCACGGGACTCATTTGGTGCTGTTTCACATATGGATAACCACAATGATTAAATAACACCAAGAAAATTACAGGGCTGGGTCTGAAGCACTACTACCAGTGACAAACTCACCTGGCTCTGGGAAAAATCTGGTCTTAGATAGTCATCCTCTGGATGATAGTGTCCCCAGCTGGACACTCCCGTTTGGCTGGAGGAGGATTGGTCTGTCCCAGGGTACACGCTGATCTGGCTAGACAGGCCTACCTGTGTCAGGTGGTGAAGCTGGGTACCTTTGCAGACAGATACATTTTTCTGTGTGACTTCCCATCAATTCACTGTAGTACCGAACATAAATACACACATTTTGAAAACACTTGCAGCACAGGGTTTCTGTGAGGCATCGCTACCTGTGGTGCCTCCAACAGGTCGGGGTCTGGCAGATGAAGGCAGTTCCTCAGCATATAGACCCCTGCCTGAGTACAGGGCCAACGGAGGCAGTGGTTCATCATGGATAGTATCACTTGGGGGCAGGTAGCTGCAGCCCAGGTCCTGCCTAAGAAAATACACGCATAGGCATTTTCTACTAACGTGGCGCTAGTGCTGATATCAAGCTGATGCCTAATCTGGACCTGGCTCCCTGCTTTTCCATGCCCAAAAAGCTGGCTCCAGCCCATCTCCACAGAATTGGTGGTTTGAAACTAGGAACCTGTGTGCGAGGGAGGGTCTACAATGCGGCATGAACTTCAGCAGAGCCACATTTGCTGAGAATATGACTGTGGACATTGATGCTACCAAGGAAAAATTAAATCAATGATCGAATGACAAGACAAATGCTTTATTGGCAATTTGGTTGTCACTTCAACATAATTTTGAAAATAGCTTAAGAAAAGTTTATGCAATAATAATGCTGAAAAGGCAAGCTACAGCATGCATGGGGCATGAAGCATGAACAAATCACAAAAACTAAAAAGTGATTGCCGAGAATACAAAAAAAAAACACTCCCAAAGTGGTGCAAGATGGAAAAAGTTTAAAAGTTTCCCACTGTTCTCTATTCATTGTTGGTAGCTGCAAAATTCCACACAGATTTTAAAGTAGGTAACTAGTTAATCCTTACTATAAAAGACTGTTTGACAAATGCTAATTTAAGAACCAGAACTTAAGTTAGCATTAGCCTAAACATTCTTCGTCAGTAAACATTAAACTAACTCCAAATGTTACATGCCCGTCATTTTGTGTGTACTCTGTATCTGATATACATATTATATTTAATCAGTGGAAATATGGGTTGGCTCTTTGGATGAGCCACTTCGGCACCACCGGAGAACCAGTTTCCCATCAGCACTGTCATGGTATTAGTGGAAAAGAGGTAGAAGAGTAACGCAATACAAACGGGATGTGAACATGAGTTAATGATAACTGTGGGAGTAAACGGACCCACACGGACACAAGTACCTCTGCAGCACACCCTGGACAGTAGGGGGGGACATTCCAGATTCTGCATATCTCTGCAGACACAGGTAGAGCAAAAGTGTGTAAGGGGGAGGGAGAATAGAAAGAAAGTGAAACAGACTGCATGAAGCCAGTTGAATGTCACACACTCAGTCACACACAAATATACACATACTTTGGGCATTGGTGTTTTATGATTTTTTTTAGGGTGGGGAACATAAGAAGGGGCAAAATTCATACAGAACGACCAACCTTGTTATTAACCACTGACGTGTTTTAAATCAATAAGCTTTAAATCAATTGGCCCATGACATTTTTTAAATCAATGAGTAACGGGGCATAGGGGGGTGCCCTGTGGTCCCCACCCCTGTATATTCCAGTTGACCATGAGGCAGCTCTCTCTCTCTCTCTCTCTCTCTCTCTCTCTCATACACACACACACACACACACACAATATGAGCACAGATTATTGTTATTAACCATCATCTGTCCCAGCAAAAAAGCACTGAAAAGAAACTATGCCATGTTAATACAAACCAATAACTCCAGTGGTTTTGTCATGTTAAGGTTATGTGTGGGTTAAATGGCATGTGGCCATTCAGGTAACAAATTCAGGTCCTGGGAGATGGAGTCCATTTTCAAAGCAGACAATGGCACCCAAGAAAGAATCCAAAGATGGAGCATGAAGTGCCGCTTGTGTCCACACAAAAGGACAACTAGATGCAAGCTCTGGGAAAAGTGGGCCAGAACGAATTAGTTCATCAAGTGAAATCGAGGCAGACAGACAGCTTCTCGAGCAAAGAAGCCAGCATGTCCACACTCCACTCCACGAAGCCCTGGCAACCCCATGGAAAGGAAAGCTGTAGCTATACAACAGTCACATGTATACACTGGAGATGCTGGGGAGTGCATTACAGCATGCCATCCTGACCAAGGCTGCTATGCACTCCTGACTTTTGTGTCAAAGCATTTTTATTTTGGGAAACCACATCAATTTTGATGTACCTTTCCTTGGAACAGTAGATAGAATGCACACCCTCTTGGGTCAAAGGTCATGAACAGAGTACCCACTTAGAAGAGACTGTGAGACAGTAAAGCTCCTCTTATTCCTCACTCACCGCAGAGACAGGGCTCAGAGGCAGAGCTGTCGGATGGGGTGGGGCCCACTGGCCATGGGGGGTCCTGGGTGGGGGGCTGGCGTTAGTCACGCTGGCCTCTGAGCTGGGAGATACCAGCGCAAAGGCGTCGTCCAGCAGGGAGTGCATCTGCTGCCTGGCCTCCTCGATGGAAGGCTGCGGAGGTACGTAGGGGGGAGGGGCAATGGCAAACACATCGTCGCTGGGGGAAGGGCTCCGGGGCTCAAGTGCTTGGTCCGGGTCCGACTGTGATGAAACAGAACAAGGACAAACATTCCTTATCAGGAGATGCATCTAATGACCTCAGGCACGTTAACCAGGTGCCACTTAACGAACCAGATGTGAAGTAAATGCCAAAATACACCGGAGGCCCAAGCCCCTTTGACTGTTCACTGTAACTAAAATCAGTATTATTCCCCATTTTCTACCACTTTCTCACTAGTTCATATTCAGCCCATTATATGGCGTTTAATTAGTGCTAAATCTCGGCCACATCGACACCCTTTCTATATTTTTATATATTGTTTTTTTTATCGTGAATAGTCAAGCTGAACAAAAAAAGGCCAAAAAAAAAAGTTAATCATAGAATCGGTTTTAAGATCAATTCATTACAACGGACAGTTCGAAAGAATCGAATCAGTTTAATTGAGCCGAACTTCCCATCACTAGCGGTCAGTGACAAGTTGTCTTCATCTTCTACCAAACCAAATAGCCAATCGTAGTCAATATTAAAAAAAAGAAAGGAGTGGAGATATTAGGCACTGTTCCTGCCTCCAAAGTGTCAAAATTCATCCTGTCCAGCGAGCGAGTGCTGTGCAGACATGAGCGCCTAGAGAGGTTGGGTTTTTAGCTCGCGAGCGCACACTCGCGCGTGGTTCGACTTTTGGCACTAATTTAACGCCGAACAAGCGAGTGCTGTGCAAACGCGAGCAAGTAGAGAGCATGGGTTTTCTGCCTTTTATGCGCAGGAGTTTTGGCATTAATTAAACGCCATACCATTATTACTGCCAGTTATTCTGAATATTCAGTGATTCTGAATTATACACATAAAAGTAAATGTATCTTATCCTGTTCCTATTATTCTGACCAGGTAAGTTGTTGAGATGTGGATGAGTGAAATGTATGTTGTGCTTTGTATGCACCAACAAATCTAAAATATATTAAAATAAAAAATATATATTGGTAAAAAAAATACATCCTGGTTGCAGGTTCATTACTACATTTCCTGTTTTGGTACTAATGACATCCGCATGATTCCATACTGAAGTTTCCTGAGAAAATAACAGAACATATGGTAACTGTAATTCAAGAACCAAACATGTTTGTACACACCACATAGGCAATGTTGTTAACCCCTGGAAACTTCCTGTATGTGGCATCGTTGTCCATGGGGATAAGTCTGTCACTGTCGGTATCCACCAGGCTGCCGTTCACCGGGGACCTCTTCCTCTCTTTGGGGGACCGCCTCCCCTTGCTGATGCAGGTCACATATCATTACCCATGAGCACCGGTTTTTCAGAATGCATCCTAGCAGCTCAGCATACTCCTAAAACCTCACTTATCAATGACACTTAAGAAATAGCACCAAATGAACTAAGACTCCATGTGGGTATTTTATCAGATCAGGAATAAAACGGACCAATATGAATCTCCATTTAGTAGTCAGGAGCAGATGTGTGTGAATATTCAGCTCACCTGCTCAAAGGGTTTGTCAATAATTTTTGCTTATAAACAAGACCTCAGATTGCTGGAGTCATTTGGATTGTTAACACATCTCTATCAATATAACAGGTTTATTTGATATTGAGAGTGACTCTTACACATGGAAAAGCAGAGATCCCTGACCCACCCGATTCTCATTCAAACCCCATACTGAAGTTTTGAAAATCACTCTGAAACTAAAAGAAGGATTTAAAGGTCTGTCTATGACCCTTGACCTCTTCCTGGGCTCCATGTAAACAGAAGGCACATGAACATCCGGGTCCAGGATCCTGTCGAACTGCAGCTGTGCCTTCTGGTAGACATCTTTCGGCTCAAACCCATCCATGAGGTCATCCATGGTGGGAAAGTCGTAGTGTCCCTTCCGCTTGGCCCGAAGGCGGATCTTGTTGCGGTACTGCTCAATCTCAGACTTCTGCCTCAGGGCTACCCTAATCTGAACCAAAGACACTTATGTGTTATGAGACAGAATGACCCCAGTCTGCCAAGAAAGTCAGTCAATGTTTTTTTTTTTAATTAAATCAATGCTTATTTCTTATCACTCCACTCTTGGAAGATAAGGTATCAGTCTAAGCTGTATGACAGCTCCAGCCCATGGCAAAGAGGCATGATGGGAGCCTTACCTCCCTATTGATACTAGTGCTCTCCAGCACCTTCTCAATGACAGGGGGGCTGTTGGGAGCTGGTGCATGCATAGGTTGCATGGCGATCAGCTGAATCTTGTTGGCTACCCGCCGGGTGCATTCTGAAGGGCGAGATGCACGGTCCACGTGCTCAAAGATGGAGGCTGAGGATTGCTGATCATTGGCCCCGTTGCCTGCTGAGGGTCCTGGTGTGGGGGAGTCAAAGGAGTCAGTTACGGAGATTACCTACCCACTACTCCCCGGAGAGGGAATTTGGAACAAAACTCATTTTAAAAAGTGCTTTTGATTTACCTTTTGGATTATCTGAACTGCCTGCTGCAAAATCAATTCTTTAGTTCTGTAAAGCTTTATTCCTGTCACCAAGATAGCACCTTAATGCCAGTTTTCCATTCACAATAAGATAAAGAATAATCAAATCCAAACTCAGATGACTTGCATTCTTTATTAATGATCCACCACGAGTATGGCACAATGGTTTCAGCACTATGCCTTCATCAGTGTGTGCCTCCATTCACAATAATTAAAATGTAAAGTCAATACATACAATACTTACAATTCAAACTGGGTCATTAGTTCACCTGAAGCATATAATAATAGATCATTTTTGATCCCCGTGGGCGCACAGGGCAGCCATTTGTTGTGGTGCCCAGGGAGCAGGGGGTTAAGGGTCTTGCTCCAGCACCTGCAGACATGCCGAAGCTGGGTTCGAACTGCCAACGTTCTGATTACAGGCTTAGCCCACTAAACCACATGCTACCCCTACATTTATATCACAAATTACTCTTACTAATTAACTTATGTTGTATTTACCACAGAGGATGATTAATGCTAAAGTAGTGGGCTAAGCACAGTAATATCTAGACTTTCGATGTCAGAATTATATCCCCTGGGACTCAAAATGGATCAAACCCCATCGCAAACTACTCGGAGAGTACACAGCTTTCACACAGCCTACACAGACCAGATGACCAGCGTTCTATCTACCAGTCATGAAGAGGAATATTTCTGACTGATTTAATTCTACCCTGAGTGATACAATAAGACATAGATCAGCAACAAGAAGAGGGAACTTGACAGAATTATTCATTTTACTGTGTTGATCAGATCCAGACCATCAGTACTGTGAGCACAGAGCAGCATTGAAGCTCTCTGTACTGTAACAGTGCATACTAGGGGAGCTGTCTGCAAGCTCCAGAGAGCAGGAAGTGCAGGATGAGTGAGGCCTTGGCACAGACCCTCCTGTACAGTTTTACCAGTAGAGACTGCTCATTGGGGGACATTCTTTAGGACTAAGTGTGCAGACCAAATGTCCCCCACCATGTAATAAAAACCCATTTTTTTACATTGTGGGGACCATTGTTCAGGTCCCCACCAAAATTTGTAAATGCAATCAAAAAAGTAAAAATGCCAAAAGTCTTGAATCTTGTTTGGTTATGAGGTGAGGGCTGGGTGGGGGTTAAGATCGTCATGTTGTCATTAGAGTTTTCCCCATTGAAATGAATGGTGAGTCCCTACAAAGATATAATTACAAATCTGTGTGTTCGGGTGTGTGTATGTGTGTGTGTGAGCGGGTATACCTTACTTTATGGGGACACAATGTGTCCTCAATTTAATAAAAATTTGTGACTGTGATGAAAAAATAAAAAATGCAAAAACTATTTTGCTTGGTTACTTATGGTTATGATTAGGGCTGGGTAGGGATTACGGTTCTCATGGTTAGCGTTAGAATTTTTCCCACAGAAATGAATGAGTGGTCCGTATAAAGATATGTCTACCCAACATGTGTGTGTGTGTGTGAGAGTGTGTGTGTGTGTGTGTGTGAGAGAGAGAGACCCAGGATGGCCTAGTGGCACTTGCCATTTTTGGGGGGCTTCCGCAGCTGCTTCCCCTCACTGGGAGTGCCATGGATGCGGGTGTTCTCCTCGGCTGACTCCCTCCCGCTGGATGGATTGCTCCCCATGGAGTCAGCATCTGATGGGGAGATCCTGCCAAACACCAGACAATTCAAGTCACATCTCTCCAAGGAGTGGCTCCAGTGAAGACTCCATGGCCCATGGAGAGCAGTGCTTGCAGTTTACTGTGCTGGTTAGTTACCTCACAGCACTGGAGCCTGATGCTGCTACATAAGGAAATGCTACTGGCACCTTGTAACAGTATCAGCATTACCATCAACCTGCCTATGGGCTAATTAAGATTTAGGTACATCTAAATATTTAGCCAATCGTACAATTCAGAATGGAGAAATCAGACAGTCCCTAGAGCCATTGGGGTTAAAAGCCTTACTCAGTGGCATAATCACAAAATCACTGACAAATCTGGGATTCAAACGGGTGACCTTCTGATCACAGGCACAGCATCCTAACCCACAGAGCCCCACACCGGTACACACAGTCTTATTCTCAGCCATGGTTTAGTGGCTGGAGGGTGCTATGGCTAGGTGCAGTGGCAGCGTTGTATCATCTTTTGTGGCTGTATGGTATTGCTTATTGTGCTGCGTGGTGTTGTCAATTGTGGCTGCATCATATTGCACAATCAGATATCGTTGTGTTGATATTGTTCCTATAACATATAACATCATTGGATGTTTCTCAGTATGTGTACTTCGGTTCTCGTGTAACCATTTTACATCTTCCATTGCCAAGACCAAACTCCAATACTAAGAACACTAAGTACTAAGGCTTAATGGTGGCTTAATGGTTAGGGAGGAGCATTCATAATTAAAAGATTGCAGGTTCAAATCCCCGACCAGCAAGGCACCACTGAGATACCCTGAGAAAGGTACTGCTCCCCAGGTGCTGAATTAGCTGCCCCCTGCTATATCACATATGCATGTTAAATGCAGAGAACATATTTGGTTATCGTGTTCTGTGGTGTGTCAAGAATGACAACTTATCACTAAAATACCTGCCTGTTGGTCTTGCTCCTCCCCAAATATCAAGGATACATCAGTTGTATCGTCATTGAATGAGACCAATCCCATGATTCATTGCGCCCCATGTTCATTCTTGGGAGGGAAGTTAAGATCGGTCTTGCCAAGACCACAAGTGCGATCTTTGTGTTCTTGGTATTGAGAAACACCCATAATTAATGCTGCGCCAACATCACGTCAACTGACCAAACACATTACTGTGATGTCACAGCTTTGTGAGTTGAGGAAAAAGACCAGTAAATAGTGGGTGTTTCTCAATAAATGTCCTTGACTGTTCCTGTATGCCCATTTTATGTCATCATCCATTACTGAAGACCAATTCCAATACTCAAGAAGTACAGAAAATGGTAAAAATCCCCGGATGCCTTTCTTGCCCCACCCCAAGTATCAAGGATAGATCAGTCGCATCCTCACCAAACGAGACCAATCCCATTATTTATTTTAACTAGCCTCCCTAAATTTTGGAGGCTAGTTAGAAAGACCAGTCTTAAGACCACAAGTACAATCCTTGCATGTTTTAAAATAAATTTATTATTCACCCCTCCATGAAAGGCCACCTTATCACAGTGGAGGGGTTTGTGTGCCTCTATTATCGGGGGCAAGGTCTCCCATGGCAAATTGGTCCTAGGTGAGCAGTTAGACTAAGTGCAAATCAGACCCTCATGAAGAAGGAAAATATGATGTATCATGTTATCCCACCTGGACTGGGGACACCGGGGCCTTGCCCTGCAGCCAGGCTTGGAGAGAGCTGGAGGTTGAGTGCTTGCTGGTCGGGTCTCTGCTCATGGGGCCCAGCTAGGCACAGCCTGAAGGAGTAATGTGGGTCCGCTCTCCTGTGGGCCCATCACCGTCAGGGAAAGCCGTGGGCGTCGGGTGCAGTGCAGTGTGGGAGGTAGAGAGATTCTGACTAGATGGGTGGGTTTGCTGATAGCCCCCCCCCGCTTTGGTGCAAGTTTATCGATGTTCAACCGGTGAACAAGCTGGGAGCTGGGGGACTCTCAATGTGGACGGGTGTGATTGGGAGAAATAGTCTGCGGAAAGCGGCTTTAGTGGTTGCTGAAGCAAGAACTCAGCAGTGGGAGAAATTTGGTGAGGCTATAGTCCAAAATCTTTTTGAGGCCAAAGGTCCTCACTCCACTCTTGGAAGATAAGGTATCAGTCTAAGCTGTATGACAGCTCCAGCCCATGGCAAAGAGGCATGATGGGAGCCTTACCTCCCTATTGATACTAGTGCTCTCCAGCACCTTCTCAATGACAGGGGGGCTGTTGGGAGCTGGTGCAGGCATAGGTTGCATGGCGATCAGCTGAATCTTGTTGGCTACCCGCCGGGTGCATTCTGAAGGGCGATACAGTCATACAGCTTAGACTGATACCTTATCTTCCAAGAGTGGAGAAGGACCTTTGGCCTCAAAAAGATTTTAGCAAACCATTGGACGACATGGAGCGGGAAGCCGGGCTTTGCCTATGCTGTTTGAGAACTGCTGACTACAACTGGTGATATAGTCAAGCAGTGGAAAGAATCTTTCGAGGATCTCCTGAAACACTGATACGCGTTCCATGGAGGAAGTAGAGCTGTAAGACTCACCAGAGGTCACTGAAGTAGTCAAAAAAACTCTTCAGTAGTAAGGCTCTGGGGGTGGATGAGATTCACCCTAAGTTCTTGAAAGCTCTTGATGTTGTTGTGCTGTCTTTGCTGATACACCTCTTCAAAGAGGGCACTGGAGGATGTGTCCCAACTACTAGGGAATCCTCACTCTTCAGCACAGAACAGTCTGTCTGTTGGTCGAGCTTGGAAAGAAGTAACAGCTGGCAAAACCTGGAGAAACAGTCCACCACCATCAGACCCACCATGTGACCTTGGGATCGGGGCACATCCATGATGAAGTTGAGTGCCACATGGGATCAGGGATGGACAGGCAAAGTGACTTAGCAGTTTTGTGGTACTCCGGTTTCAGTGGTCAAGCACTACCTGGAAATGGTGAGCTGTGCCTTTGAACTAGTGCCACCACTCCTTGAAGGCCAGTTTTATGGCCAGCAGTTCCCAGTTGCTCATGTTGTAATTACTTTCTGTGGGAGACAGCTTACGTGAATAGAAAGCATAAGGGTGGACACTCCCTTCCTCCTTCAGATACTGTGATAACACAGCCTCAGCACCAATCTCTGAGAAATTCACCTCCGTGATATCAGTTTGTGTCAGGTTGGACTGCAAAAGCACAAGTGACGAGCTGAAGAGGTCCTTGAGAGTGTAGAGGGCAGTCTCTGCCTCAGCATTCCAATGGTGGTGCGACTTACCTTGAGGGGGGCTATAAGGGAGGTGGTCATGGAGTTGAAGCCCAGAATGAAGTGCCTTTAGAAGTTTGGAACCATTGTTGCTCCTTAATGTTGTGAGGCTAGTTCCGCACATCCCACACAGTCTCCTGATCCACCTCTATCCCCCAGGGCTGGATCTGTTATCCTAAGAACTTACTCAATGACATGTGGAACTCAGCTATATCTTAGCTGGAGGTCTCGGATAGGTCTAGACAACACAGCTCAGACACAGCTTATACTGAAATTAAACATTATAATGCGTTATGAAGGTATCTATAGTGCATTATCATACTTCACTTCATAGAGCATTCATAATGCATTATAAACCTGGCTATAATATGTTATGCCTTTTTATAATTAGTTACAGCCATGTTTATGATAATTATGAAGGTATCTATAATGCATGAAGACTGCTTTAAGTTAACGGAAATTCTTCTTTTCAGACATTCCTTGACTTATGACAAAAAATACAGCAAACAGGATTATGAAGCTCCACCTACTTACATTTTTGATAATTTGCATAATCTGAAAAATCTATTTTTTGATCAACCAAATCGTTCCGATGCTACAGACCAAGGAATTTGTTGGGCATGGCCTGTTTGCACTTAATGACCAATTTCTCATCAATAGACCATCTGATTCTCACCAAACCTGCTACATGTAGTTGAACCAACATTATAAAGCAATTCTACAAAAAGATGAAAGATTAAATTTTGTATAACTGTTCTGGGTCAAATTAGGGTCAATTAGCCCTGCACCTGGTGATAGTGCAAAGGACTGTGACAGCAAGGCAGAGGCCACAGTGTCCAGTTAAAGGCTAAGCTGCAAGAGGACTCAGAGAGTTTTACATGTAAAAGATGTGGCATTTGGCACGCACATGAACAATGCCCAGCCTACAGAATGGTTTGTAACACGTGTAAGCAATGAAAATTTAGGCCTAGTAGAAAGGGGGTACTGGGCCAACAATGCCAATACTCACAACAATGTAGAGTCAGTAGTGGTTCAGTATTTAGACATCTTCAAAGGTTTAGTTGTCTTACCATTCACAAATAAGATACAACTAAAAGATGAGGCTCAGCCAGTTGTCCATGCTTCCAAGTTAGGTTCCTGTGCCACTACGAGACAAGATGAAGCAAGAACTCAAGCACATGACATTACTGGGGGTTATACAGAAAGTGGAAGAGCCGGAAACAGAATGGCGATATATGTATGCGTATGGATCCAAAAGACTTGAATGCTAACATAAAGAGGGAATATTACTAGATTCCAGCCAAAGAGGAAATAATAGGTGAGATGGCTGGTGCACAGTTCCTCAGCAAATTGGATGCATCCTAGGGACTTTGACAGTTAAAACTGTATGTGGATAACACAAAGCACTTTTGGGGCAATTTTGGAATCTCTTCAGCTCCAGAGGTGCTCCATATGACCATGAAGCACGTAGAAGGCATTGATGGAGTGTGTGTAGATGTGGATCTACATTAGAGCAGCAAAATGACAGGCTGATCAAAGTGCTACAAAGCATCCAGAAGTATGGACTGACACTGAACAGGGCAAAATGTCAGTTTATGTGAAGGAAATCACTTTTCTAGGTGAAAGGCTGTAAGGAGTATGGGTGGAGCCAGACAACAGCAAGGTGAAAGCAATTAATCTTTGACAGAAGAAACATCACCAAAGTGCATTTTGAGTTAAATGCCATTTTGAGGCATCTGTTCCATAGGCAAATTCATAACAAACTTGTCTGCAAAAACAGTGCATCTGAGAGAGCTATTACATGACAAGTGTGAGTCCAAATGGACTATCACAAAGAAGAATGGGCACGGTTGAAAACCACTCTCAAAACAGAACCGTTCCACAACAATAAAGATCCAATGACTCATCGAAAAATGGGATTGGGGCTGTTATTATAGATCGATGGAGAAGATTGGAGGCCAGTCATGTGTGTGTGTGTCAAGAACAATGGCCATGGATGGAATGTGGCTATGCACAAATCAGTGCTTAGGACTGGTGTATAGATTTCAGATATTATATGGCTACCAAAGTTCATGGCAAAGAAAGATCACAAACAAATTAATAGCCATTATTAGGAGGAACCTCACTGAAATGTCACTGTGAATTCAAAGACTAATGGTGAAGATACAATGTTTCTGACCTAATATACACACCGGACAAGCACACTGTGCTCGCTAACACTCTGTTTAGGCCAACAATACAGAGGGAGGAACATGGTGAGAATTCCACAGAAACTGATGTGAAACTCCACGTGAACCAGATCACCAAATCACTACCAGTGTCTGACATAAAATCAGCAGAAACAAAGCCAGATGCAGGGTTAGAGAGAGTCATCAAGCATCTGAATAAGGGTTGGCCTAGAAGTGAATGACAACAGTATAACAACATGAAAGGAAAGCTCTGAAAAAGTGTTGCCAATGAGCTTCTGCAGAATCATCATTCATTAGTTGCTGAGAACAGAGATGCTGAGAATATTGCATGAAGGACACCTAGGTAGGGAAAAATGCAAGAGGAGGGCTAGAATAGCTGTTTATTGGCCAAGAATCAATGCTGACATTGACAGGATGGTCCAAAGTTGTGAGATCTGTCTGAAACAGTAAGCAAAACAGCCAAAAGAACCTATAACAATCACAGACCTACCCAATGAACCATGGCAAAAAGTTGGAACAGACTTGCTCCACTGGGATGGAAAGAACTACCTGGCAACTGACTATTTAATTCCAGAACTTCACTAAAAGGAATGAGTCCCTTACCTGTGCCGAGAAGATCTATTCACAGTGTCAAAGCACCTGACAGACTGAAGAGATATGAATGGAAAAAATGTTGTTCATATTTGTGCTTTAAAAGAGTCTTGTATTGCAGTCTGTTCATGTTTATGGTGGCTTGCATCTAAAGTAAAGTGGATGGTATTTGACCACCAGGGAACGCATCAGCATGTAGCATAGCAGCCTCTAAAAATATCGATGGTATTTGGGATCGATGGTTTGAGGGCAGAACGCACAATGCAATATGCACATTTATGGATTTTTAACAGCTCTGAATAAATACACAGTTTATTGAACTAAAGTTTCTTCACTTTTTGGTGGAAACCTGAAAATGAGCTTACTAAAATCTCAGATATAGGGGTCCTACTGTATCTGCCTAGAAGCTAAGGTTCGCTGTTGTCTGTAAATGATCTAGTTAATACTAGCTAGAATTAAAACTAGCAAACCAAAAGGACTAAGTTAAATTTATAATAATAATAGCTAGCTAAACAAGAATATCACCTATTGCAGCTCTATGGTATCATCTATTCTGACTGCATGGTATCTCCTATTCTGGCTGTATGGTTTCCCCTATTATCGCAGTGTGGTATCGCCTATTTTGGCTACATGGTATCACCTATTGTGCCTACATGGTACCACCTGTTTAGTGGTTTGTTTATGAAGAGGAAGTCTACAGTCTATAAAGGGACCCAGCTGAAGCAGCTCACAGCACGAAGAGCAAGACTCAGACCAGAGATCCAGGCTATTCCATTCAGCAGCAGACAAGAAAGAGTCTGCCAGCATGGCTGGGATACAGACACACGGGAATCCATATTAATCACTCAGAGCCATGGAAAAGATTTCAAGGTGCTTAAATAAATTTAGATAAGATCAGGGCCATTTGCTACCAGACAAATGTCACCTAGTTTTATTTGATTCTTCATCACCATATTTAGAGGAATGATTTGGTAAATATCACTTCCAGCCTAATTAGCATCCAAGTCTCAATGGAGAAAAATTATTAGTATCTAATTCATATTTCACAGAAATATTCTTATAAAATACTGATATACAGGACAGTGTAGAGACACAGATAAAATACCCTGAGTAAAGATATTTTTCTGTGAAGTCTCCAACCAAAACTGAAGGTAACTAAAGAGGGTTGCCTTTTATAAATGGATCCTTTCATTGTGTCATCTGTTGAACCGAATTCACAGTACTAGAGGATTGCTGATAATGTTCAGTAAGGAAGATGCAGAGATTAGGTTGCCATAGAAACCCTTTCACTGCTCAAAGCTCTATTTAATCAGCCCCTTGGTACTGTGCTTTCAGCACCATGTCCTGATTGCTACTTCCCTGCAATGGACATCCAATCACCAACCTGCCCTTGTGGCGGGTAGCCCCTGTAGGCTTGGTGGAGGAAGCCTTTGACTTGGGGGTAAGCACATCCCCGTTCTCCGAGGGAGTCATCTCCTTGACAGGCAGGGGTGGGGGGGCGGGCTCCTGAATCACCATGATGTCATCCTTGTTGTGCTGACCCAAGTGCAGCTTGGCGAAGTCAAAGCCTTTAACAGTTGGAGGCTGGAGCTGCTTGTGAAGGTTAGGTGGGTGGGGGAGGGGGTGATTCAAGGACATAAGAAAAAAGGAAAAAATGGTAGGCAGGAACAGGGCCGGGCAGAATGGGAGGACAGGGGAGGAAGAGAGAGAGAGAGAGGAAATGTGAGAACAAAGAGAGAAAGAATGAGCACATCTCTCCAGCCAAGGTGGACAGGTGCTGTAGTGCCGGAGTGAGCCAGGCCGCTCTCCAGTTATCTTGGGGACAGCCAACAGTCGGCTCCCAACATCCCCTGGCAGGCCTCATTCAGGCGGCCATTAAAAGGCTGTCCGGTATGAGGCTTCAAAAGCTGGATGGACCACTGCATTTACCATGAGAGTACTGTGATAGACAGTCCTCTGGGACTAGGAATACCAAGATTCCCTCTCTGCCTTCCGAATCAGGCTTCCTCCTGCCCTCTGCTTTTGGGGGAAAGCAGACAAAATGCATGGAAAACCTACTACCAGAACAAGGATCTCCTCAGGATTAATGGATTTCTAGAGGATCTTCTAGTTAAATTTGGATGACACACTGAAGAGGTGCTCTTCTCACTACCTCTCACTACACCATCTCTTTGTGCTTGCCTGCTCCTCTCAGCAACAAAAGTTATGGTCGTGAAGTGGCAGCAAGCTGAAGAGCGGAAAAAGAAGAGCAGAACAGGGAAGGCCCATTCGAGGAGCTGGAGTGAAAACATGCAGATGGAACCAAGGACCCACTGACTAGAGCACTATGACCTAAAGTAAAGCAGCCCATTGGGGATAAACGGTGAACAGGGCAACACTGCTGACTAATAGAGAAAGAGAAGCAGTGTGAGCAAGTCAATTCTGGCATGAGCCAACAGCCAGTGGCACAATATACTGTGACCTCACAGAGATGAAATGTGGGGCAATCGGAGGGGAGGCAGGTTAGCGGCAGCTGTTGTTAGCTTAAGCACTAAAACAGCAGCAAGGTCAGTTTGTGAGGATCCAGCAGCCTGAACGCATTTTGGATACTGGGCTGGAAACCGGGTCAGACCTGCACAGTTACTTATTAATCTCAAGCCAGAAAGATGGGGGAGATCCACCCCAATGTCAAGGAGAAACGGTGTTACAGCTGGCACATCGCCATGGCTTATCCCAAAGCAGTGTCACAATCAGGGAATCTTACGTAAAATAATGCAATGGAGCACACTGGCTATTACACAACTTTACTTGTAAGACACGCCCTCCAGAACGACATCACTGTGTCAAAAAGGAAAAGAATGCCTCCTTGAACAAGAGCTATGGAAGAAATTACATGCTTATTGATCCAACATTAAATGAATATACGTAAAGATCTGCAGAGCTGCACATTATGTGGATGTTATGACACACTCTGTCCTGCAGAGGGCACACACCCACCTCCTTCATCTTCTGCCTCTGTTGGATGGTGCTCATGGCATCAGGCTGGAACTCCAGCTTGTCGGAGCGGCACAGCTTCCAGTAGAGGATGGCCACGATGCCCACAGCCAGCACCACGGGGGCCACCACACCCACGATGATCCACGTGTTGTTGGTGTGCGTCTCCGAAGGTGGGACGGCCAGCTTCTCCACCGCTGTAGAATAAAAGGGCATCTGGTTGTACCATGCCAAAACGACTCAGGTTCTGCTTTCATTCTGGGACCAAACTAAATATGGCATTAAAGCTACTTCATGTTCCCTTCTGATAAGGGAACAAACATTTGCCATAGGATTCAACAAGCTCAGTATGAATACCAAGAAAAAAAAATAATACAGACACATATATACACACAGACATATACTGTATATATATATATATATATATATACTCACGCTGTGCTAGCGTCCCCTGCACCCGGGAGCCCAGGACAATGGCCGCCCTCTGGACATCCACTCGGTTCAATAGACTGGAAGTGGCCACAGCCGGCAGCCTCTCCCCAGTAGGACCCTCCACAAAATACACCATCTCCAGGGGGTAGTCTGAGCCCTCCAGCCTGGAAGTCTTCACAATCTGTGGGAGTGGGGTGGGAGCACGGGATAAGCAATGATCCAGGCCTAATCACATGTGGCCTGTCACATGGGACAAGCTACATGGACATGAACAAGGCACAGCAACAGAGGAACAGCAAAAGCATCAGGCACAGCGTCCATTCAGCACACAGTAGAAACGCACTAGTGTGTCAAACACAGAAGTCATGATGTCAGGCAATGATGCTGCTTTCAGAACTGACACCTGTATCTACTGAGCCACTGACAGCCTTCCACTGCCAGACTCTACATTGTACGTTCCCTGACTCGGTTTATTGACTTCTTTGTATAAACTGATTAAAAGTAACAAACATGTATTGACTGATTACAGGTAACACACCTCTACTGACTGATTAGAAGTCACCCACATATACTGGAAGATTACAGGTAATACACCTGTAGAGACTGCTACAGGTGACACATTTGAACAGGCCGCTTACAGGGAACATACCTGTACTGACTGATTACAGGTAACATACCAGTACTAAGTGATTACAGATACTCCTTTACTGACCAATTACAGGTGACATACTAATACAGGGAGCATAGGAAACACACCTTTACTGACTACTTATGGTTGACACATTTATACAGGCAGGTTACTGGTGACATATGTACTGATTACAGGTGACACACATAATTTCACAACAGACCCAATGATTTGACAAAAGGAACATTTTGTACCTAATAAGCTCTGTATTGTCCACTATTTCCTAGTTTTGTTTGAAGGTTCATTGAGTATCACTGCTGCCTCCCACCTCCCCAGGTTGCTGGTTCGATTCCTGGTTGTGGGGTCTACATATCACAGTTCTTGTATTAACCTAAGTTTACCTAACACAGACTAAAGACATGCAGTTAGGTGAACTGGTGTTGCCAAATGGTTCATCATATGTGATGGACTGGCATCCCATCTTGGGAAATCCCTGCCCTGTGCTAACTGGGATCCATTCTAAGGTCAGCGAAACCCTCTATGAGATACTTTGGCAGCAGAACATCTCTTCCTTAGAATGCAGAACAGAAAATCCTCCTGCCTCTCAGGGCTCCTGTAAAATAAACTGCAAAACTAGGGCAGACATTTGTTTTTTTTAACAGCTCCAACTGCCAAGAAGTGGCCAGTAATAATGAGTCTGCCTGTAGCTCTGGCCCTAGGATGCGTGTAATACAGGATGGGAGGGGTGAAAAAAATGTTTCTCAGAAGCTGTGGCCTTGAAATGAATAGGCTGAGTCGCCATGGTTACGAAAGAAAAGGAGAGCAGGTGCCATGAAGAATGAACCTGATTAACAAAGTGATCAGCCTGTGGATATGAGATCACATCCATAGTACACAAAGCTAAAGCTAAAGGAACAGTTATACAGATAACACGCATGTTAATACTGATGTGTATATGTTTGCATGCTACTACTGACTCATTCATGCTAATGTTGCCTGTGCGTATGGTAATGCTGTAGTACCTGCACGCTGGTATTCCCCACACTAGTGGCCCTCTTCCAACGGTGCGAGGCCCCCAGCACCTCCCCCAGCAGCAGAGCCAACCTCCTCTCCATCCGGGCATGGAACGTACGCTCGCCCACCCGCTGATCCAGCACGCCCAGCAGCACTGCAAGGCACAGAGGCACACAAGCATCATGGCAGGACCGTACCTGGGCACCAAGACTGGACCATGTGGCGGCCTACCTGTCTTAACCCAGGATGATCGCAGCACCTGGCTGACATTCAGTTCTGGGTAGTGAAATGCTGTGAATGAGAGGGAGATGAGACTCTCCAGCTAAACAGACTCAAAGCTCAATATGCCAGTCTACCACCAGAACACACAAGATGCAAAGGATCAGGATTAGCTCCTAGGAACTAGAGGTAAAGGGCCTGACGTTCAACTGACGTTCAGCAATTTGCAGTACTGGGAAGCCCACGTAGAAGCTGAACTCCACCATGGTGAGGAGCCGCAGGTGGCTGCTGACTAATGACCCCTTCAGGTAGCCACTGAAGTCTCGCACAGCAAAGGTGATGTCTACTGGTGCCCTCTGCTGGCGCAGGGTTTTGGTGGCACCCATGGTGATGTTGATGATCTGTAAGACAGTGTACAGTGTACCTTCATCACATGCTGAAAGAGATGAAGAGCCTTGGGAAACATTTACTTACTTCATTCCATTCCTTAAACACTAGGAACTCTAAACCTACCCTAGAACTAACACCTCTGCGGACCCCTACAGCTCCATTGTCCTCTTGCTTTTGTTGTGCAAACACACCATTTAGCTGTGAAGCCTGAGAAGACACCCCCATCCCCACCTCTGGTCCACGTCAGACACTTCACACCTTCTCTGCTTCCACACTCTCTGCTCACTGCACCTCTCCCCCCAACCATGGCATCCAGCACACATCCAGCACCTTTCGCCACTGCCAATGGTACCTTGGCGTTTACCTGAACAATAAACTGGACTGGAATCATAACACAAATGCACTCTACAAAAACGGGCAGAGCAGGCTGTATCTGCTGCGGAGGCTTAGGTCTCCTGAGGACCTTTTTTGATTCTGTACTGGCACCAACCATCTTTTATGGTGTGGTCTGCTGGGGCAGCTGCATCTCTGCTAGGGACAGAAAGAGACTGAACAGGCTGGTCCGGAGGGCCAGCTCTGTTCTAGGATGCTCTCTGGGCCCAGTGGACGTTGTGAGTGATATATATCCACAGTGCTGTACATATATTTATATATCCACTCAGATAAATATATGTATGTATATTATGTACAAAGTATATATATATTACATTTATTTATTTTAATGCACTCTTCCATATTTATGTTTCCAGATTTTTTGTATAATGTACTTTTTATACTGTACTGTAGGTACAATTGTCATTTTATTGTTTAATTTTGCTGCACTGTCCACCAAGTATGCACTAAAAACAAAGCGAAATCGAAGTTGCTCTTGGGAGGTCGAAAAACCACAAAATCCCCCTCACAGCAGGCTACTGCCGGAGCGGGAAAAAAGTGGAAAATGTCCCCCCGGCCCCGATTGGCGACCGAGCAAAGCTCAGGAGCAACTGTCCTTTTCCGGCGCTGGGTAACGTAACCGATGTTAGATATTATTAGTTATTATCGCCCCGCGGGTGTTTGTTACGGAGTTAAACGCAGACAGAAGATGCCGCTCATGCGAGTCCTGCAGCTCACTGTCGGTAACAATGGCGCCGCTAATTAACAGACAGTACAGACAAGCACTCACGCCGACCGAAATAAGAAATAAAACAGCCACCCACATAAACACGTAAACAGTTAAAGCACGCAAACACTCAAAATATATGTTCAAAGCACTCCAAAAACAATTTAGAATACCTTTCTCTGTAGCAGTTATTAATTCATACATTGTATGCATATTATATGTCATGCTCCATTTGATACATATTAACAGAGAGAGCCCCTCATGATTTGCGAGCCAATGTCATACGGATCAACCATATAATATTAGCATGCTTCCAGTCTGAAGGCACCATACCTGCAGATAACGATTTTTGGAATATTAAAGTTACATTTTGGCTAAAAATATCCCTCATCTCTTTTAAAACTATAGGCAAGATGCAATCAGGGCCCTGCAATTTATTTAAACCGCCACATGTGTGCTTCACCATCCTTAGTGTAACTTCCTCGAAAAAGACGGGCACCATGGCATAACTGACACTCCCTCACAATGCAGGTAATGTGCCTCATTCGAGATTATTCTAGCATCCGACTGCTCACCAGCCATTGAGGGAGCCCTGCTCATCAGCTGAAAAAAGCCATGGTGTGACCTCAGCTCCGAGCATGAGCAGCCGAGGAAGAAGGTAGAGGCTGCTCTGCATGAGTGTGAAGGGGCGCGCTGCAGCTGGGAGGCCCGGCTAGAACTGGAGCGCCACGAGCTAGCTCAGCAGTGGGAGCGGGACCAGCAGTTCCGGGAGCGGCTGGAGCAGTCTGTGGAGCAGGAGCAGCAGGTGCTGGTTGGCCACCTGGAAGCAGGACTGCAACCTCCAGAAGCAGAGGAGGTGGCTTTGCGTGGCAGCGAGACATCACTGCTTGGCCAGGAGGAGGTGAGTCACAGCTTGGAGGCCCAGCTGGCTCAGAAGCACCACGAGCTGCTGGATGTGGAAATTGCGCTGCGTAGCCGGGAGGAGATATGCCGCTCTCTGGACATCCAATTGGACCAGTAGCGTGACAAGCTGGTAGCCCAAAAGGAGCAGGGTGAGTGGCTGCGTGACAACCTGCAGTGCTGGCAGTGCCTCTTGAAGGAGCTGTGAGAGCAGCTGCAGGAGTGCGAACAGCAGCGCGAGCCTACCGATCTGGTGAGCAAGAGGTTCAGCAAGTTCCCCTTAAACTGTGGAAGGGGCGGCAGCTGCGGGGAACCTGCGTTAGCAGCATCTCGTGAGTAGCCAGCCCCCACACCCCCAGGGAGATGGTGCACCAGTGGCTACCACCGGACGTTGGAACTTGTCTCAGAGGTGGGGACTGGGAGAGGTGGTTACCAGGATGGCTGACTTTTGGGGGGGGGGGGGCAGTGTAGTATGCCTCGCGAGTGTGTGTATGTCTTGTATGTAGCCTCTGTTTATATTTGTGAAGTTAGATCCTTGTTGTGCTGTACACCCAACTGTTGCATGTACCCTTATGTGTGTTTGGACTGAAACTGATGTGTCTTAGCCATTGTGTAATAACCCACTGTCTTGCTTGGCGGTAAAAGGAGTTTGATGTTTATTGATGCGGGAGACAGCAGTTCTAATGTTAATGGGGGAGTTGTGCTTTTTACCATACACCTTGCATGATGACAGCGGTGGTTACATATTCTATATAAGACCAAGTATTAATTTCGTTTAGGAAAGACGACAGTTTTCGTGCTGCCCTACAGCTGGATTGGGGTTCTGCAAGTTCAAGATGGAGCCCATGGTGATTGTCCTGTTATACTAGTTAGGATTGTCCTGTTATACTAGCTAGAATAACCAGTTAAAAGATCAATGAAGTTGTGTTGAGAAACCAGCACAGATAAATGTACACACATTACCATTACCATTTAAAATTCTTACCTCTTTTGTAAGTTTTTCTGCCTTGTCATAGAAATTAGTCTCCAGTAGTCCAAATGCATACAGCCCTTTAAGGTAGCTGGTATTAATAACGAAAAATATGATATTGTATTAAAAACTTATAACTTAAATATTTATATACTGTAACATAGATATTTCCCAAAAATTTCCAATATTTCTCATTAAACACAACTGTCTTTTAAGAACTGAGGCATTTGCATCTAAAGTGAGTGTACCTATAATGGCAGAAAATAGATAAAGGAAATGGATCATAAAGGTAAGCTTTATGAATTTCATAATTCTTCATATACAGGGACAGAAATCTACACTCCGCATACAGTCCTGCAATACATTTAAAGTTGAATACATACTTCTACCTCTAAAACGAATATAGTTCCTGCAACCGTGTCATTAACATCTACTGTACCTGTATAAAGGCATGTGGGGCTTCCAGTGGGGTAGAACGTGTGCCAACGTGTCTCTCATTTGTGTCTTGTAACCCAGGAAGAAAAGGTTAACCTGTGAAAACTTGATGGCCAGCATGTCTGTGGGGTATGACACCAGGATCTCATCCCAGAGGTCACTGGCCTTGGACAGACATCTGGAAGATTTAAAAAAGAAAAACCATCACTTGATATTTTGTTGAAGACCGTGATTAAAAAAAAAAAAATACTGTCTCACACACCATCCAAGACCTGCCAAAAGTGATTAAACAGTTGAGATCGTCAGACTGGGACAGCTATACCATATTTGACATCATTCTAATGGTCTTCCCCACCACTCACTCACAACCACATGTATTTTTATCAACATTTTACTCACAGCAGGGTAATAATGGTCCTGGATATGATATTAAACTGCACCCAGCCCTGCAAGTGGTCCTCCAACTTGCAGGGGAAAATTTTGGGGGTAAGTGGCGGGATTGGCAGTCCAGCCACAATAAAACAACTCACAACAGCTTGGAATAAACAGGCACGATACCCTTCTGCTCTGCCCTCTGCAGGAGTAGCTTTGCTGCAGCTGCCTACAGGAGGGCTGCATGCATCATGAAGGGGATGGGGGAAAGCCTCATCCCTGGAAAAGTCGAAACCGTCAGAGAGGTAATAGGGCTGGGCCTGCTAGGGATCAGGGCTGGTGTGGTGCTGAGGCTTCGCCCGCTGCATGGCAGCAATTGGGTCCCAGTTTGAGGTGGCCCATCCAGGTAGGTGCGTGGAATGTCTTGTCCCTCTGACAAGATGATCATCTTTCTCTACTGCTGGGGGAACTTTGTAAACTCTGCATTTTAGTGGCAGCATTTTCTGAGTTACGCAGAGTGGGTAGTGGCCAGATATCTATAGGTGGATATACCTACTTTTGGTGTGGTAGGTCTTATGGCTGCCCTACTCAGGGAGTAGCTGTTGCTGTAGCGGATCGGCTTCTCCCGATGGTGTCTGATGTCACTCCTTTCAACGAGCGTGTTATGAGACTCAGGCTAAGCCACTCCATGGGTGTCTTGTTTGTTGTCTCAGTGAATGCTGCGACTACGGTGAGTTATGTCTCATTGAGGGAGACATTTTACTCGCAACTTCGCTTGGTGTTGGATGGGTACCCATGAGGTGACACTCCTTTGGTTTTGGGTGACTTCAGTGTGACCACTAGCATTGACAGGGCTGGCTATGAGGATTGTGTTGGTCCCCATGGATCTGGAGACCAAGATCAGGGGCTGCAAGTCACTGGATCCTGGTTCCAACACCCTGAGCTGCATTGTTGGACTTGGTGCTCCAATACTAGTAGTGCAATGAAGGATATCATTTATATCCTCGTGGGCAGACGCTGGAGGCTCCTGCAGAACTGCAGAGTCTACCAAAGTTCCCAGTTTGTGAATTATGATCACAGAGTTGTTATTGCTACTCTAATTATTCAGCTTACAGATACAGTAGGCTACCACCTACTAGGACAGGGGTGGCCAGTATTATCCAGAAAGGGCCGCTGTATGTGCAGGATTTCGCTGCAACTCCCTGCTTAGATTACTAATTGCTAATTACTAATTAGAGGACTGATTGGTTGAAGAGTCCTCACACCTGGGATTGAACAGCTGACCTAAAGGTTATCCCAAAAACCTGCATACACACTGGCCCTTTCCTGCAGTTTCTGTGAGGAACTTGGACTGCTGACTCTAATGTGATGTGGAATACCTTCCAGGATAAAATACTGGAGGTTGCTGTGGGTTGTGTTGGAATTGCCAGTGTTGCCAGAAGAGAAGTTGTGTCAAACAAGCAGTTGCTAGAGGAGTCCTGGATGAGGAACATTAACTGCATTGTGAGGGAGTGTCAGTTACAGCAATACGGCCATGTGGCGCATTTCCCTGAGGGTGATCCGGCTTGCTGGATCCTCATTGCTGAGGACTCGAGCAGCAGGACCAGGCCAAGGGGACAGCCACGTAGCACCTGACTGTGGCAGATGTATGGTCATGTGGGACTGGACTGTTTGTCTGCCTAGGGGGTCCCATGCATACCCAAATGGTCGCCATACCTTAAGAAGGACATTGCTGCCTTGGAAAGGGTGCAACGTAGGGCTACGCGAATGATTCCTGGTCT
>JABFEB020000060.1:28351035-28361892 GCA_019775895.2 Stomatorhinus ivindoensis | reverse complement strand
TCATGCGAGTCCTGCAGCTCACTGTCGGTAACAATGGCGCCGCTAATTAACAGACAGTACAGACAAGCACTCACGCCAACTGAAATAAGAAATAAAACAGCCACCCACGTAAACACGTAAACAGTTAAAGCCCACAAACACTCAAAATATACGTTCAAAGCACTCCAAAAACAAGCCCAAAAACAATCGCTGCAGCTCAACACCTCTCTCTCGCAACAATCCCAGCAATCCTTCATTTCCGGTCTGGTTGAGTGTCCTACAGAATGATGTCTAAACTAGACTATCAACAATGCCATTAAGCTAAAAGGCACTAGATGAAACTTTCAAACTTTGGCTATTAGCTAAGCTAAACAAGGACCATATTGAATCCCAATCAGCTTTATTCTGTTTAAATATGTCCATTGAAGATGTGCTGAAGTCTGAAATACAGCAGGAGACAACACGGTAAGGCTCTGGCCGTATCGCAGACCACTTAGCAGTAGACTTCTTTTTCTGAAGTGGCAATGAAAGAATATTTTTCTGCAAGCGTAGATGTTTACACAAAGTCTCCAGAAGAGAGCAGCTCAGACCAGCCAGAACCACCTCCTAACCACAGTTCAACTGGGAAATCCAGGTCTGCAGTATAGCTGCTACCCTCCTACTGTGACAGTTCATAGGGTAACTGGCTCGCCTGTATGGTCATCTTGCAGCTAAGATGGTAGCCGATGCAGACCCCTCACCTGTATGATGAAGTTGACAGGGTTATGCATGCGGCGCCGCACCTCAGAGTAGGCCATGGTGAGACCCTTCTCGACATGCTCAGTGAAGCTGCAGACACGTACGTCCACGTGGGGGGGCACAAACTGCAGCACTACAGGATGAGAAGCACCAGGTTATCTCAGACAAATGCAAGAAACTCACAGCAACATAGAGTGCATGTGGACCACCCCCTCAGACTCCCACATGAGTACACCACTCACCTGAGTGAACCTGGTACTGGTTACTAGGCATGGGGTAAACGGGTGAGGCGGTGAGGGCAACGGGGGAGTCATGCTGTGATTGCCGCAGGGCGTTGATGACTGCCGCTGCCGTGTACAGCACAGACCCCGAGACAACGCGGAACACGAAGTTGGGTGGGGCTTTCAGCACCTTAATGACAAACAGGACATCGCATCACAACAAACAAGAAATCGCATGCCAACAGACAAGAAATCGCATCCCAACAGAAGGTAACAGTCGTCCTTTCTCAGGCCAGCTGGAAAATACAAACCTTGCCTTAAACATTTATACAGAAAGTTAGAGATTCCAGAAGTGTGTGCTATACAAATCATTTATGTCATGACAAATTCTTTCTGATACTAATGTACAGGAATTCATTTAACACAGAAATACTGAGGGGAAGGCAAGGCTGGACCTTTTCATCATCACAAAACTGCTCTGAAATCCGGGGAAATCCCAATAACCCTGAGATGGCATTTCTCTGAAAGAATGGAAGACTTGAGGATGGCAGCCTATTTGACCTAGCAGCCTGATTCTGCTGCAATTTTGCAATTTCAATTTGTGGAAACCCGGCTGCCAGAAGAAAAAGTGGAGTAGGATCCCTCCATACATGCAGCTCCACAGAACGGTTGAATTCTCTCTTCAAGATCTCCCGGAGGTGTGATTTGGCATACCCAGTGGTGGACTCCACAGGAAAACCTGAGTACATGGAGATGAGATGAGTTCAGCAAGTGACTGAACCAGCCTCATTTGTTACTTTGGTATCATTTATTTCCATCTGCTTCACTTTCCCCTTAAACTTGCACAAGTGTTACAAGAATTATGCTTAAAACAATAAACATTTTACAATACAGTAGAAGATGAAATAATGCATTACCGACTCTGATCAGGTAGGAGTCCGCCTTAGAAATGTTGCACAGGTATTGTCGAGGTGTTGTGGAGATGACTGCTCTGGTGGTTGTAACCAATGGGGAAGTAGTAAAAGTCAGAGAGGTGGTGGAGGTATAGGGCTTATTTGGGGTTGTGTTCATCGACATAGTCGATGCAGCAGCCGTACCGGCTGTAGGCAGCCACTCATCAGCAGTTACTCCGGGGAACTCTGATGTGATACCCGCTGGAACAAGGGTCTGATCAGCCATGGCAGTGGGGTTTGCCCTGGTATTAGGAGTCTGTCCAGTTGCAGGTGCCGTCACCTTTGGTAAATCAGTCAGCATGGGCGTTGGTGCAATACCAGCTGTTGTAGGGGTGAAGATTGCAGCTGAGCTGGGGGAAATCGGAGAATCATTCTGCTTCATTTTGACAGTGAGCTGGACGGTGCTTATATGCGAACTGACAGTGGCAGTATCCAATGAGGGCAGATTTGAATTCATTTGTACAGCATTGGATTCCAGACCATTCCTAAGAAGGGTAGAGAGAGACAAGTATGGGGTCGGCACAGCCGAAGGCTCTAGCAAATGCTCTGGGCCATTCACTGCTCCATTTTTTGACCTTTCTGTAGAACTGAGCATTTCTGCCCCCAGCACATCTGTGGAGGACTCCTCTGTAAAAGAGCTTTTGTCTGGGGATGATGACTTGTAGTCCATGTCCATAGCAACAGAGCTTGTAGGGGCAATGTGACTGGCCTCAATGGAAACATAATTAACTGAGAATGTCAGGTTCCTCCTCTGTTCAGCCAAGCTGCCATTCCCTCTTGCCAGAAGATTGGTGTAATACTCCAGGCTGTTCATGTCAGGTAACAGAATCTCAGTTGGTTCAATAGAGTAAGTATCAGTCCAATCTAAGTCATGAGATAGTTTTACCTCATTGTTTAGAGATGTGTTTGGCAGTTTGTGTGTTGGGTAACTATGAGAGAGTTGGACTGACAATTGATCTGCACTGTGCAAAATGGCACCATAGGCCACCGTGGTTGTATGCGAACTAGAAATGCGGAGTGAAGACAATGGCAGCACCACCCGGGAAGGGAACAAGGTGTCATAAACCTCTACACTAGGTGCATCAATGTCATGCATGCCAAAGGGCAGGCTGGTAGCCAAGAATTCATCTTCTGACCTCATGAGAGTCAAAGTCTCCAAGTAGTCCCCTGATCCCCAGTCAACCTCTACAGTCTTAGATGAGTAGAAGTGCTCAGGTGAAACTAAGGTACGCTCCCCAGGTGCTGAACTGGCATGAAGTATACTGAATGGTATGAGGCTTGAAGTTACTATCTCTGGGGGGGTTAAGAACAGAGGAATGCCTTGGGCAACATTATTATGAGGCAAGCCATGTGGAACCAGGCCTTTTACTGTTGGGGGCCCAGACAACCTTTTTATAGGCATTGAGGAAGTCTCACCTGCTCTAGAAACTCTGTGCTTAGTAAAGGTGCTTGCTGGTTTTCCAACAGAAGCACCTGAATGGACCGATGGGGTAACTAATCTCAGAGGAAACAAGTGACCTGAAGGAAAGGGGGCAGAGTGTGGGTCTAGGGGGGCAGGCGTAGACAAAGAGGTGTCTTGGGGTCCTGAGTTTTGGAAGGGCAGTAGATCCAGGTCAGATGCTTGGGGTTGTGGACCAATTAGAAGAGCCACTGCTTTTCCCAGTGGAAGACTTGTTGGTCCTGAGGCTTCAGATGATGAAGATGATAAGGATGATGACGATGACAAAGGAAAGGCAGGGTGCAATTCTTTTCTTCTTGATGGTCCATTCTGCATGGCCATTAGCATGTTAGAATCCAATAAAGATCCATCTGGGGTGAAGAACAAAGGAAAACATCAGGAAAAACAGAGTGTGGATGATGGTAGCAGAAAACAGCATCTGCAAGAAGAGCTAAATAACTGCTACTACAAATTAAAATAATTTGAGATAATTTGAAATGACTGAATATGCATCAGAGACAGCATCCTATTACATTATAAGCTATCTGACAATGAAGAAAAAGTCAGAGCTGCTAGAAGGTCATCAATAATTCTGCTGAGAACAAAGAGCCAAACAAAGCTATTCAACTGAATGAGGTTATTCACCTTAAAGACACTGTTCCTGACACCTGTTTAGTCATTCTGAGGATAGGAAAAAAAAGGCCGATCAAACGGATCAATGAGTTTGAATCGAAATAACGTGAGGCTGACATCCGAGGCTGCCAGTCTCAAGCCATTCTGCTTGTATGGTGTACAAATAAAGGAATGGCAACACAGGTTATGTGATTTGGAGAGCCATGCTCATACAGCTGACAGCTGCCTGAGGTATCCATTTAGAGAGCCTTCTAGGATCTGTCAATAATGACATTAGTGGGATGTCATCTAGAAACATCAGAGGTTAGATAAGGTACATATGAAAAAGCTAAGAAGCCTGTGAGTACATGAGAATATGAGGTCCTTATACAATGTGCTTGACTGGAATTACTCCAGTAAAATATCCATTTAGACTGCATAAATAGGCATAAAACCCCAATGAAATCCCAAAGTAATTCTTATGTGAACCTTTGGATTAAGCATTCCCACAGAGAAGCTACTAGAACCACCATGTGAAAACTGCTGTAATATGGTTTTAGATCTCATTTTACCCCATCATGTGTGCAAACATTTAACCTGAGCAGGCAACACTCACACTAATAACTGTAATACATAAGGCCTGACCCCAATCAGAATATTTCAAAACCATCAAGATTTGTCAAGAGCAAAGCCAGACTTCAAGCAGAATTTCAGTTAATTCTTAATTGTTATGAAATAATGTACTGAAATTAGCCTTCTTGGGCATTCCCCGGGATATAAGGTAGCAAACTGAAACACAGTGGTGAATACCATAAATCTATAATAGAATATTTAGCTTTACATTTTTATTTAGCTTTACATTAATTTAATACGTTGTCATGGCTGTATTTAATTACTTAATTTTTTAATAATTAAAAAAATATTTCTCAAATGTAAAGTACATAAATCTCAAAAAATATATAAAAAGAATTTACAAAAATGCAGACAGACATCATAGTGAAAAAAGTTACAGAGAGGCCAGGACATCTTGGAGTATACTGCTTAAAAATGTTTCAATTTCCAGATCTGATTGCAGATTTTTGCAGTATCTGATTAGTCCTCTGTTCTTAGACCCACATATAAGAAATACTTCTGCTGGCTTTTATTTCAAAACCACTACTTCTTTCGCTATTTCTTTTAAGGCCAAGAATTTTCTCTTCAAAAACTTGAAAAACTGTATTTTCCCCAGGCGCACAATTGGTAATTCACTGAGATATACAAGAATGTCGCTACCAAAAAGACAATGGCACCAGACACCAAAATGATGGATGATCTAGGCCCTTCCAGATCAATCTTTTCCTGACCCAACCTTCACAAAGGACACAGCTGATCACCCAGATGCACAAAACAGGCAATAATGCTGAATAGTGTCTTATAAAACAGTATGGAGCACGTCATGTCACACACCTCTCACACGTAAGAATGAAGACTGCCATCTTACCATGTTAACAGCTTAACATCTAAAATTGCATACATTGTGGCTTTCAGCATTAATCATACCTTTCAAGATTATTTTCATTTTTTTTTTAATCACCACTGACCCTAACCCTAACCCTGGACTGATTTCAGTCAATAATCATTAGCAGTAATTAGCAGTCTAACTTTGCCAGATATAAAGACTCCACTGCATGTCACAGAGGGGATCAAAAAAGTAAATCTTGCCATTTGCATGGGTATATTGGAATGCTTCTTTCCATATATCATATATTCCATCTTGCTCTCCAACACACACACACAGACACTCACACGCATTCACACACACACACCCATGAATTTTATGATTAATCGCAAGCCTAGTTTTGACAATTCAATATAAATTCATAAAATCTCAAGATTGTGCTGTTTCCCTGTGTCATGATCCGCCCGTCCGAGCCTTATGTGTGCCATGCCCCCCTTGTTACCTCGTGTCTGATCCTGATTGTAACCACCTGTAGCCTATCCATGCCTGCCTTACCCGCCTGTATTTCGTCTGCGTCTGTTTCAGTCTTCCCTAGATCCGGCATTTGTGTAATTCATTGAGCATCTATTCGTGCTACCCCGTCTTCCGCCCTATGTTTCAGCCTGCCTGTTCTGTTCCCCTGCCCTGATTCCCAGAATAAACCCGTTCCTCTGCCCTTCATCTTGCCTCCTGCCCATTTCTGTCCTCCCAAAGCCACCCGACGTGACACCCTGTGACAGTGAAAATATTTTTGCTGAAGTCTTCTTGTATCAATCCTCTTATCCTATCAGCTACTTTCTTACCCATATGAGGGTTGCAATAGTATTATGCATCATCACTCACTTTCCATCTGAGACGATATATATTGGGAAAAATTTGTTAAATGGAAATTATCCTCAGGTATAAGAGTGGAAAAGTCATTTAAAGTCGTCATGTGTAATGAAGATTTTTAGACCTCACATGCTGCCGTTCCTTAGCATGATATTGTGTTAGGGTCTGATGGTGCTTATCCATGGAGACTGATCGAGTGGGAGGGAACTCTGTAGGGCAAACCTGAGACTGAAAACACACTTCCTCCATCACGTCACCCTTCCTCCACTGCAAAATGGCAATAACGGATGGAAATTGGGGAGTGCACCTTGGTGTGAGAAAGACTGCATGGAGTGGCGATTAGCAGAGCTCAGCAAACCAGACTGTGAGCAGGGATGGTGAGAGCAGGTGGACGTGTGTGAACCTGCCACCTGTTGCCAAAAGGCATCCTTGGCACAGTGCCATTGCTGGCTTATCAACACTGTCAGACATCAGATATTGGACAGTGAACACCCCTGTGGTGGACCCTGCCGTAACACTGATCTGAAGTAAAGAACATGGTATTTTTGTGTTTTACTCTCCAGAAATTTCAAATGACCATGTTAAGGGTTATTTATGGGTTATTTAATGGTTATTTGCTGTGGCCCGGTGTGTCTACAATGATAACAGCAAACAGCAAAAAATGCTTTTTATATTCTGCTTGATAAAAGAGCAACTCATAAAAATACATTGAAATAAAAGTAAACAACTGAATTAAATCAGATGAATTAAATAAGATCCAAAGGCAGAGCAGATGTGTGAAACGGCAAAGTTCGTCAGTACAATAGGTAATGTACAATCGTTATGTCATATGACAGCTTAGGGTTAGATGCACTTGAGCCTGCATCAGTAATCCAAATTCTGTGGCCAATACACCAAGCAAAATTGCATAAAAACAAAAGAGGCAAATAGAATTGGGAGTGCCACATGTCCAGGAGAGCCAGCAAACGACCTCACAGCACAGAGAACACTGAAAGCCTTTATATACCTCTTCATTAGCAACAGGGCTGCCATATCTGGTCAGGATTCAGGCAGGCAGAGCGAGGCTTCACTGTGAGAAACCAAAGGCAGCACAAGTATCATCAAACAAACCACTTCTTTATAAATAAAAGACAAAGAACAAAAATGACTGTCAGAATAACTATTATCACTTCTCTCGATTATATATTATAATACAAATAATTTTTATGTGCTTTCTGTGACCCAGGCCTAGATACATTATTGGAAAATGAATGATGGATATTTTTATTTTTGTAGTATTTCATTGCTTGACAAATCTCAAGGCATGATCAGGCAGCACAGTACGTGGCACCATCAGTTTACGCCACCTGGGTTACAGTTAGTATGTGTGGGGTTATGCATGTTTTTCCCATATTGTGCAGGTTTCCACCTGCGGCACAAACACATGCCGGTACACGGACTGTTGTCTCTGAATGGAACTCAGCATGTGCATTATGTTGCCGCAATAAGCAGATTGGAACAACGACAGATGGGTATGTTATGACTGCTGTAATCAGATAAAGATTATATTTTATGGGTTTTTAAAAAAAAAAAATTCTATCAGTCAAATTCTGATAAATTTAACGTGAATTAATTACAGCATTCATCACACTCTCATTAGTGATGTGAGTATATATGTTAAATAAAGGCTGTAACCATGGCCTGGTAACACATTTCTTCCTAAATTCATTACCTCACTGTACCGCTGCTGTCCTGACTGCAGGTACATTAGACACACAGTACCAGGGAGCAGGTGATAAGTGTGTGACTGATCATGGACAAGCCCTTTTCACACCACGACCCCCCCCCTCCCCTTCTCTGCACCCAAACAGCCTCCACGACATATCTGTTTCCATGACAACTGCTCAGGAGACCAGAGTCTCATTTTTGTCTAGCCATGTCTGTACCCCAACAGCCCTCATATCTGCAAGATATTTATAACACAGCACTGTAGTATTTTCCACAATGATTATACCAAAAAAAATGAACAAAGGTGATTTTGATTTTCTTTTAAAATCAACATTAAAGAAGCAGGGAGGACTTTAATTGTGGTCTCTATAAAATTAAGACAAAAAATAAGGCAGGGATAAAATGCAAGTGCCAAACGTGTTAAATATCAAAACATAATTTTCTTACATTACATCTTTTGAAATACATCCTTTCTGGCCCTGGTGCCCTTAAGTCACTGCCCATAATGCATAAAGGGATGGAAAAAAAGCATTTCTTATATCACCAATGCAATGTCAAAATTCACTTTGCTGGAAAATCCATAAAACCCATTCATCTTCACTCCATCATCCCTCCACCAGTCTCCATTAGCACTCCGTTAGTCTCCATCATCCCTTCTGCTTTCATCATCGCTCCTCCAACTTCCATCATCATTCCTTCAGATTTCATTCAAGCCAGTAGTGAGACTTATGGTCTATGGTTTTCTTACAGAAATAAATTTACTAATTATGACACTGAGAACCAGAACAAAGATTGAGTCAGTCCTTCACGTCCAACATCAGTTGCTGACCTCACAAATGCTCTTCTGGATGAATGGGCAAAAATTCCCACAGACATACTCCAAAATCTTGTAGAAAGCTTTCAGAGAAGAGTGGCAGCCGTTATCGCTACAATGGGGGGAACAACTCCATAATAATGCCTATAGATTTAGAATGGGATGTCATAAAAGATCCTGTGGATGTGATGGTCTGGTGTTGCGATACTTTTGTCCATATAGTGCACATTTTCATAAAACAAAAGGCAGTCCTGGTTTTGGGTTGGTCTGGCAGTATTCTGGCAACCCCCTGCATCCTTATGCAGGCTCTGAGTACTACAAGCCAAATTATGCATGCGATAATTGAAAATTAGTGGATAGAACATGTTAATATAGCTGCCCAGATGTCGGTTTAAAGCTCAAATTGATTCTCCTACAGCTAAGAAGTGCTGTGCACCTGATCTACGGCTAATTGCCTATTTGCATTGTCTTAAATGTTTTGATGCATGTTCTCAGACATTTTATTACCGTTTTAGAATTAGAATTAGGTGATCAGTGGTCATTGTTAACACACCACAGCACAGTGCGCAACAACGAAATGTGTCCTCTGCATTTAACCCATATGTGACTTTCGTGACATAGCAGGGGGCAGCTAATTCAGCGCCCGGGGAGCAGTGCTTGGGAGCGATACCTTGCTCAGGGTACCTCAGTGATCCGAACCAGCAATCTTTCAAGTGCACTTCCCTAACCATCAAGCCATGTTTTTTTATGTGGTTCATCATATGACTTGTGGTACAGTTCACCCTTCCCCACTCTTAACATAACCCTCGAGCAGTGATCACAACACCACAAATACCACCGGTTTCAACAGTCCTGTGCAATGTGACTCGCTTCAGGCTTTCCCACAATCTACTCAGTATGGGTTGGACTTCATATGACTTTATGCTTCATTTTAAGGTCATGAAAAGGTCATTTAAGGTAATGAGAAGTTTGACAGATCAAAGTGTCACACATTCAATAAATACATATCATTTAACATAAATCATGTCTTCTGCATGAATAGACAGACATCCCACTTGTTGGCATATAATAGGGTTAGGGTTAACTTTTTGATCAGAGCTGACTGGGGGGACACCATTATGCTGAATAGAACCCAAAAGCTCTAGATCCTCAGAATGACTTGTAATTCACAGCAGCACCATGACGGTTCTTAGATGGATGTTGCAGCACCACCTTCACTACCATAACTGGTACAAGGTGATTACCTGATTCTATTCATCACTCCTATAGTTCATTACTTACACCCGACCCACAGGACCTTCATTTTCCTTTCTCCATCCACAACGTAACTTATGCATACCGTCTTCTCCTTGTATAGCCAACAAAGCATTCCAACCTATCAGGTGGATTTTAGGGGATATTTTGAATATTTTTAAAGAAATATTTCACAGAAAAATATAAAGTCCTGCTTTTTGTTGGTGACTGCCCAGGGTTGGTTACTGCCTATGCCTGTTGTTCATGGGATAGGCTCTGCCCCTCCGCAACCCCGGTTGGGATTAAGCAGTTACAGTGATGGATGGATGGATAGAAAGATGGATGGATAGAAAGATGGATGGATAGATGGATGGATGGATATAAAGTGACCAATGGGTTACGCCATCCTGATGTAGTACCTGAGTACAGCAAATATACCAGGTGACAATACCATTTTTGGTGAAATATAATTATTCTCATTAAACTATCAAATCATGACAATATTATGCTTCGCATTTAGCAATTAACTTTAAGTAGCTAATGAAGTCTTACTATATTACACCCCCACCCCCAAATAAGTTTAAATTTAAAAATAAGTTTTAAAAAAAACAATCACCACAAGATTCTTCAAATCCCATCTACTCTATCATATATCGCCACCTTCACTATGTATGCCAGCAAACTAATAACTTGCTGGCACTAATCAATGTTGATATAGTATGATATAGTAAATGAGTTCAATGATAGTTTTGCACGGGTATTCACAGTTGAGGACTCGAGTAACTTACCAGTTCTTATTACTAATCCAGCTTCGTCTATAACTAATATATATATAACTGAAGCTGATGTTTTGC
>JABFEB020000060.1:28316086-28341001 GCA_019775895.2 Stomatorhinus ivindoensis | reverse complement strand
CCAGAAGAACAAGGCGGTGAGACTCTCTTGCATTCCTCTCCCCAAAGCCCCAAGGACACCCTCCCCCAATCCAACGCTCTTCGCCGCTTCATACCCCCAGAGTGGACAGGCGGGTCTGCGACCAGCGCCGTCATGGCCGTTTGTATATGCCGGACTACCTGCACCTCCCCATTTCCCTCCCCTGTTGCGAGTCATGACTTATTATGTTGTAAGGTGTAGTGACCATGTGCTTATGTTGCTGAGGTGTTTTTTTCTGTTCCTACATTGTACTCCTACATTGTAGTACAGTATGGAGGCTGTTTTTTTATTCTCCTCCTCTCTCCTCATGTAATTCTGGTTTCTGTTCTTCCTCTATCCCCCATCTTCCTGGCCTGTCTACCCCCAATGTAATGTTTGTATATGTATGGTCGGGTTGATGGCCAGGTTTTTCGCTGGTACTTGACTAGTGACATGGTGTATTGCAACAGCAATAAAGGGTTTAATCAAAAATCAAATAACGGAAATGCAGCAGCCTGTCCAGGTTGCTGGGGACTATTATTGCTGACAGGCAGGGTGCAGGGGAGGTTTTCGAATTTCGGTTTGATAAGAAAGTGAAATGTTGTTATTGCTTGTTAGACGTTATTTTCCATGTTTGATTTGAGCACAAAACTGGAAATGGATAAACAAGTTATCAGTTTTGTGCTCAAATCAAAAATGGGAAAATGGATAACAAGGGCTCACTTTTGCTTTGGTTTTTTTCATCTGACACAAGTGCTGCGACTCTCGGAAGTGACAGGTTACTTTAGAAAAACAGTCAAATCCATAAAAACGAATAGCTACCCAGCAAACACAGAATGTTCAGTTAACGTTCCCTAAAGGTTCTCTGAAGTTTCTGACCTTTAGAGAACATTCTAAAAGGTTCCACAAAATGTGACCTTTTACGTTCTCTAAAGGTCAGATTTTGTGGAACCTTTGGAGAACCTTTAGGGAACGTTTCCAGAAGGTAGTATTAAGGTTACATTTTTGTAGCCTTTTACGAACGTTCTGTGAATGTTTCCTTGAGGCTATTTTTATAGAGCCATAAAATAACCTTAGGACGTGGATTAAATGCAGAAGACACATTTTGTTGTTGTGCACTGTGTGCTGTGGTGTCTCTATCATCACTGATCTCTAAATTTGAAAGCCCACTAAAATTGTCTCCGGTGTGTACTCTATTAATTCCAATAAACGAGAGCACATCCAGGTGTAACCACAATACGAATGGAGGTGGTCTGACATCTTCGTATCCTTCGCCTATCTGTACTACATACAGGGCAAACGATGTCATGAAGCCATTCATTGGGGGAAAAACAGCGGTTACTTAAACCACCTTAGCCGCATTACCCAGCCAAACGGACCTCACGTGGTGGCTTGTAGCCAGTATGAAAGAATTGCCCATCTCAGACAATGGCGCTTGATCCAAGGTAGCCTCTCTTCAGGTACCCTTGCCAACTGGGATGTTGCTTGCCAGACAACCTTCTGCCTATACAGCCTTCGCCAAACTTATGCAAACGATGGACACTTTCCACACAGCATGAACGGCCTTTAAAGAAGGGAGCCGGAAACAGTGAACCCCATAACTGCAACCACTATGTTATGCCGCATCACTTGGGTATTGCCTGGTATCCTTCCGCCCCAACACCGCTGGAAACCACTCCCATCTATTACATCTTCCCCCCACTTTAGAAGGCCACTGTCCCAGTGCCTATGAATCCCATAGTCTAAAATAGGAATGTGGGGTAGCTAAATGTGGTGCAGTGGTTAGCACTGTTGCCTCACACCTCTAGGACCTGGGTTCGAGTCTCTGCCTGGGTTACATGTATGTGGAGATTGCATGTTCTCCCTGTGTCATCGTGGGGTTTCCTCCGGGCACTCTGGTTTCCCCCCACAGTCCAAAGACATGCTGAGGATAATTGGAGTTGCTAAATTGCCCACAGGTATCCCTGTGTGTATGAATGGTGTGTGGGTGTGCCCTGCGATGGGCTGGCCCACTGTCCAGGGTTGTTCCCTACCTCATGCCCATTGCTTCCAGGATAGGCTCCGGACCTCCTGCAACCCAGTAGGATAAGTGGGTATAGAAAATGGATGGATGGATGGTAGCTAAATGAATGGTGCTTTGCTCGCCCTCCATAGATTGAATGGCTAATTGTGGCAACCGAAAGAGGTTTGAATGCTGTCCTGCCCATGTCTGCCTTGGTCGACTGTCTGGGTCTCCCTGCGGCCTACCTAAGCTCAAGGACCCTCCTAGGTCCTCATCAGAGAGAACCTGATCACGACCCCGCTCACCTACAAGTGGCACTGGGACCTCTGGGGTGCCTTTAACCCCACACTAAGGGGAAATTTGTAACTGATCCCGAATCTCCCCTCGCTCTACTGCACCAGTAGGCCACACCCCAGCCTGCTGGTTAGGAGGTACTTGGACCCACACCAATTCCTCATCCTCACCACCATCTCCCAGCCCCTCACTCTCATCCCTCACCTGACCTTCTGAGAGTTCTACGGGCCACTCCATGGATGGCTTACCTTGGACGGGCAGCACTTTCAGCTTGGAACGATGGATGTTCTTATCAGGACCTAGACCATCATCAGGGGTCATTTGATAAACTAATCCTTTATCATCACAACACTTCACGACCTGATATACCCTTGATTCCCAGTGATCCTGTATTTTATGTCGGCTTGACGGATGGCTTCTTCAGTATACTTTCATCCCTGCCAAAAGAAGCAGTGGAGAATGACCACGAGATTCCCTAAAGGCAGCTGCAGCCTCTAGGTATCTCCGTGCACTGGCATACATGTCAGCAAGATGTTCTGCATGGGCTGCCACCCAGTCTTCTAGAGACATGCTTTCTGGGTTTTCTCCCACTAGGCCTGACATAAAGTCTACTGGAAGTTGAGGCTTCTGTCCAAACATTAATTTATAGGGGGGGGTGGCCTGTGGACTGGTGAACCGAGGTATTATAGGCAAACAACAAATACGGAAGTGCCTACATTCTTTTCTGGTCTGGTGGAAGTGTCCACAAAAGACACTCTGGATGGTATGGTGTAGTCCTGCTTTTCGGTATCCCATAC
Source organism: Stomatorhinus ivindoensis (assembly GCA_019775895.2). Lineage (NCBI taxonomy): Eukaryota > Metazoa > Chordata > Actinopteri > Osteoglossiformes > Mormyridae > Stomatorhinus > Stomatorhinus ivindoensis. The sequence goes on along the minus strand of JABFEB020000060.1, from coordinate 28,337,911 downwards.
GTTCTACACAGTCACTTCATCAGCTCCCCCTCAAAGGCCCTTCTCTGATCAGAATTAATACACTTCGGCACTCCGAAGGCATAAAATCACTTTTCCGTAAGAATCTTAACTACAGTCTCTGGACGCTGATTTGTCGTAGGAAAAACTTGAGTAAACTTTGAGAAAATATCTGTTATTACAAGGACATTCTCATGACCGTCGATTGCTTTATCCATCAATGTGAAATCAAGCACAATGATCTCCAGGGGCCTAGAAGCCAAAAGATTCCCAGAAAATGTGTGAACCGTCGGCACCACTCCCTTGGCTAAGACATAGCAGTCACACTGTCTACACCACTGCTCAATGTCATGCCACATTTTCGGCCAAAAACACCGCTGTCACATCAATTCCGTTGTTCTCGCAACACTTTGGTGACCATGATCACCATGTAAGCTAGTTAATACCTCTTTATGCAATGCCCTGGGCAGTAACAACTGCAACTTTACTTCCCCAGCTGGTGGCAATTGGACCTCTCGGTACAAAACACCATCCTTTTCCCGTATCCTACGCCATTGTCGAGCCAAATCCAACACCTCTCCCAGTTCTTGGGACCTTTCCTGACGAGTTGGCAGTCGTGCCCTTCTCCAATAGGCTAAGAAAGCCCCGATAACGGGATCCTTGGCCTGCAGGCTGTGCAAATCGACTGGCTGGCGGATAGGGACCGCGTCCACTACCGAAGCCACAGCTGCTGGTCTAGATGGTTCTACCTCTGCTACAGACAGGCACACCTCCGGGGGAACCATGATACCAGAGGACATAGCTGCTACAAGCTGAGAGGGTAAAGCATGCGTTTCGATTGACAGCTCAAAATCAAAAGCTGCTAACTGAGAAGTCCAACGCTGTTCTACCGCAGCTGATTTTGCCATCTGCAAATGACGGAGTGGGTTATTATCTGTGTACACCAGAAACTTAGTCCCTAGCAAATATTCTTGGAAGCATTCAGTCACTGCCCACTTTAGGGCCAAGATCTCAAGCTTCATTGAACTGTAATTGGTCATATTCTTCTCTGAGGGCCGTAGAGCTCTGCTAGCAAATGTGACCGGTTGTCTTTTCCCTTCCACGTCATGCGATAATACAGCACCCACCTCCTGATGACTAGCATCAATTTCAAGCACAAATGGCTGCGAGAAATCGGCATACTTCAGGACGGGAGCACTCACAAGTTCCCTCTTCAGGGTCTGGAAAGTGTTCTCACACTAGTCATCCCAATGACCCCCTAGCTTAGCGTTGGCGTCACAAACCACCCCCCGCCCCCGCCCCCAGCCTTCGACAAAATGTCAGTAGTAAGAAGCGATACCCAGGATTGACAAAAGCTCTGTAAGCATGTCAGGGTACTTCCACTCCAGCACAGTCCGTATCTTTTCTGGGTCGGTTGCGACATCCTTCGCTGAGATCACATGGCCTAGGTATTTCACATTCAAAGCCTGAAAGAGATTGCATTTACTCTGCTTCAGCTTTAGGTTATGATCCTTAAGCCTCTTGAAGACCAGTTCCAACCATTGCAGATATTGTGAGAAGGTTGATGTAAATATGATAACAACATCCAAATACAAAAACAATGAAATGAAACACTGGTTCCCAAAAAATATGCTCCATCAAACGTTGGAACGCATTACATAGCCCAAAAGGCATACGGATAAACTCAAAGACCCCAAACGGAGTACAAAAGGCCATCTTCTCCTTATCTTTCTCTGCCATGGGGAACGGACTATAACCAGGTTAAGCATTGAGAACAATGTCGCCCCAGTTAATACATTCAAATACTCTTCGATTCGTGGAAGCAGATATGCATCCTTTATGGTCTAAAGGTTAAGCTGCTGATAATCTACGCAGAGACGGATGGAACTGTTCTTCTTTTGAACCACAACAATTGGAGAGGCATAAGGACTGCAACTGGGTAGACCCACCCCTCTATCCACCAACTCCTGAATATGAGCCTTAACTAAGGCAAGCTGCGTTGGTGGTAAAGAAATCTCATGCTGAATAAGATAAGTACAACCTAAGTACCCCTCATACTGGCTAAACACCTCACAGTACTTCTCTAGCACTGCCTTTGCTTCCAATTGTTCTGAGGGGGTCAGGTTTGACCACTGCAACTCAGTCAAATCCAAACAGGCCGTACAACCAGCCTCAATTGCCTGCGCAACTGCTCCCTGATCAAAGTCTATGTCCTGCGAGGGTGGGGAATCAGCCACATGAAGAGTCCCTAATACCATACAGGGGTAAAGCCACTGGTCTTCCCTCCTAACATTAACTACTGGAATGGCAACCTTCCCTTGGGTGATTGACAAGAGAGCCAAGGAAATCAGAAGGTTCATTGGTAAACGACCCTGGCCATAAGGCAAGGGCTCCAAAAAACAAGTAGTAACAGAGCCTACTACCATGGTCCTCAGCCAGAAAAAGGTAGAATGTTCTCTCTGGCTCAGGGATGGTGTCCTCCCCTAAGTAGAGGAGTTTAAGTATCTCGGGGTCTTGTTCATGAGTAGGGGGACAATGGAGCAGGACAGCAACAGATGGATCGGTGTGGTGTCCACAGTGATGCGGGCATTGCATTGGTCTGTCATGGTGAAGAAAGAACTGAGCCAAAAGGTAAAGCGCTCGATTTACCAGTCGATCTACGTTCATACCCTCACCTATGGTCACGAGCTGTGGGTAGTGACCGAAAGAACGAAATCACAAGTTCAAGCGGCCAAAATGAGTTTCCTCCGCAGGGTGGCTGATTTTCAATCTCCTCCAAAACCTTTCTAGTGGGCTTATGTTGGTGGCCAGGTCATGTAATGCAACACTATCACCATCCTTTGTAAACGGCACGTTGTGTCCAAACTTTTGACTGACACCCTATAGGTAATATGAGAACTAGAAATGACAAATATCTGTGTCCCAACCACTTTTCTAGGACAGGGTCACAGGGAGTCTGGAGCCTCTCACAGAAATCAAGGCAGAGGAACAGTATGAATTCCAGTCTATCAAGGGCACTCGCATTAAGTTAAAAATATCTGCCTATATGATGAACCTTTATTCATTAAATAAGCTGGAATGAGAGTGATGATTAGTTTCACTCAAAGCAGTCATTAAAGAGCTTATAGTGAGTAATGAAAAAATCGGTGTGGTGACTGTAGGGCCCTGCTTGAATTCCCATTGAAAAAACACCTAAGCACCCCCCACCAACTACGTAATTCCATACCTCTTCATGGGGAAAGCTGGTTTGTTATGGGAATTCTGGTTACAAAATGGCTGCTGGTTGTGTGGGGCACCTGAGGATGTTTAAATTTGCCTAACAACAGATTTTGGAATGAGAAAATGCTATAAATAAATTCTGTAATTCTCACAGATCAGTCTCATCTGTAAGATCAACCCAAGAACTAGGAACACGACTGAGACCAGGAGGGAACCCTTCCTGCCACATGACTTCAAGATGGCATTTCTGCAGACTCCACTTAAAGCTGGAGTGCGTGTCACCTCCAACACTATCCCAGCAAGGGGCGCTGTCATTTGAGGGTCTACAAAGAGTGAATACAGGCACTTGATCATCTGCCCTGCATGATAAAACAAAAAACAGGCCCCTCAGTGGAGTTCGGAAAAACAGCACCACCTGCACAGGGAAATATGATGTTTCCTTGTGCTTAAATGAATAGCAGGCTGACTGACTCCCTGAGCAACACGGACTCAGTGTGACAGCCAGTACAGCCTGCTAATGCAATAACAAAAACCAATCCGACCAGCTGTATAAGCAGGTAAAAGCAGCAACTTAAAGCTGACAGCCAGTCAGGAAAATAAAAGTATAGAACTCAGTAAGACAATAAATGAAAGAAAGTTGCTTTCATTTTAGGTGAGATGGTGCCACATCAAGAAACACAATTCCACCTCTCCACACTTCCCCCTATGTGTCCCAAGTGTTGCCTTAAACTGACCACCATATGGAAAATGAAGATGGTAATCTAGCCAACACCTAAAAGCCAAAACAGTAAAAGATTTACCCCCCCGCTACGGTTCGTGCACTCAATGAGTAGATCCTCTCTTCAGCTTGTCCGCTAAAATGGAGTATACCTTAGACCTAACACACATCAAAAATGACTCTACACCAAAACGTCAACTTGTGGTCAGCCAGCTAAGGCAAGTGGCTATATTTAGAGTTGCATGAGGAGAGACTCTCAGACTGTTGTGGGAAATCACAGTGTTAGTAGAGGAAAAGAGAGCAGCTAGTGAGAATTACAAGCAGATGTGGCATACTACACATTGCTGCACACTGGGACCTGGCTTTTCCCATTTATACAGGTGTGCTTCAGAAAGGTCATTACAGAAAGAAAACACAACATAATGGCTAGAGTTGAGTAATATTCCATACTGTCATCTGGTCATCAGATTACTCATGATGCATACTTTATTCTCTAATCATGCTCACTTCCTGTGGTGCTTCAGGGAAACTTTTCACCAGAGATAAAAATTTGAGTTATTGAACTTATTGATTTCTGACTTAACTGTTTTTTAAAAGCCCCCAGGCTCCTCTTCCCACTTCATGTAGCCATTCTTCAAACCATACCAATTTTACCCACAGGCAAAACATGTTTTTCCCATTTTATCCACCCTCTTCACATAATTTTGGAGAAGATTGTGTGGTTCAGCTTCAAAGCAGGAGGCCTGACAGACTCCAGAGCTTGGTGGTGAGGCTTAATTTGGACATGAGGTGAGGTCAGAACCAGCTTCTGATGGAGCCAACAAGCTGAGAATAAACAGCCATGTCTTCTGCGATGGATGTGAAGGGATGGGACTAGACTAACCCCAAACAAGCAATCAGCTTAAAGAGTGGAACCAGTCCATAAAAGAGCCAAAATGAAAACAGAAACACAATACAGGTATGATTTCACGCCCAGGAACACAGACCAAAATTGTCTCTTCAGTCATACAAGCCGCGTGGGTACCTCTGGGGGGAGGGTGGTCCTGGCATAGCCTAGAATATGCAGCTGGGACATCAAGCAGGCTCCCCCAGAGGTGTGTGCCAGAACTGCCTCTTAAGTATCTACCTCTGCAGGTTCTTTCACCCCATCACATGTTGGGAATACCAGATATACCAGACAAAATACATATGTTTATAACAAGGGGGGAGGGGTGTATAGAATGAGGTATAATGCTGTTTCTTTGTCTCCTGAATAGAATGAGAGGAACTGGGCCTATTAGCCTACACCCACACATCACCTGTATTCTACCATACAGATCCCCTGGGATTGCAAATAAATTATTATACTAGCTTCAAAATTATACTCTTCCCAAATTGTTGAAAAAGGCTAATTACTCAGACACTGAAACAATTATTAATGCAATACTTCCAGCTGCATTTAGGTTTCATATCTCATGAATATAGATTCTTAATTCTTTGCCCAATTTATAAAGTCTTCCATGGTGATAGAGCTGTGACAGTCATAGCATGTGATCAAAGTTTATTGTAGTTTCTCCATTGAATTAAGAATGAACTAAGAAAACAGTTTCAGCAATAGCCAGCATTCAGTCTAATTACAGCTAACCTATATTCATGTAGTAGAGAAAGGGAGCCAAGCATCTATTGCACAAAAGATCATATAAGTAATATGAATTACAGATAAATCCACAAAGAGTCAAATTCCTCTCATGCTGCTTTTGGTAATACTGCATTTTCTGACATGACCTTCAGGCCTAAACAAGCCTCAATATAGTTATAAAAATACATCATTAACTAATGACTAGTAGAGGTTCCCTTTCAGCCTAGAACCAGAAAACACTGCATCTCCTCATGACAACTCAGTGGCCAACAAGTTGCTTCCACGGGGTTTCAGAAACAACCAAATTCAGAGTGAAATGTAAAGCAATGTAAAGAACACAATCAGAGTAAATAGAGCTAAAATATGAAAAAATAGGAAAAAATGTTTCCAAAAAAGTTTCCCAAAACCTAAATATCAAGTTTCAAGTTCACGTTTATTGCCATATGCATTAAAAATACAGAAATACTTGTGCTCTTGTTCTCCCTCTACCTTATGTATCATTAAATTCAAATTACCCTGATCACTATGATTTTTTTCATGCCACATCACATGCATTGATGACAGAAAATCCTATATGCACATATTAATTTTATTATTTAACATAACCACCACTATTAAGGATAGGTAGACACCAAACCTCAGGGGCAAACGTGCAATGCGTAGTGTCCGGTCGTTTGGAGTATAAAATGCAGTGTCTTATTAACTAGTGGACCTAACACCATGGAATTCCCCTCCAAATGTAGTTGACAGTGGTGTTGTGACAATCAATTTAGGAACTCACGTGTCTATCTAATATTTTGTAAAAATGCTGTGTATAAATTACTGTCAACCAATAGCGTACCTACATTGACCATGAACAACATCATTAAACTTGCAGTAAATTTGAAGTCAAAGTTATCCGCCAATAAGCGAGCTTCCTCTGTCCAATTGCATCTAACCCAACCCTCATCATTCCCATCTTCTACTAATAACACTACACATCTCAGTGGCAGTAAGCAAGGTTAGCTTTACCATGGAAGAAGAAAGAACCCACTTAGGAAATCTTGTTAGAGTTCCAGAGAAGCTTTATGGGCATTAGCTGATAGGAGATAAGTAAGCCTAGTAGTTGTAATTTTGCTGGACATGCTTCAATGTATAATAATTCAAAGAACATTGATATCTGTGTATATGTGTTTTTTTATATCTTGTGTGTGGTTTTGAAATGGTGACTACCCATAAATTTGGTTTGCACAATGTCTCTGGTAGTTTAAGCATTAGTGTATGTTTCTTCTGCAATGCTTAGCAACAATGGGTCCTTCATGGACCTGTCCCCAGTTTATTGTTGTTTTGCAAAGATACCAACAACAGGGGGATAGGGCACTCTTGAACTTGTTTTAGTGGTTTATCTGTGTATCTAGATGTTACTCTGAGATTGAGGTGGGCGATAAATTGATTTTATCAATTAATTTGAACAGTTCAGGACGATGTGTTTTTATGAAAATCGATGTTATTATTTATTTTACGCACGAACACCAAAAGCAGAACTAATGCAATGCACCGTTGTTCATGGGTAAATCAGCGCGGCGCACCCAAACACTGTAGCGGATTGACAAACAACATGGCAATGGTTCGGTTTTGCGCCGTCGGACACAGACCAAACAAATTCTTATTGCAAAGTCTGTTTTAAAACTATTGCAACCAAAGGAAACGACCAATTTATTCCAGCACATAAAGCAGAGGCACACAGTGGAGTGGGAAAAGTGCAGCTCTCAGCGAAATGAAAAAGCCCGCAGCAACAGCACAACATCCAAAGTTAAGCAAGCAACCGTCCCTGACACGTTTTTGAACTGTGTGCCATATGATAAGAATGAGGCACGGTGGAAGGCGATAAATGCTGTCGCGATGTATATTGCAAAAGACATGGTCCCATACATACTGTGGAAAAGCCAGGATTCATGAACATGCTAAAAGTTTTTACAAGTTTCTAAAAGTGTTTACAATGGCATGGTCTGCCATCTCACAAGCATCTTTTTTGACTTGTCAAATTGCACTTTAACTCTAAAGTAAAATATCAATAATAATAAAGTTAAAACTTGTTTTGAACCATTTATTTGTCATCTGTAGTTTGATTTTCAGTAGGGGAGGGGAAAATCGATTAAGATCGAAAATCGGATTTATTGTGAAACGTTTTACAGAAAAGATTTTATTTTTAGGCCATATCGTCCAGCTCTACCCCGAGACAGCATTCCCTCAGATTCCTGTGCTTGACCGTGCTGTGAAACACCACCAGCTCTCAGAGAAGCAACAGCCCCTGTCATTTAGGGATTCCATCAGCCTTCCGACAGACTGCTACCCCCTCCAACATGCACCACAAATGATACACTGTCCGGGCGTGGACAAGGCCTCAGGTGCAATAAATGGATGCTACTTGGAAAGATAGATGAGCTGAGAGATGGATCCAAATAATACCTTGAACTCAAGTTAACATAGCATATGATGGGACACAAGGAAGGTTGCAAAAGGATCAGTTCAAGGTGGATTATACCTCTACTCATATGAGCAGAGAGAAGTGTAATAGGAAGTTGTCAGTCCTTATCTGATATTCTTGAAGAAACCCTATGCTGTTCAGGTCAAAAGCTAAGAGCTCATACCACAACTCATAAATATAGCAAAGACTTATTTTTATATGCAAATGTTAAGTTATTACAACATACACCCCAACTCTCCTGTAGTTCCAGGAGTCTCCTGCAGCTCTCTGACACCCACAAATGATGCACAATATCCTGGAGATCTGTAGTTCCATTATTCAGCAGTAGTACAGTTGGCAGGCAAAAACTTTTTTTTCCCAAACCCAACCCCATAATACTGCCAAAGCCTAGCCAGCAGCTCACTCCAACTCTCTAAAATCAATCTGCCTAAGGTGGGATGTCTAACATAGTCAAGATCATCAACCAAGTTACACAAAGAATCAATGGGCAAGAAGCCATCAACTAGCACGCTAGCAGTTTACAGCACAGACTATGCACTACACAACATTTGTGCACTGTGCTTAGGAATAAGTAATGCTACACCAAGCATTCCTCTCAAGCATTCTATATTCACTCAAGAAAACATTGACCAGTCTTTTATTTGTTGTCAAATGAAATGAGTCTATTAAGCCTTGTGTTGACATCACTTCCCCATGATTAAATCATTGTCAGTAAACTGTGCTTTTGGAGCCCTGCTGAGGAGGGAACAGAGCTCTGTTCACTGTGGGCTTGAGGTGGGCATTACACATCATATGATCAGCATGTGAAGTCCAGCAGTCAGCTGCTCTCCTGAGTTTGAACAGAAAGGAAATGGGTGTGCTTCTACATACAAACACTCTCTAAAGATATGTTTTGTCATGTTGCCAGCTTAATTTTTCTTTTTGTATGAAAAGCAAGTGGATTGATATGAATCAGTTACATTAAAATATGAATACCAGTTACATTAAAACAGAAAAAGATGACAGTGGAGTGGGTTTAATGCCATTTTTGGAGAAAATATGCAAATAAGCAAAAAATCTGACTCATATAAACAGGATAAACTCTCAACAACAGCAAGAGTTCCTCCAAGGTCAAGCTGGAATGCTAACCCAAAGCCATGCCCTGGCCGCTATGCCACTCACTGTCTTTCAGTCACAGTGAGGTCTCTAGTGCCACAGGTCATGTGATCTTAAGAAGCCTGAGACCTGGACACCCGGGGATGCAGAGCAGTAACCCTGAGATCAGAGACATCTGATGCTGAGCTTGTCTGAAGGTAATTATCCACAGATGAAGAGCCCAGGAAAGTTATGAGAGGGATGCTGCTATTATCAATGTGTCATAATCGTAACCACTGATATTCATAATCATACTGACCTGACACACTGAGCCTTTTGCCTTAGCCCAGTGAGGTAAGTCTTTGGGGCACTTAGGCAGGTGCAGATGGAGCTCATGATGTGTTTTAATGATGAAAAAAAAGACAACAAAATGATCTATATGAAAAAGATAAACACATGCAGTCACACTTTAGCGCTTTGGTTTAACTAAAATTAGAGACCTTCCTCCTGACTAATTTTATTGTAATTATGACCCTTAAGGCTGTTCCAACAAAATTCAAAAGCATAAGAAATTTTACCATAAATGAGTTTCGGCACTTTCTTTTATTTTGAAGTGTGTATTTATTGTAATAACACCATAACATCTGCTTTTCAGATCTTGCTAAGCCTCCATCAGATGGCTAACCCTGTACACACCCCAAAACATGCTAACAGCCATCAAGCAACCTTGTTCCTACCAAGACTGTGTTTCCATTAGGCTTTTGTCATATGGGCGACTCCCAGCTCCTGGCTCTTCATACATAGGTACTGCACATCTTCTTCCAGTCACTATGACCCATTACAATCCTACATTTTACATCTGCTGTAAACGCATGAATAAATCAACTTGTAAATTTGTAAACTTTATTCAACTGGATGTTTACTGAGAAGCGGTACGGGGAGAACATAATTTAGTTAAATTCCAGTTAATTATTTTAAAGCAAAACTCAGCATTCCATCGCCCATCATCCCCAGCTAGAACACAACTTTGTCTGGAATTTTAATACCACTCCCCCTACTGGCCATTGACATGCTTTTCCTGTGCGCCTTTCCCTGTAGTACACAGGAGGACTTTGGTGAATAAAAGCTTTCTGATTCTGATTAAACAATGGCTCACCTTCTATTAAGTGTCATATGAACAGACACCTTTTTATGTTAAACATAAACACACTATTAAGTAAAGGCTAGAAACAACAAATCTTTCATAATGAGTAGAAATATAAATACATACATAGCCCAACCACTTGACATGATGTTTTTATATTTCACCTTGACTTGCTGCCATGTATGCTTTCCACTATAACTGCATTTGAAATCAAATTGAAATCATTTAAGTTATTGTTAACATTAGGTTTACATTATGAGTAACATCACAGTAATGGAACTTTAGGGAGCATTATATTACTTAACGGCAAATAATAGGTGACTTTTGAATTGTGCCGACTCAGTTAGCCTCTGTATTTATTAACAGTATTTCAATTCTTTTTAGAAAACACTTCAAAGTCTAATACTTTTAAGATACTTTAGACCGAGTTTTATGACCATGAAAATGTACGTATGCATTTTCTCCGTCAGCAATACGTTGCCAACAAGCCTGCCTGCTTTTGTTGGCTGCAGTGGTATCGGACTTTCTTTACAGCGTTGATTTAAACTCCTCATAGTCCTGCATAATTAGCATGCAGTCTTCCTCCCTGAAACATGGAGATCCTACCATGAGTCAAACGGTGCCTTGCGCTGCCAAACATGCTCCATTTAACTCCAATGCAGTTAACACCGATGTAACAAATCAACTTCTTAACTGGTGTCGTAGTACTGATTAGCACCAATTGAGACAACCCGATTCTGATAAATTGACTCCAGGTTAAGTCTGATTTGGTTAAAACCCCTTCATAGTACAGGCCACAGGCCCGGGGGGTATTCCACGAAGCAGGATTAAGGGAAAGTCTGACTTTCTTTTAGCTATTTTCATGGAATACTCCCCAGGTTCCTTAACTTAGGTGTGAAAGCACCTTACATAGTGTATTGTTTCGATTTCATTTAGGCCACGAGACATCTGCATGTGCTGGTATAAGGACGGAGTTAGTTTAACCAAGTTTAGTTTTAAGGTTGAAATAGGGCTGCCACCCATCCTGTATTTTACCGGATTGTCCAGATTTAAAAATGAAATGCTATGTCCCAACTTGAACCAATCTAGGACAAAATTTGTCCTGTATTCGTGGTTTGACCCCCCCACAAATTTAATACTTTATGAGGGAAGTTCAGTATTTCTTCAGATGTAAAATGGCAACAACCATAGGATGGAATGACCTACAAACACTAAAAGTCTTGCATTGCAAGTAATTAGTAATTTTTAAATTTTTTAAATTTGAGCACAAAACAGATTATGACATTTATCCATTTCCAATTTTGGATCAAATCAAACATGTTAAAAATACATATAACAAGCGATAACATTTCACTTCCTTATGAAGTTTTCTTCGAAAACTTCCCCTGCACCCTGCCTATTCACCAGCAATATACTGTATAATATATATATATAGACAGACAGACAGACAGACCACTGCATTTCCATATGTTGTGGTTCATTTCGGTTGTGGCTTTTGTATTTTTTGCGGTTTTTGCATTACGTTGACCTGTCTGGGCCACCGTACCATATCACACTAAAAATCATATCTCAACCCCCCTTCTCTACCTATTGTAAATCTTGATTCAGATATTTAGGGAATAAATGGCTCTTTGCTTTAAAAAGGTTGCCGACCCCTGGTCTAACAGGAGATGGGTGAAAGTTGGGGTAGAGTTCTGAAAGAGGTCCATACAGATATAATCCTGCTGCCACCAGCAGATCAGATAGGGGTACTATACGGCTCCCTCTTTCCATACCAAAAATGATTAATTTATTGGAATATGGATGCCTCAAGCTGCAAACATCCATTTCGAATAAAGACAACCATGACTAACACACAAATTACAGCCAACAGTTATACCCTCCATCTACCCCACAAAACACACACGTCTGGATGCCAAAGATGGGCTCATCATCATGAACATAAAAACCATAATAAGCTGCAATAAATAGCAAAGGGTCGAAGTTCAATACAAGTGAAAGAAAATCTCATTTAATGTAATTAATGTCACATGACCAAGACAAGGCAGGTTAATAGGTGAACACAAACAAACTCAAAGAGATTCCATTAGAGGGATTTGGTCATCCAGTGTGGCAACAAGAGAACTGGTACAATGTAAAAAATTTTTGTATCTGCCAATACCGATACCGATCTGATACAGTGGAACCCGCTTATAGTGATCACGGTTATAGTGATCAACCGCTTATATGGATCAAAGAGCTTGGGACAGAATCATTCTTATACCAGTACTATTAAAATAATTTGCTTATACTATTCAAATTGTCCACGTACAGTATTCATTTTGGGTCTTTTTATACATGACAAGATATGGAAAAAATTAAAACGCCGAGATGCAGCGGTGAAACTGCAATAAACTATATTTTATGTACAACATTGTGCTGTATTGAAGCACCAAGCAGAGCGAGGAATCGCGGCAGTGGCAAATGACAGGGACATGAGGCGGATTGACACAAAGTTATGTTACTCCTTAAAGGGACCCATAACAAGTAACAATACGAAAGCCATGAATGACAGGAAAACATGGTAAGTTACACTAATCGGATCGGGCGAGAACCAAGTACAACCACAGCTAAAGGCACATGTGACAACCAGATACAGAGCACAAGTACCTACACTAAAAAAATATACAGGATATACACTGGGCTAGGGGCTATATGCCCTACAAGTTTGCAGATGCTGCCGGCGACGCAGTATTATACCAAACTGAAATATACATAGTTATATAAATAATTTAATTTGTACGGTATTGTAATTTGAAAAGCGGTTGAAAAAGCTGTACTGTATTTTGAAAGAGTCAATAAAATTCTGTAAATAGTGTAAATGTTCTATTACTTTATATTCATGTACTAAATATACAAATGTCAATTAGATGTTAATCTGTCTGAGACATAAAGAAAAGGGAAGAAAGTTGGCTATAAGGATCATCCGCTTATATTGATCAATTTCTCCCAGACAGACGTGATTACTACAAGCAGATTCCACTGTATTTTCTCACCTTTATCAATTACTTAGCATTCAATACAAAAGGTATTTGTATAAAACCATTCCAGTTAGAGGTGGGCCAATCTGATTCCGATACATAGCTGCTGATACAGATACAGATTCCAATACAAGGGCTCTTTTACCTATTTTTTAAATATAAAATTGTTGTTAATGGTTGCATTTTCCTTTTGTTGTGAGTGTGTTTGCCCATGGGTCATTCCATGTCAAATTATCACACTTTGGACCTCATCGTCACGGATTTTAATGAAACTTGGCATGCTGATTTGATCACATGAGTAACTCATGAAACTGAAATTGGACGTGTCTGAGATCAATATTGAGGGAGATTTAAGCAAACACAGTTTTAACTTTTTTTGGGGGGCGGGGCGGCGAAGACTTCGGCTATACAGTGGTACCTCAATTCTCAAACTTATTAGAACTCAAATTCAAAGCAACCAATTCGAAAAAAGATAACCTAGAACTCTATCTGAATCTCAGAAGTCAAACTGTGAACACTGACCCAAGATAACTTGACCGTGCGGGAAATGAGTCATGCTATTCGTCTCTCAGCTGAAACAAAGGGTAACATTTCAGTATAAGCCTCACATGCACTGTGATAGCATCGTGCATGTTTACACTAGCTGAAAACATATATTTAGACAGTAAAAATACGCTTAGACAATGATAGACATTAATGGTTATTACACATTATAATAAAATACATTTTAAAATAAAGATTTCTCATTCATTAATTTAATATTAATAATAAACCATTAATACATTTCATTATAATAAAATTGTCGTGCCGAGCAGGGACAGAATGGAGACAAAGGCGCAGACATCAGGGTTTCAGGGAATATGGGGTTTAATTATAGGATATGTGGATACTAAGACAGTGGTTCCCAACATTTCTTGGCCTGTGACCCCATTTTGATATCATAAATTTCTGGCGACCCCAATAGACATTTTTTTTGTACTTCGTACCTCGTTTGAAAATCTGAAGCATTTGCAGTTCAATATGAATATCTTCAAAACAAATATACACAAGCGGCGAATGCTTAAAATTTAAATTTTTCTCCTACTGGCGTCAGTTCAGTTACACTTTGTTGCGATGGCAGCCCCTCTTGTATCACAAGCTGCAGCAAGTTCGCAAGACAGTCCAGGTTAGCGACTCCCAAATAATCTGTTTCTTTTTTATGTCTCGCAGTTGCATGCACTTTGATAAATGGGATTGTCCATTAAACGCTATTCCTACCTCTCAAAACCATTTTATAAAGAACGCTGTGCTATTGGTTTCTGTTACAAGTGTAAAATACTCCAGATCATCATGTCTTAAGTCATGCGCATACCCTTCGCAGTACAAGGAGCATAACATAACAGCAGGCGGAAGTCACTGTACTCACACCCACTGAGTAACAAAAAAGACTGAGGGGCAGCGTTAGCATTCAATTTGAATGCCGCAAAAAAACACATGTAAAATGGGAAAGAGCTGTTGTGCAATTGATTGTACAAATAAATTTAACACGAAATAGAGATTGCCAAAAACTAAAAAAGTAAGTATAGGATGTGGATCGATCACGGATGGCCGATACCCAATCTGTCAAATAGGTCTGGACTGGTGCCGATACCGATCCAAATATTGGATCTATGCCACTACTCTACAGGCAACATGATTTGCTTTCATTGTTTTATTCAGTGACAACTTTCACAAAAAATGAGCAGAAATATTTTTGAAGTGAAAATTGTACAAACTTTTGCCAAATTAAATATGATTAAAAAATAAATAAAATAATATCACTAATCATGCCCCAACTAACCGTTTCTAGTGAAAAAGTACACAGAAGTCTCCAGTACAAAATACATAATTAAAAAATTCTAAGTAGTAGTTAACCAAACTTTAGAATACAAATCTAAAGACATCTAGTTTGTATACATTTTACTGCATTTAGACATTCGAAAAATCAACACTAGCCTTACATACATTGCGGTAGGGCGACTATTTTGATAATCGACTAGTTGCCGACTATCAAAACGATTAGTCGACTAATCGGATTATAAATTGCAGGATTATAAAATGGCTCATTTAGCTACCAGCTTTTACATTTAGTATGAGGTTATTGTTCGACTTGAATGCCGTAAAAAACGTAAAATGGGAAAGAGCTGCAGTGCGATTGATTGTGCAAATAGATTTAACACGAAATAGGGGCTGTCTTTTTACAGATTGCCAAAAACTAAATAAGTAAGTATAGGACGTGGATTGGTCACACATGGCCAGTACCCGATCCGTCAAATAGGTCTGGATCGGCGCCGATACCGATGCAAATTTCTGATACAATCTTTGTTATAATCAGGGTTGCATATAACTGGTACGCAAATACGCATTCACCTTTAAAAGCAATTGCTTCGCACGAAACGTGACAGAATGACGGATCTCTACAACCACTACCAGCAGCAAGCCGACCCAGAGCTTGATGCAGGAGGTAGATCACTGGCTTCTGCAACCCGAGGTCATTGAGGATCCCATCGCCTTTGAGTGGGCTAGAAGAGCAGAGGATCCATTGTTCGATGTATCCCTGTCCGGTGACAGGTACCCTCTGGAAGCGGTGTGCGCAGACCTGGAGGAGATGCAACAGCGGCTTGCCCGGAGAGGAGCCCAACAAGCCCTGCTACGCTACCCGCCAGAAGTGGATGCGTCAGCCAGATCCCAGGACGGAGGAAGAAGAAGCAGCGGAAGCAGGTGAATCCGGGAGACATTCGGATGATCTTCGCGGGGACCGCGTACCTCTCAGAGGAGGGAGAAGTCCCTGTCCCCGACGAGCTTCCGCCTAGGGGAAGCTTCGCGAGCTAGCCCAGGTGAGCAAGGAGCTGCCTCCCCTGGTGCCCACCTCCGCTCCCTTCGCTTGCGAGGCTGTCTGCTCGTCTGCTCAGACAGCAAAGGCCGTCTGCCCGTCTGCTCCGACTGCAATGCCCGTCTGCTCCGACTGCAAAGCCCATCTGCTCCGACTACAGAGCCGACGCCCGCATCCACAGCCACTTCGTCGGCAGCCACGCCCGCATCGCCGGCAGCTACGCCCGCTGCCGCCCCGGCCCTAGAGACTCCTGCCCCGGCCCTAGAGACTCCTGCCTTGGCCTTAGAAACTCCTGCCCTGTGACTCCTGGCCCCGAGACCCCTACCCCAGTGACTCCAGTCCCCGCGACCCTAGCCCAGATCCCTGAGGAGGTCCTGGACAGTGGCTCCTTTGCTCCCTCCTCCTTGGAGGAGGAGTTGGAGTAGGACCCCTCGCCTGTCAGTGTCCCGTAAAGGGCGAGGGCACAGGCATAGGGTTTGGATCCCGCCCGCCCTCCCACCTGGCTCACCCTCGGGTGCCCTGGCTGAGGCTCGAGGGCCGTCTCCGTCACCAGGGGCTCGGGCCCTTCGGTCGCCTGCGGGTCCCCCAGCGGTGTCCTGTCGCCCGTCCTCAGGCCGGCCGCCCTCGGCCCTGCGGTCGCCTTGGGGTGCCCCGAGGTCGGCTCCTCGGGCCCCTGCAGTTGTTCTTCCTTCGGCCCGTCGGTCGGCTGTGCTTGTCTGCCATGTCTTCCCCTCCCTCCGTTCCTTCGTCTGTGCTCCCTTTGGTTCCCTCGTCTCCTCCCCTGGTTCCCCCTTCTGCTCCCTTCGTTCCTCCGTCATCTGTCCTTCGTCCCGTCTCCGAGTCCCCCTGGTGGTCCCCTCCTGCTCCCTTTGTGTCTCCGCCCGCGGCTCCTCCGGCTGCCGCCCATCGCCCTCCTTGAGTTCCTCGGGCTCCCACTTGTCCTTCGCCCTTTCCCGTGTGGCCCCCTGTCTCTGCTCCTTGCCCTGTTCTGCCTGTCTCTGCTCCTTGCGCCCCTGTGGTTCCTCTGTTCACCCCTGGCCCTTCTGTCTCGCCTCTTGTTCCCCCTCTGTCTCCTTTCCTTGTCTGCCTGTCCGCGTTCCCCGTCCTTTGTCAGTTGCTGTCTTGGTTGATGCCCCTACGTCAGTTCTGTCTCTCTGTTCTGTTCCCTGTGTCCTGTTAACCTGTCTCTTGATTTGTTTTCCAGGTCCGGTCTGCCCTCATCTCATCCGTCCCTTCCCTGGGGCGAGCCCAGGGGTTCTGTCATGATCCGTCCATCCGAACCTCATGTGTGCCATGCCCCCTCGCTACCCCGTGTTCTACCTCGATGGAAATCACCTGTTGTTAATTCGTCTGATCGTGTTCATCTGTTTTGTATTAGTTCAAGCCTGTCTCAAGTATTTAGTCTGCGTCTTAGTCAGTCTTGTGAGATCTGTCATTGTGGCGGCTTGTGGCGTTTACCCGTGTGTTCCCGAATAAACCCCGTTGTTCCCTGGATTATCTGCTTTCCTGGGTCTCTGTTCGCCTCACGCCGCCGACACCCTGGCACAGCTTCGCAGGAAACGTGACAAATACGTTCTATTCCGATCTTTTTTGAAAATGTAAAATTTACTACTACTAGCCTATTATGCCCTATTATTATTATTATTATTATTATTATTGTTGTTATTATTATTATTATTGGATACACCTATCAACAAGAAGCCCGTGCCATTCACCCTCTCATCTTTATATTGGGACATTAAAAACCTTTGAGGCTGTGGTGGCACTAAATGCTGGGGAATTATTTTCTCCTTAATATTAATTTTGGTATCTTAAACATGCGTCGGGCCTTTCCAGCCACCCCAATTTTTTTCCTTCGGATCTACATAAATCTCATAATTAACCTTTAGTGCACGGAAATCCGTCATAGCAACGGAAAACTTTCATCCATGTGTCCCAGACTTTAGAGCATTTAATACGCGATGATGCCTCATTTGTGGCCGCCATTCTTCTACCTGTCGCTGAATGCTATTGCGCAAGAGCGAATCTCACCAGTGTAGTGTATTGGTGCAGTCTATTGGAAAGTGGTATTATTACACAGGTAGAAAGGAAGGAAAACGTCTCACTCTGTTTAAAAATACATCTGCCGACAATT
Source organism: Stomatorhinus ivindoensis (assembly GCA_019775895.2). Taxonomy (NCBI): domain Eukaryota; kingdom Metazoa; phylum Chordata; class Actinopteri; order Osteoglossiformes; family Mormyridae; genus Stomatorhinus; species Stomatorhinus ivindoensis. Next base: position 28,319,669 of record JABFEB020000060.1, on the reverse strand, counting down.
ATGGACAATAAAATTCGTCAGCGACTATGTTTATTGTCCAATAATCGTTACACCCCTACATTGCGGTCTGCAGTTTTGCTGTTTTCATCTTTAAGTTAAAGTAGCCATATAGCAACTGTATTTCCACACAGCAAGATGACAGCCCTGAAGCACCTGCGTTGCTGAAAAACTAGCCATCACATGACCCTCACTTCTTTCAGTTCATGGTATGCCACGATAAGGCTATAAGTGTTTTCACAATATTTCATGCTAGACCTCTTTTAACCACTCCCCCCACCCCCACAACTGATTCAGCATTTTGTGCTGGGATTTGACCAATACTAATAGTTTGTACTGGAATGGTGCCATCTCTAAATAAAACATTCTTGCAAAACTCACCAAAACCCAGCTCACAACACCCCCCCCTCACCAAAAAAAAAAAAAAAAAAACTCACAAATGCATCCAAGCCAATCTCACAAAACCAATCAAAACTCTCCACCAAATTTCAGGCCCTCTTGTGATACAATGAAAGGGGCAGTGGTCTTCAAAAAATACCCCCAGCTAACACTTTGGTATAATCAAACACTCTACTGCAGACTCAAGCCTGTAGCAACAGAAAATCATGTATCTGTCTGTCCACACTCAAAAATCTCTGATACAGTCGTGCTAATGGTGATGTGCAGCCTATCCAAGGACACACATTTCATGAGCTGAACTAACCCTGGACAAAATGTGTCTGTCTCTTAAAAACATGCTGAAGGAAATTTAGATACAGATTCACCTGAAATAAAATGTTCCACATTGTTTAAAGGAGCTGGAGTATCCAGCAGACCCCAGACACATAAGGGAGGGAAAGGTATTACATTCAGGTGTTGCTATTTTGTGGAGTTTCCTGGTTAACAGCCGTCTTTGTCTCAGTAGCTGTATAAAAAAACGAATACCTAAGAACAAAATTGTACAGTGAATAACTAATGTATTTTTTGCAGTCTGTGACTACAGTGAGTACAAAAGATATGCCTGCATGACTTGCTTTACAGCTCCAACTGGCTGGAGTGTTGGTGGGGTCCTGTTCAGCCCTGCCTAGCAAGAGCCATGGGGACTAAATGAGGGTGCAGCTTAGCTAAATAAACCATAAACCTACTCATTTAAATTCCGCATAATAATTGTGCCAGTAATCTGAATGACTGGATTACAACAAGCAAGCAAGCAAACAAATTTTAAAATAGCTGCATTTATAGTAACACACAAATATCATAAATAATTAATATTTGTGGACAGATGCCATGTCCCTTACTGTTCTTCTCAACCAGAAGTGTGAGTTCAGGGGTAGAGAGATGACAAAGAGGAATCTGCATCACTTACCTGTGACAGGTGAGCCCACTGCGGCCCCGGGTGCTAGCATCATCATCCATGCTAGCATAAGCGCACAAAACCCAAGATGACACGAGATCCTGGGGGATAGGTCTGAAGCTAACATTAAAGTCCCCATTTCCTACGGCTCATGGTTTGCTGTGTCCGGAGGAAACAGTGGGATCCCTCCCAGCAGGCAGCATGCAGGGGACGCTGCTCGTGCAGGTTTCCTTTTTGCTTCGCCTGCGTATTTCAGACTCCAAAAGCTTCTGCCGGTCTGACGCCTTTTAAACAACTTCTACCAGTCCGCTAAATGTGCTTTTATGAAGACGAAGCAGCTAGGCGAAGATACAAATTTTAACGCTATTCTTTTTGGTTATTGCAACCTTTAGCAAATCAGCGAAGCGGAAAAAGACACAAAGCCTGCAAACGTGGATTAAGATAAAGATCAACAGACCGGCTGCTCATCCTATCATATGTTGCATGAAAATGAATCAGGCCCGTTTTCAGAGGCTTGAAAAATGTGTCCGGATTTCACGACGCACCCTCTTCATTTAAAGCTTAATTTAAAAAGATTTTCGTTATAGTCTTTTCAACCAGCGACGGGGTGTTTTGTGCTGTTGTTAGATTTTTAAGCTTATTTAGAAAACCAGCTGCGTTATATCGCACATTTTACTATGAGTAAAACAGTGTCAACCGGCTAGGGTGAATGAGCAGCAACGCTAACCCCTGCTTGATGAAATCTGGAGGATCGCAGGTCCGGCAGACGCGACGAGTCCGCACCTCCGTGCCTTGTAGGACGCTGCAGACGCGCAGCTGACCGAAAGCACGCCCTTATAACCTGATCCGGATGCAAAAATAGCATACCAAATAGTAATCAAACCTAAATGACAATAAACCAAAGCGAGGAAATAGACCTCAAGGAAAGTGTTAAGGAAAGTCCCGGGGTACTAACGCAATATAAGGCTACGGCTGTGAACACTGAACACTGTTTTACTGAAGAGTAACGCCCCCAGCACAGCGCCCCACTCATCAATCTGCCAGCCTCTTCACCGGGCGATAGCTTTTCATCCCTCTGCTTCCGTACCGTCAACTCCTCCACTGCGACGCTGTATTTAAAATCGATGAAATCGCAGGCTGTGGTCATGGACCGAGGGGGCGTTCCGTTCAGGTAGCGGGTTAGGCTGTTTCCCCCGCCTCTTCCCCGCCTGAACCACACAGTGATCACATAGTCTGGACGCACCCGTCTTTGTTCCCAGCCTATCCAGATAAACCCTCTGGATCTTTTCCGTATTTCTATTTCATTCCACAACTCATTTAGGAGGACCCATGTCCGACGCCTTTCTGTCAAATGACGCAATTAAACTCATCGCATTAAGGAAAATGTACCCTAGTGTTAATCCCCCACCTCTGATGGCCATTATTAAGTGGTGGAGACATAAGGCAATGGACAAAACACCCCGGCCGTACTTATTACTTTTACTGATAAAAAGCCCGAATGGCACAGCATCCGCTCATCGGGGCTTTGTGGCTGTTCTCAGAAGTGATACAGTATTTCATTTGCCTTTCTTGGCTACATATCCAGTTAGCAGGATGTTTTACACCCAATCACAGTATTGTTAACAAACATATGAATATTAAGCTGCTGTGATAAATACTTATTTTGGTGAGTGGTCTTGGCTGGTCTTAAAATAAAATCTCTTCTATTGTCTTGAGACTGAGACAAGACCGAGTCAAAATAATCTACATTCCAAGATGAGACCAAGACTGCAAAAAAAGTGGCTATGAGACCGGTCTAGAGACCAGTACGGTTTTGAGTACTTCAACACTAGATAGTTGCTCCCTGGCTGCTTGTGAAAACCCTAAATCACAGGTGTTGGGTAAGATTAGAGTTCTGAGGTCCTCCTGCGTGCTGCTTTGAGTGATTTCTTAGTGAGGAACCCAAGCTACACCTCCACCTTCAGATTGCAGACAGAAGACAGGAATGTATCATGGATAGAGTTTACCTAATTCTGAATAGGGTAACATCAGAGTATCAAAAAATATAACATTTCTTTAAATCCTCCTGATCCTGTATAGAAAACAATATTATAATTCATAAACACAGTGAAGAAAATATACAGTGGGTATAGAAAGTATTCAGACCTCCACAACTGGACTCAAATGAAGGTGATCGCAAGGATGATCAGAAGAAATGGAAGGCACCTGAGTTAAATATATGAGTGTCACAGCAAAGGGTCTGAATACTTAGGA
>JABFEB020000060.1:28274983-28289560 GCA_019775895.2 Stomatorhinus ivindoensis | reverse complement strand
CACAATGTGAGGCAGAGTATTTTGTATTGAATTTGACAAAAATGGCTGGACTGGATATTAATATTGACAATGCATGTTATGCACATGCACTTCTTGCATGCAATTCAGCTAGACTGAGCTCAGGCCTTTTCATTCCTTCATACTGTATGGACATTATAGTACAGGGGGTTTAAGCTTTAGTAAAACATTTTTAGTGTGATAGGGGGGAGAAAACTTTGCAATTTTAATGATTATTCCTTTTCAAGATTATCTAGTACATAATTTTTTAATAAATTTTTTTTAAAGTTTAACTTACACTTTACATGCCTTCTCCAGGGCAAGCATAATCATTTTCATCCTTGCTGTTTAAAACTCAATAGTTACTACAACAAAATCACATAACGATATGTGGAATTTTCTAGTACCATGCTGGCCTACTATATTATACAAAATACTTTATTTCTTGTCATGCCATCCTGACCTTGTTGAATCTGTTCTTCTGACCAGATTGCAATTAAAATTTGGATCTCTTCATTTGTCCATACATCAATTTTTTTTTTTTTTACTTTAATGTTGTTTTCTGAGTTAACTGAGAACTTTTTTCAATATGGTGGTGGTATTGTGTTTAGAGGCAATCTATTTGCATAGCCAATTGAGACAATGCATTTCCAAGTCTCAAGCGAAAGTACTGAAGTACCAAAAAGAGACTAAGGTCTTATTTACAAAGCATCTAAGGGTGTGCAGGCCTTGGTTACAGAGAGTGTAAAGCTGTGCAGGCCGTGGTTACAGAGAGTGTAAAGCTGTGCAGGCCTTGGTTACAGAGAGTCTAAGGCCTTGGTTACAGAGAGTCTTAAAGGTTGGTTCATACTTCACTGTACAAGAGCAACAGACGTATCCATGTGTACATGGAAACATTCATAGTTCTCTGGTCAAGCCATGTACAAAACGTGCTGTATTTAAATTTGTATTAATATATAAAAATAATAATAATAATAATAATATAAATTATTATTCTGATATTCCCTGTCCACGTACCACAGCAGTGAGATTTGGGTCTGTTTCTGTCTTACAAATTCAGTGAGGCAGCTCACAGGGTTGCTAACTTTGATTAGCTTCCTGGAGTGAGATTTTCAATTCGAGACAAGTCTGCACTCACACATACACACTTTTACATGCATGCAACAGTTTTATTACCTTTTATATAGTCTATAGAGTTTGCAAACTACCCCAACGCATCCATGTTGATATATAAAGTGGACACTAGTGAATTGATCATGCTCAGTGTGTCCAGAGCTGTGCGTACACAGCTGTGCAGACACATACTTAGAGTGCAGCAAGCGTTTGTCCACAGAGGCGCACAATGACGTCAAATGTATCAAATGTTCAAGCGGACATGTCCACTATTACGTGTGCTGAGAAGTATGAACTGGCCTTAAGGATGGGCAGGGTCTTGGTGACAGTCAGTATAGAATATACTCAGTGCTGCCACATAATGAATGCCATAGCCTAAGCCACAGCCTGATGTGTACCTCCCCAGAAATGCATCTACATGTCGCAGCAACACAGATCACAACAACTGTGATTTGTTCACTTGGTAGTATTGCACTTCCTCCAATGCATGTTTTTTGTTCTTTGTTTCCAGCTAGGGTGATTTTAGTGTGGGACAAGTTGTCTAACTTGTCCACTGTTTTTGTGACAGTTGCAGCCATTCACGCTGTTACAAAAACACAGTTGCAGCCATTCATGCAGGGCTGTATGACATTAGAAAATTTCAGGTGTCATACTGTTTTTTTTCAGTATTATTTATAGAGCAAAAAAAAAGCAACAGGAGTAAACTTTTTTGGTTTTGGTAGTGTAATTGCAGAGTGACACAGACACCAGCTCAGAAGTATAAATGCTTGCAATGGCACGGGCTACTTGCAATGGCCACACTGTAAGCTCTGCACAGGCTCCACACAGAAGCATGAGACACCCTTAAGACCTTGGCTACGCAGTCTAAGGTTGTGCAGGTCTTGGTTACAGAAAGTCCAAGGCCTCAGTTACAGTGTGTCTAAGGCTGCATGTACACTCAAAAACAATCTTCTAGTGTGGTAGAGGCCCAGGATGGTAAAAGGACAAAAATGGCTCTATTCAAGTAGGACATAACATGACATGAAAACCCTTCAATGTGATCCAACGTCAATTGCATCTAGGCAAGGTGTAGAAATGAAAACTCTACCAAGTTCTTCTCTAGGTTGGTTAGCTACATGGCAAAGGCTACTCATGCTGTCCAATCTTCGGCAGTGAAATCCATTCTCCTCTCATTAGCCTGGAATTTTATTTACAACACACTGTAGGTCCATGAGTTTTTGCACACAAAGAATCTGCTTCACTTTATGTAGATAACACTCTGGGGTGGGGTGAAATCGGGTATAGAATATTCCATAGAAATGCTGTGTGGACACATCACACCACAGCTGACAAGTTCAGACCCAACCCAAAGCAACACTTAGGACCAAAACTAACGGATTAAAAAACAGCTTCTTTTCACAGGCAGTCAAATGCAAACCCCCCCCCCCCCGACTCAGATTTAATGAACGCCCTACCCCAAGAACTAAAAATTCATCACTCCCTGTCACTTTATGTTATCATTTTGCACCAGTACTTGCACCAATACCTCACTATGCCATGTTATCTATGTTTGACATAACAAATGTAGACATGAATATAAACATTTACTATGCTGACAATCCTAGACCAAAAATGGTGTTTTGTTACTTTTTTAAATCAATGACAAAGATCTATTCTATTCTATTCTATTCTATTCTATATTTCAGCTGTTTTGCCTGAGATACAATGTATACACTGACTTTGCTCACTGCACTGTGACCGTACCTTAAGTCTCCACAGAGGGTACGTGGAGTCTGGGTCCCTGTGAAAGAAGCGAGTCGTCTTCGTCCCTGCGCTCAGGAGGTACTCTGCTGGCAGGCCCTGTGTTTGGGAGATGTAGCGGATCTGGACCAAGGGACATGAATGGACACAAACTCCAGATTAGTCTAAACGGCTCCCATATGCATCATGAACGGTTTAGCATCGCCCTGTATTTTTTTTTGTAAGACTAGCAATTCCCTATGTAAACCATTATTTAAAGAAAGTATAGGATTCTCAGGCAGTATTTGCAGAGCCATTGTGGAGGTATCAGTATGACTTCCTAAGGCAGCTGTTTAGTGGGTAAATAAATACAAAAACTATGCCTGAATCAAATGCTAATTTAGGACTGGCACAGTATCTTCCTGCAAGGGCTGTGGGTTGAGCCTCCAGGAAGCCTAATTTAGAAGCTCCTGTTCTTCATGCATCAACAATTTATGCTTGATGGTTGGAGGGAGAGAAGGGTTACAAAAAATTCAGTCAAGAATTTTAAACTGATAGACTGATGGTGGAAAATTAAATTCAGTCCGAGTTGCAATTTAGCACGTCTTGATATTTTCTGACATGTCTACTGGCTACAGCAAGAGATTAATTGGGGGAGGTACATGGGCACAGATGATCTACCAAGCAGATTCTGACTGAAAGCACTCCAGAGTCTGCCCATCCTAGAGTGGGCATAAAGGTGACCCACCCCAGGTACTCACCTGATCATACTCCGATGCCCCCGGGTACAGCGGCCAACCCAAGAACAACTCAGCAATAACGCAGCCCAGGGACCACATGTCAATGGCCTCGCTGAAAGGTAGGCCCAAAATGATTTCGGGGGCTCTGGAGAAAGGATAAACATAGGGAACAGAATGAATGCTGGGTCAGAGGCCAGGTTAACAAGCAGTAGGGTCACCAAGGGTTGCATCCTAGGGCAAGCATAGAGTAAAGGGTAACACAGTATACTGCCATCAGATTCCAAGGGCATATTAACCTGTTTGACGTCAGGGACAGAGCACCCTGACGTCAGTTTTCCTTGGGGAATGTTGTTCTCTTCTCAATACGCATTCATTAGACCCAATCCTGGACCAAAACACAAGAAATCAGGCTTTCAGATATTTTTAAGCCACTAAAATGCCACTAGGAATACGTACATGAAGAACAGAGGGTTAAAGAAATGGATCACTCTGAACCACAAATAGAACCTCAAAGTCAACGTCATTACCGCGAAAAGGGAAGGCAGAAAACTCAGTGGTTAAACAGCCAGATGTTTCCATAGAATCACGTCTTTATATCAAAGATACCAGGGTCCGCACAACAAAAAGTGGATCACAAATGGTAAAAATAGTGCATATGGTACTCTGCAGAGGCATGCCTATTAGCATCCTGATAAAACTTTAGTGGTGGTATTTACATTTCAATCCCATTCCACTCACGCTCCATAATGCTCACTCTCCCACCAGGTCATTCTGGATGATTCTCTTTATTCCTTTCCATGGGTTTATTGTACTCTAGTGCAGCGATTCCCAATCCTGGGCCTTCCATGGCTGCACATGTCAGTTTTTTCATGTACACTCTTCTGCACAACTTTAATTCGTTATTTAGACAGATGAGCAGGCCATCTCATCTAGAGTTTCAGGTGTGAAATGGTCAGTAATTAAAAGCTTACACAGCCCTGGAGGATCATGGAAGCATGGAATCCAAGTTCCACTTCCTCTGCAGACACCAGAACCCAATCTCTTCACTGGGGGGCAGCCATACTGGGCAAGGGAAGGAGGTCACTGATCCACTTGGAAGAATCTAGTCATGCAGGGGCATGAGGCCAAGCACTCCGATAAGCTGACAGTCCATCGTCTCAAAATACAGGGAGCCACCCAGTACAAACATGTCACCCCGTTCACTTTGCAGACAGCCTTTTCCTTAAGGTCATTAGCCAGCCATGTGTCACATTTCCATTTCAGTTTAACCCCCCCCCCCAATGGGAGATTTACCTTCCAGTACTTGTGGTGTAGAGCAGGTTGGGGAGGGGGATGGGAGTCATTCTGCCAATGGAATCAGGCTGACACAAATGAGCCACAGTGTGGCCAGCAACACTATGTACATGCAGCAGAGCAGTAGAAACCAGGACTTGCCAGACCTGTATTGGGAAACCGAACTTAGTCAGTCTCATGAGAATGGTGGTACTTCAGCAGCAATAGAGTAGAATGACCTTGCTATTACCCTCAGAATAGGATGGATCCGGTCCCCAACCAGAGGGTTTCCTGCAAGGAGTCTAGGGAATCAGGGGGGCCTGAACTTTCCATTTATCTTGGTGCAGTTAGTTAACCACCATGGCCTTTTGCTGCCGTTTCACTCCACTCCTGGAACCAGAGTGCTCCAAGTCCAGAACTTTCTGAAATATTCTCCTGATCTCAGTCAGACATTTACTATAAAAAGTGCTGTGTGGACCGTTGAGGGGACACACATGCAGAACAAATAAGGCACTGTACCCCAGCTCCCAAATAAGCAAAGCCTAGCGCACAAACTATTCTGGAACTCATCCCAGGCCAAACCCGCAAGGTTGGATGGTGGAGAGCCGCTTTCCCACACAGCCGGTGTGCCTCTCACTGATCCAGGCTAACAAACAGTCTACTTTTCCACCCCCTACCCTGCTCACCCCACAAACAATTGCAAACAAAGCATTAGGCTCACAAAGGGCTGATCTGGAACTGCCCTTTAATGAAGGCAAGGCATCAATGCACATCTGCCTGCTACAGGCACACATGCACAGAGCCTTCCACTACATGCACACCACAGTGAGCACAGGGTCACAGAACACTCATTAGCCCCAATTTGTATATGCATCATTGCATATGCATCTGTACCTCCTCCCCAAATATAATTAGCACCTTAAAGAGAGGCTTGCCATGCCTGGGAGCCCACAGGAGCCCACGCCTGCCATCCCAGGGTGGTGTCCCCAAAATTAGCTCTGCAGCAGTCAGCCCAGCCTAGCCAACATTGACCCCATTGCATATAGACAGTGCAGAGCTCACAGAACATGACACGGTCAAAAAAAAATAAAAAATCAGGCACTCCTTCACATACCCTTCCAGGCCCTATGTTGTCAGGCCATAGAAACCTGACCATCATCTAAATAAGTAGTAATACAAATGACTGTGAGCCGGTCAGACTAAGTGCCCTTCTGATGGAACTGAATGGAGGTGGTATGAGCAGGCGACCTATGAGTATTCGTGCCATCCTGTGACTGAGAAGAGGAGGCGGGGGGCTCCTTCCATCACACTCTAGCCGCTCACCATAGCAATATGCGCCCCCCCCATCTATGCTTCGCTTCACTCCAGCTGGCTGTACCTCCGAGGTGCTGCCCGTGTCACTGTCCGCCACACCAAATCGTGCATGCAAATCCCACCCCACCCCCACTCAGCAGCATGCAAAGCTCTACAAGCAGCTGAGGAGGAGCAGCTACTGGGGAGGGGGTCTGCTGGACGGGGGCGTGTCTGCAGGTCAACTAGTGATACCGCTGCTGCTGGAGGTGTTAAGGAGGAAGGGGGGAAAGTCAAAGACCGCATGTCTCCATCCTAAAGGACAGAGCTTTGGTAAAGCCCCTCCCTCTCTGTGCTGCAGACTGGGCTACGGCTGCTGGGAAACAATGCGGAGGAACAAGCCTGCTCGCCGCCTGCATGGGATGCGTATCCCATTAACAGCTTCGGGGCTCGGACGTCATGGCAACGGAATCACAAAACGGCAGAGTGATGCGCTCATTTGCCTGAACGCTGCTGGGAAGCCTGTCTTTCAATACGTGCTGACATGCAGCCTGGCATATTGTGGCACATGGAAATCAGTCCACAGTGGATTCCAGTTGCATGCTGGCAGGAATAGAGGTGCTGTGCTCCCCGGGCATACATCCTGTCCAAGACACATGTGACACCTAAATGATCATGTGAGCACCTGGACTCCTGAAGGGAGGGGGGTATTCCAATTGCTGCTCGACCCACAGACATCTTTGGTGCCATTGTTCAAGCAGACACATGCAAGGAGAGCTCCCTGATGTCATCTTGGGCAGTCTGCCACCCCCCCCCCCCCCAAACTTCCTCCTGACGTCCTCCAGGTGTGCCAACATGAAGCTGTGAAGACAGGCATGAGGACTTTCCTTACATTGGCCCCTTTGGCAGTAGTGCGAGTCCATAGTACCCTTTAGCAAACCTTTGTTGAAGAAGCACACTTCCCCTTTAACCTCTGTGGGAGAAGGGGTTACTGTGTGTTTGACCAGGAATACATCATTGTATCATACTCCCCATTTCACAGAAGCCTCAATTCTAGGAAATCAGCTGCAGGGAGAGTGCAGACGGCCTGCCATGTCGTCCCAGGAACAGCCTACAGACAATGGCCCTGCAATGAGCATTCTGAGAAAGTCTAACATAGAAAAAAATATGTGAGGAAGGAGAATTGGGAAGGGGAGGCTTCCGCCCAGACAAGGGATGAAGGTGAACGGGGCAGCAGCCAGGAAACCTACTCAGGCTAGGAGGCAGTGCAATGCGGCACACTCCGCAGTAACCATTACCCTCATTAATTACAGCACCAGTAAAGGCACCACAGCAGTCAGTCTGCCGGTACTGGTGACTCCTCTGGGGTCTGAAGCCAGCCAGCAAAGATAAGGCACCATTTCCAAGTGCATGAAATATTAAGGGACGCCGATGAAATATTAAGAGGTGTTCTGGTGGGCTGGCACCGGCGTATCATGGAGCGGATGGACGGCCTGTGGCTGAACCCTTCACTCAGTCCTGTGACATAGATACTTCAAAGCCTGATAGCCACACAAATTGCTTCTTTTATTCTGATGATGTAACAGGGGAGTTTTTGGATGACCTTCAGAGGCTTCTAAGGACAAAAGGGGAGCCCCATCACAGCCCAGCAGTGGCCATGTTACTGTCCCCGTTTCCCAGCCCAGCCTCTTTTCTGAAACAGGACAGGGGATGAGTTACACATTTAGAGAAATATCCCCCATCCCTGCTTCCAGCTATCCTCGCCTCTCCAGTCAACACCATGCTCAAAGTGGACACACACATACAGACAAGCCTTAAATGGTGGGGCCCATATGCAAAACCAACCCCACCCTCACCCTTAAGCTCAATCAGTGACTTGGTCTATTGTCTGTGCAGCAAAAAGAAACAGAAGAAAACAGGCAGACTGTCAAAAAAGGGATGCAGCTTATCTATCCATCAGCCGGGGGGGCTTTAGTGAGGGGGGGGGGACTGGCAGGGGCAATGGGACTGCTTCACAAAGCCAGCCTCCTTCCTGACCATGCCTCCCTGAACCACCGTTTAATGGATTTTATCAAAATTACTCTTTTAATTTCCATGTATGTGGCTGAGGGGTGGGTGGGAAATGGACAAGGGGGAGAGGTCCCCTCATATCTGCCTCGTGACGCTCAAGATGCTGGTTGGAATAGCAAAGCCAGGAACAGAGCACCCATTTCTCCAGGGGTTCAGGGAGACCAGAGGCGCTCATTCCCACGCTACTCCTCTACTCCTACAGGCAGCCACTTAGGTTCTCTAGAGCAGCAATTCTCAACCTGCAATTTCTGAAAGGGTCACGATCTAGAGTTAGAAATGTAAGCATTTTAAAGCCAGCAAGCTCGGATGCTGATCCACAATCAGATTTCCCGGCTCCAATCCTTGAATCTACCTATATAAACAGGTCTTCTCCAAAAGAGATTCTCTCTACCATAGGAACTCTTAAGAAATGTCCCATCGGCAGCAAACGCTCCAAGAACTCTTTCTCAGCCAGACCACCTCTCCATGGGCAGGTATCCCCTTCCTGATAAAACCTGAACAGTCAAGGAGCCACTGAGGCAGCTACACTAAGGTGATACCACTGTGACCCACAGCCTTAGCTGACTGACGATCAGGGGCAAAGTGCAAGCAAAACAAGTGTTATGTAAAGGGCTCCCAGGAGTCACAGCAGAGCACTCAGCCAGCGACAGACTGTTCTAGACAATACCAATGCACCCAGGCAGGTCCACTCCAGGACAAGCTACCTACTCAAGGAGGCCATTCAGCTAGAAGCACAATGACAGCTCAGGCCTGGAGACAGAAGGATGATCCTCATGGAGCTCAATGGCCCATTAATTAGGAGCAAGCTTTGGAGGGGGGGGGGCAGGATTTCCATCCAGATGCAAAACAAACTCCCCCCACAACTTCTCCAGAAGCTTCTGTTTCCAACACGCACAGGCATGAAAATGAGGCTGCCGGCCTCCAGCTCCATCTAAACATCCCTGTACTGAAGCTAGATTAACACCAAGTTTATGAGGCTCCCAAAAAAAACCCATGACTCCTTGCTGGTCTCTCCTCTTGACACCAAAAGACCCGGAATGGCTGACGTCACGGCCTTGCCCAGCTCAGGACCCTTTCGTACGGGACAGCTTTTAGAGGGACAGGTAATTAATTTCTCCAAGCAAACCCTCACAGCAGTCATTTCCGAGGACGCTTAATCATGTCTCAGAGAATATCCACCTTCACTTCCCTCCCCCAGCTCCACTCTTCCTAGCCACCCGGCTCACCCCCACCAAGCAGGGGGACACCTTTCATCTGCTTCACTTTGTCCTTCCAGCAAAATACAATTGCTGCTTGGGAAAATCCATACAATACCACAGCTTTCATGTTGGAAGACTCAATAACAAATGAAGTGTGTTAAAAGCTTACAGAAATAAATGGACCACAATGTCCTTGCCCACCAAACATCCCGATACACCTCTTCAGGTGGAGAGGTTGGAAAAGCATGTACAACCCAAGGTCAAAGGTCATGTGCTGGTCCAGCTTCTCAACAAGGGAAGGGCAATGGTCAAATGCTTCATATTGCCTTCCGTTTATGGGGGTGGGGGTAAATAGATACACAGATGTGAAAAGTGCTGTTTTAAGGACACCAAGAGTAACACTTGTGGAGGGGGTCATGCCTACAAGGTAAAATACAAGAAAAACTGAGTGAAAAACAGCAATACCAGAGAAGAGAAAGTCAGACACACAGTGCAGGTCTGCAAAATGTACTTGGCTGCAGGTTTATCCCTTCACAAAGCAAACAGACAGGCTGGTGGGAATAATAGCAGAGCCGTGGAGAGGCTGAAGAGCTCCCTGACAAAAGCAGGCAGTCGGCTGCTTCTGACAGCCGTGCAGTGAACAAAGTAACATGGAAACCTCACACGGCAGACATGAAACTGGGCTGGGGGGTGAGCAAGAGGCTTCAAGCAGCCGGGGGAAAACATTCAGGGGCAGCAGGAACAGGCACAGATTCATTGGAAAAGTGTGGCATTCCGCAACTACACAGGTGCCCCCTGAATATCACAATCCTTGACCCCAGGAAGAGGGGAAGAGAGGCAGACAGAAAACAGGCACCGGGAGTCATGGGCAGGGCAAGCCAGGGTCGACTAGGCTCTGGGAAGGGAGACAGAGCCAATGCTGCTCCAAAGGTGAAACCCAGTGTCAGACGTGGGTCTTGAACTGACCCAGGCCCCATCACGAAACAAAGACAGTCCTGCTGCCCCGGGCTTCAAACCATATCTCAGGATGACATAGGAATAAACGCAGGGTAAACACCAAGGGGGGCTGGAGCTGAGCCAGAGTCTGTGGGTCTTCAGGTCATGAGGGGGAGAGCCAGAGAGCCCACCCAGAGCACCACTCACCATCCAGTGCTTGCCTATCTCACAGCAACATGGTGCAACGTTGTTACCCTACCCCAGCTCTGCTCATGACCCAGGGCCCACAACAGCATTCATTAAAAAGCTATCTGTCCCGATTCCACCACATAGACCAACCACAGCTAAAGAACATTCCCTCCAAAGTAGGTACAGGAAGGCCCAGCCCATCAGTGCAGAGAACAGCAGCTGAATATCAGCTCCATTAGGCTGCATTAACACATCTACATGTTTACGTTACAGGAGCACGTCGTTACCCTCCAACAGACCTGCTGGAGGAGTATGGCAAGCGTGTCAGGAACGCGGCTGTCAGAAAGTTCTGCCGTAATATTTCGTGGAGGGGCTTGGTTTGGGGGAATGTGGTTCTTTCATGGGCATCCTGTTGAAGACATGATGTTTGAACAGGTACACCAGCTGACTAGCACACCGTTGGGGTCACCGCACAGCGAAATTCAGAGTAAACATGCAGAGATTCCTAATTCCTTCCCGTCTGCTTCTGGAAGAAAGCATTGAGAAATCAAACTCAGAGCCGAGATAAAGAGAATGAGCCTGGGTGGATGGGGGGGTGTGCCGTTTGAAAACCAGCGAGGGCACGTGTAATCAGCACCCCAGCGCTCAGTGGTGCCCAGCCTCAATGACGAGAGTCAGGGAACACGGGAATGCAAATGTCACATTTTACAAGCTTGCAGCGAAGAGCAACATTCTTCAGAATAAAATACCAGGAACAATAGCATCTTATTGGGGTCTGAAGGGGGGTGGGCAGCAAAGGCACATGTGCTACTGACCATGATGATGACAGGTTGGTACAAAAAAGGGGGACGGGGGAAAAGCAGAACAGCTAAATCAGGAAAGGCTGACAAACCCAGTGTGCATGAGTGTGTGTGAACGTGAGTGCATGTGGGTGCATGCATGTATGTATGTGCTGGGAAAGGTTGATTCATGGACATTTTTCTCACTAATTAAAGATAAGCAATCAACAATGCCATGGTGACGGGCTTAATCAGGCCTTTCCAGAGCGCTGATGTAGAGCAGGAGGAATTCAGTGGGACAGCATGTCAGTGCTGCTGGGTGCTAATCATCGGGGTGAGGAAGCCACATCCATCCCTGGGAGGGGGCTGACGGTCGGGTCTGACAAAAAGCCTCACAAACGCAGGAAATGCCAGAAACTTTGGGGAAGTGGGAGAGACTTGCGCTGTTCTCCACCCCCACACCCCCGACGGGGACAAAAACAAGCTATTTGTCACTCAGAACTCTGCATTCACAATAAGGAGGGGAAGATCGCCACCCCGCATTGTAGGGGAGAGACTCTAGACACAACAGGGGCCCGTGGGGGAGGGGAGGGCGGAGCACACTGACAAGCCGCCGGCCATCACAAATCACACAGGGTCACAGCATACTTCTCCCCCCGATATGGTCAGCGCCGTAGTTACTGAAGAATCTGGAGAATCAGACTACGTGCAGTTTGATGGGGAGACCCCTGAAATGGGTGAAGACTGGTGAAGACTGAGGGTGAAGTTTCACAGTTTTCATTAGCCTGAGGAGAAGCAGAACGTGAAAGACAGAGAGAGTAAGCAAAGCCCTTACAGGGAAAGGTCAGAATTCCTTGTGCTCTAGGCTGTTCCTGTAGGGGGGGGGGCAGGTCTCATGACAACAATCCCAGGACAGAAGCAGGGACTGGCTCAGAGTGGGAATGTCAGCAAAAGCCCCACCCCTTAATGCCACACCCAGATACTCGGCAGCTCCGCCCCTCATGGCTTTACGCTGCCATTCATCAGAAGGGGTCAGGCACACAGGTCCTGACAAGTGGCTAACGGAGAGATAACCCAGCAGATATCTACTGAGTATGAAGCCATAAGAGCGAAACTGGTACTCACCCACAGTGGCATGGGTATCAGGGCACCATGCCACCTTAGCAGCGGCTAGAGCCAAAGGAGCAGTAAAAACGGGTTGGAAGCTGTCATCATCACTCACCTGGCACAACCCCCCCCCCAACCTCCAGAGGATGCCGGCTGCAGCCCAGTCTTGGGAAAGAACAAAGAGCACTTTTCCCTGTGCGGGAAAGGAGGGGCTTAGTGTCTGTCATGGCAACGCAAACACAGCTCATGAGAGGATAGAAGTGGATAACGAGTCCCTCCGAGCAGATCGCATCCGAAATGATCAGCAGGATCTGTCAGGCACGTATACTTTTTTTTTGCTGGGGCACGGTACCTGGCTTGGGCAACTGAACAATAGCCCACAAACACTTGCACATGCCCCCCCACGCACACAAATACCTTTGTATTCATACCTCTGCGGGGACTGTCTATTCATTTCTATGGACAAAAACCTAATCCCAACTATGATGACCTTAACCCCTACCCAGCCCTAACCGTAACCGTAAGTAAACAGACAAAATACAAGATTTTGGCAAATTTTAGTTTTTTGATTGACAGTTTATATTTTTATAAAATTGAATTTCCCCTTGTCTGGACTGAAAAAAAAAACAGTTTACCACCAGATGCTGATGAAACAAGAGCCCGCCCTCTTCTGTACTCCACCCCGATAGGTTACTGTGTAGCCATGGCAACCAAACACGGCATCAGAGGGCAAGTACCAGGCTAATCACATTATTGTAATTGCTGCTTGCCAAACACTAACAGCTTGGAATTCTCTCGCCATTTTATTCAGCCACATAGCAGGACGTTATGTACATGGGTAACCCCTCAAAGGACCTCAAAGTGGTCAGGACAACATACCTTCATGGGACAAACAAAAAGATCAGAAGAAATGGCCTGAACAAGCAATCTGTATCCTTTCACTCCGAGAAAAAAAACAAGGTTCTTCTCTCACAATTTCAGCAAGTCAGGCTTAAAAAAAAACCAAACTCCCATCAAGGACGGCCGACTAATCTGGAGAGTGTCTGCCGAAGGGGGAGGCCAGCACAAGCTCTTTAATTATTAACACCAGCTCAATACGCCAGTGATTATTTTTCTAAACAAATTCTGCCCCCGGCTCAAAATGCAGTAATTTTATACGGAGCATTACATTTCTGCCATGCGGCACTATTACTCATTTTTAATAATTAATCAAATGGGGCAAAATAGGATTTGACAGCCATGTGTTTCCAGATTAATGCTTCTAGGTGTTATTACAGCAGGGCCCACAAGCAACCAGCTTGCATGCTTTGCATACAGTATGAAAAGAATCACCCGGAAATGCCTCATAGAGAGGGTTTAACCATGGCCAGTTAACAAAAGTGCACAGGGGCATGCACACAGAGTCATTCAGAACCAGTGTCCCCCCCACCCCCATATATGTTTCTTGACAAGCCATGTGAACCACTACTAGTGTCTGTGATGTGGTCTACACTGCAAGCAATGCCCTGAGAAGAGCAACACGCCCCCCCCCCCCCCCCAAATGGGATTTCCAATCCACACCATGGTTGAGGCAGACCTGGAGTATGCAGACGTCAGACACCCTGTGAGCTCACAGACTGGCGCTAAAGGAAGGCAGCAAAAATAAACAGCCTGCCCAAAAATGACTATTCCAGGGAAGCCAGTTCTAAGTATAGATCATGCCTGTTCATTAGAAGCACAGCCTACTTTTAAACAACTACAAAGCTGTGGACGTCGACATTTGCCCAAACAGTTGAGAGATCTCCATTTGAGTGCCGCTGAGAAGTTAATGACAGAAGTCATTACCATGCATGCGTGACATGATTTGATTCTGGAATGTTTAAGTTTCTGGAAATCAGTAACACTGGTAAAGTGACCCCATCCAAACCACCCTCCCCATGGTTGCAGTAGAGGGCAGTGTTACTGATTTCCAGAGAATCCAGAAACTTAAACATTTCTGTTCACATGTTAGTGACGGAGTCACATCACCATGCCCGTCTGAAAAGTTGCTCAATGAAGATCGATGGTGCCATTTCATATGGATGAGTCAATGTCCAATGGCGGCCAGCAAACAGACAGACAGAGACAGACAGACAGAGACAGACAGACAGAGACAGACAGACAGACAGAGACAGACAGACAGACAGA
>JABFEB020000060.1:28214362-28226648 GCA_019775895.2 Stomatorhinus ivindoensis | reverse complement strand
CGTCCCTTCCCTGGGGCGCGCCCGGTGTTCGCGCCTTCGGGGGGGGGATATGTCACGTTTCCGCCCGTTCAAGCCTCATGTGGTTGCCACGCCCCCCTCATTACCTTCTGTCTGATCCAGATTGTTCTCACCTGTTGTTAATCTGTGCTTGCCTTTCCCCGTTTTGTATTTAGTCAGCGTCTGTGTTCGTAATCCCTAGCTCGGTCATTGTAATGTTTGGTGGCGTGTTATCCCATTCGTTCTCCAATAAACCCCTTGTACCCGGATTACCCGTGTTCCTGCCTGCTCGTTTGCCTGACGCTGCCTGCATTCAGGCACGCATCCTCCGCGATCGTGACAAGGACAGTAAGTACACCACAAATGATGATATACAAGTGATTCTGCACCTTACTTGAAAAGTTAATTACTGTGAGCATGTATAAAACTTTCTTTCTGTGATCATGTTGACACAGAAAACACAGTTAAAGCATTTGTAATTACCCTCCGGTACCATGAGGGGCAAATGCCCCACAGGTTCTGGAGAATATGAGTGAATGATGCAGACTCTTAAATTCAAAGCCCTTTCATAATAAAACCATGGCAGAGTTTGGCTGGAGCTTACAATGATCCCTGATACCTCACACTACAAGGAAGGAGCTCGCATTGATCCCTGGGATCCTCATACTGCAAGCTGGGAGCTCACAGTGATCTCTGAAATCCTTACACTGCAAGCAAGGAGTTCGCAGTGATCCCCGAGATCATCACACTGCAAGAACGGAGCTCTCATTGATCCCTGAGATCTTCAAACTGTAAGCTTAGCAATTTTTTTGTCTGGATCTGGGCACGTACTAAGAAGTGAGGTTCTCTTCAGGATTCCTCCTTCCTCTTGACTGGCAGACAAATCCAACAAGATTTCTTCCATGTGAGATGTGTTTCTCATACATGGCTTAGTTTGTGTGTCCCTTGTCATGACAGTTTACCACTCCTGCTCTCCATGTTGCCTTCGAGTGGCAGTCCCCAGCATGGTGACCTGTGTTCATAGACCTTTGTCCTCTTTCAGATATTATTTAGGCCGGAGACCAAACATAGAGATCGCTGACCCTGAAATGCTCAGGAAGTTCATGGTGTAAGACTTCAGCAGCTTTCCTGACAGGATGGTGAGTGTGCTGCGGGCAGATGGCAGGTCATGGAGAAGGTGTCTTGTGGGTGGGCACGACCTTATCAGGCTTGCTGCATCTTCCTGCTTATGCTCATCTTGCCTGAAGATGGCCAGATATGATAATGTTCCCAGAGATAGCTGAAGCTTCCTTCACTTTAGACCAGAGGAAAGCTCTCATTTTGTGAACTTGTAACAAGAGACCAGGATCTCTCACTGGGTGAGATCACTGTGTTTAAAGCCACAGGGATCTGGGTTTGGTTCACATAGGTTACACAGCGACCTCTCAGATTCTCTGAGCCCCCTGTAGGCTGTTATTGACTAACAAGATGCTGGTTATGACCTCATTCAGGAATGAGGATTCCCATTAATATCCTGAAGGTAGCCTTTATCTGATCACTTTCAGCCAACCCAAGCAAACGCCAGTAGGTCTTCCTACAGGTAATTGATTTGGTTGACAAAGCTAGTGCTCTCATAAAATTTGCAGACCAAGGCAGGGTAGATTTCAGCACTCAGAGCACTCTTCTCCTGTTTTAAACCCCCTCGAAAAGGGGCAGCCCAGCTTTCAACCTCAGAATAGAAATCCTTTGCGTCTTTCCCTAGTCAGGTACCCTCTGTAATTGAGCTAGAGCTGAGGTGAGGCTCATTGACTGTAGATCTGAGTAGCTGCTGTGAAATTCAATAATTAAGCTAATGAAGAGCAGGCTGGACAACGTCTCCATGTCAGCACTGTATACAGGCCCAGTGGAAGCTGATTAGCCCCCGGAGTGTCCCCCTTCAATCTCACTCACAGATTCAAAACGTATCTTTGACTCAGGATAAGGTTGGCTCTTCAGAGTGAATTGTGGCCCCTGGTATGCCCCCCACCTTATAAATGCTAGATTTGCTCCTGTTTCCCGTCTGCACTGTAACCAATGGTAATGCATAGCAGCACCTCCTACACTGGTGTGTGAGATTAAAGGTCAGCGAGTTGTCTGCCTTTTGTTACCAGTCTGTTTTGTGTCAATGGGGATGGTGCAGTCAGGCTAAAATCAATGCAGGCTTTAATGGTGCTGGCAGGCCTGATCTCTCACCTGTCTGATATACGGTCCCGGAGGCAGTCATTACAGGGCCAGGCTCAGATCACAGTACTGCCTTTTACGTGAGGGCTTTTCAATGTGAAGGGCTTGCAGCCTTCGGTCAGACAGACCCACACAGGACTTCTTGAATGTTTCAGTTTCTGACTTTGCCTTCCGTGACATACAGACATAGATGGACTATCTTTATGATTACTACTAGTGAAAAAAAGTCAGAGACTGTCTGAATTAAGTGTCATGTTCATTTGAATGTGGTAGAAATCTTTCCTAAAGGCTCTGGCATGTTTTGTTGCTAACAGGTGAATCCCCGTAAAATTATTTAACCGTCTGGAGTCTAGGGGTACTTAAAACACTTTCACTGACTGGGGCATGGTCACACATTTCATTCAATAAGATAAACTTAGTTCATGGCAAAAAAATTATTTCTTATATATTTGATTTGACATTAAATTCATCTTAATCTTAGTGTACTTTGTAAATATCTCAGATTTATGTGAAGTAGACATTGGAAAATGCAGCTTGGAACACTTGCAGAAACATCATAAAACTACATACATAGTAAGCAACGCTGGCAGTTTGTTTTGATCCCAGATATCTGATCAGAAAAGTTTTGCCTACATGAAGATGACTAAATGGTGTAGTTGCAACATTCAGTTGGATAACTAAGAAAAATCTAACTCATGTCACTATTTCTGGCTCCTTTCATTGACTATGTAGCAACTTTCATGTGTATGAATGAGCCATTGACACCTGGCCACATCCACACTTCTCTTGGGTTAGGGTTAGGTCCTTTTATGGCGCTGAAGGGGATGTATCTGTAATGCGTTTCACTGCTGTGTTGTTCCTCAATTTACCATGCGGATGAGATCTGAATACACGCTAATGCGGCTATTTAGAATGTGAATAGCGATCTTCGGGTGACAGCGATACTAAACGCCCCCGATGCAGGTAAAACAAAGTAAGGTGACATGGTTTACTTTTTTGCCGATGTAACCTAATTTTAAAAACTTTAATACTTCTGACATTGGACGTTTTGAAAAGAAGACAGATTACGGATTTAGTCAGTGTTTTTGTCATGTTTCTATAATAAGATTTCAGCGATGCTGTCAACTCCAGAGTGTTAACTTTCACACCATTGAAATAATTACTTTCAAGAATAAATGATGTCTTTGTGGTGCATCTATTGGGGAACAATGACTTGTACTGACCGATTTCAGCCAGCATGTGTCTTATACAGGATCTTGATGTCTGGATACATGTGTATAAATTCAGGGGCTGCATCCTTCAAAGGAAAGTGAATCCTTTGTGAATTGGCTAAAGAAAGACACATTACCAGGCCTCACTTGAAGGAGCCTGCAAAATGGAACATCTTTGTTGTACTGCTGTGATGCATTCACTTTGAATTTGGACACAGTAGCTGTTGTAATAGGTAGGTATTACCAGCCCAAGTTTGCCCTGTCTCTGAAGATTGAGAGCCATCCATTGATTAGTAAAGATGTAACAATACCAAAAACTCATGGTATGACAATAGCATGATAAAACGTTAACGATATGATAATTATCATGATATTTAACAAGAAAAAACTCTTTAATAATCAACAAGTTTATTTATATCAAATTAGTTCTTCTTTTTAACATAAAGTGCTTCTGCTTTCTTGAAATATCCAGCTTTTCCCAGAACTTAGCAGTGATTGTCCTTTGCAATGAATGACTGAACAATGCATATAATTATTAAACAACAACAAGCAGTCAGTATTTCCTTTATAAAATATTAATTATTACTGCAGCAGCTGGATCTTTTAATCCAAACACAATTGATTGCAATTCCAAAGTAGTATTTTCTGCTATTTTTAACACGCTAAATAATGCGTGAAAACTGGGGCATGTGTAATATACAATTCAATTCAGGCATAACAATGTCCAAAGGATAATATACAGTTCAATTCAGTCCATAATATCCTAACTGCACACGTTGTAATAAAGTCAAAGTTCACAGTTGCTCCATGGATCTAGCTTGCCATCCTGCTATGAACTCTGTTTGGTGGGTCCCTGTTCGGCGAAGCACATGCAGGAATATCTGTTCCAAATATTCGTAAATGTCAATGTAGTGCAGGAAAAAAAAACAGTTTGTCATGGTTTAAAAAATTTCTTCCATCTTTATTTACCTTTACTTCATGTTTAAAAATCTTTTTACCATATTCTAAATCCTATGGCAGCACTTGCTGCAGCCAGCTTCAACCGCTTCTGCAAAAAAACAACCTGTCCTCTCCATGTTACTTTGTGATATCACCTCACATTCTGCGTACAATCGTCTTTTACCTTAAAGAGATAAATTATTGTTTTGTTAATATACTGTAAATGTGTTTTTGTTTCTATTTGACCAATTTCTAAGATAAAATAGTTTTGTAATGGATTTAATGTGGGTTACACACAGCCAATAGAGCACAAAGCCTTCGTTAATGTACTATGTATTTTTGAGATGGAAGTTATACGAGCAAACTAATCACGTGATATCTTGGTTTCAAAGTATTTTTTTATTGCAATATTACACTTATCGTTACATCCGTATTGATTAGTATAATTAAGAAAAACATTATTGGTGATGAGTTTTAGAAAATAATTTGAGTGTTCCAACCTCACCTGAGCAGCCGCATGCACACTGTCACCCACAGGTCACTGTGGAGATGTAGCTGAGGCTGCCGGGGCATTAGCATCAGGCAGAGATGCACCGTCTCGGACGTGCCCTACATCAGGCTGCTTCAGGCATGGCAGGGAGAGTGGATTGCATCCAGTGTCTGAACAAAGGATGTGCTCTGGGCTTTCCAGCTACACTGCTCCCTGCGTCAGCAGCTTTTAAACGCTGCTAGCCTCCTTAATATTCCACTCCTCAGACCCACGGGGTCATCCGTTTGTCGTCGTTCTCAAGTTGAATCGATTATGTCCTGTTCAGTGGCGTCCAATGCCCCTTTCTCCAACACTCAATTCAGCACAGAGAAAGTCATATTTTTATCTGTCTTCTGAAGGTGAGACTGGCAGAGTTCCTCTGTTGCTGAAAAATGGATTGCAGCTGTCAGGAGATCCCAGGTATGCTGAGGGTGAATGGCACCCTGGGATGCTGCCTGTCTTTACCATCTGGTGTCAGGAGCTAGTTTCTCTCCATACAGCAGGCCTGAACTGGGCAGTGCTTCTATATCTGAGAGCCAAAACTTAGGGAAGATGAGGACAGTGGGGTCGATCACAGGTTAGCCATCATAACCAGAACTCAGAAAAATTTTACTTCAGGAGCATGACTTAATAATAAAAAAAGTATTTGCTGTCCTGTGTGATTGTATGAGGTAAACAAATAAAGAAAGATGACAGGAAACATGTTTGTCCAAAGTGTATATCTTTGTGTATCCAGCCTCAGAAAGAACCATTGATAGATGACTTTCTATGGAGGAATTATTGGTGCAAAACACTTGAGCATCTGTAACAGTGCAATCTGTAGCTGTAAAAAAGTCACACATATGTATCATAAAATTTGAAGTCACGGGATTTCCACAAACACAACACAATGGTTACGCCTTCTCAAATTCTTCATTACCGGTGCACAAATCATATTCCATGCATCACAAACTAAGAAACTCATACAATCGCAGTTTTGCTACACTTGCCGCAGTAAATATGGTGCAAATAATGGTGCATAATCCAAAAATGTGAACCTAGGGACAAAAGTAACCCATTGGCATATTAGTGTGAATTCGTACAATGAGAGCTGCATACACATAGAACATTTTCTCACAACTATATATTTTTATTGGACATTTTTCTAGTGGAAACACAAGTCAGTAATTGCAACTGCTCAAATATGCTGCTACGAGTGAAGTACTGTTCTCTTGCATGCTCTCATTTTCGCACCAAATATCTCAGTGAAATATGGTGCAAAAGTAATCCGTACCTGTAGGGCCAGGGGCGGGCCCTGTTCAGAGGGGCGGACACTATTCGGTGATCAGATTGAGTACCTTTTGGCGAATCAAAGGAACTCATTTGGGCACCTGCTCCTTAGCGCCCGAATCAGGGTAAAAAAAGGACCACAAACTGCAGACATGTACCTGTGGATGGAGGAAAATAACATCTCACCAGGGGTTGAGGATTCACCAGGGGCTGAAAAAGTGCTTGAGGGAAGAGAGACAGGCGTCTCGCATTGATTACTTTCTGCGAAAGGGGTCAAATCAGTTGAGTGAAGTGCAGCAGCTGGACGCAAATCATAGTTTGCAGTGCATCAATACCGCTCTAATGTAGGATGTGAACTCAAGTGCAGAATCAACGGTGGAACAAACATCAGCTGTGGATACCAACCAAAATCCCAGACCTGCAGTTGAACGGAGAAAAAGCTTTGGTAGATGGTGAACTCTGACCTGACCTTGACCCTTGAGGTACTTCGGGGCACAGTGGAGAAGAGGTTGGAGAGAATGGGAGACATCATTTATCAGTACAGGGCAGAACACTTCAGAATACAAGAGCCAAAAGGTGCTAAGCAGGTCCCAGGCAACAGGTTTCCAGGAGGCAACAGGAGATCAAATGCCTCGTTCAAGAAAGGAGACAACTGAAGAAACTTTGGAAGAAGGCCTTCGGAGTGGAAAAGGAGGAGCACTCTCCAAGCTGAAACTTAAACTCGTCTGGCATCCCTCCATAGGGTAGAGAATCTACGGAAGCGAAGAAGGAAGAAAGAACAAACAAGTCCTTTCAAATTCCTAAAGACTCTCTTCACCAAGGAAAAAAGTGGAGTTCTAAAAACAACAAACAATGACCTGGGGGAGCACATTAGTTCAATGCATTCTGATCCAAGGGGCAATGATCTCATGGCCATCGCCTCAGATATTCCACCAGTCAACCCCCCAGAACATCAATTTGAGACTCTGGCCCTTCAACATGGAAAGGGGTGCAGATGATAGTCTATCGGGTGAGGAGAGCATCAGGCCTGGGGCCAAATAGAGTCCCATACAAAGAGTATAAGAGGTGTTCATCACGGAAGAGGAGGCCTAAGATTAAGAACTAGTCGGCCAGCCTGGAGTAAGGCCACGGCTCCAGCACAGAGGAGGGTGGTGGTGGAGGAAGTGCACCTTCAGGAGGAGGCTACAAGGTGAGCTAAGGCAGTCTCCCTTGGTAAACAGGGGCAGTGGATGCGGTGGGACAGTGTCAAAAGGAGGAAGCTTACCTGGAATATTGTGTGGGCTATGGAGGCAATGAGTTTTAGCTTTACCATCAGAGCCACTTATGACGTCTTACCAACACCAACCAATCTCCACCAGTGGGTTGGTGAAGATCCAGGGTGTGCTCTTTGCTCCAGGCCAGCCTCCCTCCGGCACATAGTCGCAGGGTACCAGACCAGTCTCACCCAAGGACGATATACTTGGCACCACAACTCGGTCCTAAAGAGCCTTGCGTCCACATTGGAGGAAAAACAATCTATCATCAGTTCCTCATCACCAGCAATACTGTTGCGCGGGTCAGCTTTTATTAACACCCGACCCAAACCGACCCGTCAGGAGATCCAAACCACCCTGCCCAACCCACAAAAATACGTGTGGATAATGACCCAAAACCCGACTCGACCAGAGGAAAAAAAAATAAAAATGAGCCTGTATTTTGAGTGACACTATAAGCCACAGATGACATAGATTTGTGCTAGATTCGCATTGAACAGGGTTACCCCAATTCTGACAATTGATGATCATGCAGTTTCAGATAGTAATTGTCCTGCTCCGATCATCCGCTGCTTCCGTGTGCCACGCCCCCTCGTTAACCTAGTGCGGAATCCCCGTGTGATCAGCTGTTTCTAGTTGTTGTCATTAGTCCTATGTATTTAGTCTGTGTTTGAGTTTCTTTCCCCAGTCCGGTCATTGTGATGTCACTGCATGTTTTCTTGCCTGCCCTTTTTTTAAAACCCCGTGTTCCCCGATTTCCTGACTGCCGCTCCTCTGTCTCTGCTCCGCATTCTGCATACGGCACGACAGTAATACTACAATGTTCGGTACGAAAATAGCCAATCTGCTTACCTAATAGAGCTGTAATATTTGGTTCGTTTTTAGGATTCGGCTCTCTCTTAGTCACTCGCTAAACTGATTCGGGTCTGCAACTCATTTGAGTCAGTATTGCCAAATCGCCAGCCGAAACGTTTGTTTTTCATAGACGAAAGTATACGTGGCTTGTGATGAGAATGAATGCACTTTGAAATAAATTACAAAGTATTAAAACAAGTGTACCAGAGTGGCAAATATTTATTTTCAAGTGGCACAAACCAAAAATGAATCATACAAAATGTAAACACACATGACAACATATGGAACAAAAATGCATGTGTTATATATAAGAACAACAACAAATGGAAGAACAATGCAAAATGTGCATATAGGCTAAAAATTTAATGTTAAACATTAAAACACCAATTGGAGTAAACAAGCAACATGTGCAACTGAAAACTATGAATAACACATGTCTATAGTCAATATAGAAGTATTGTAGGGAAATAAATAACTACATACATACTATGGAATTTGTTTTATAGTTTAGCATTTCAAAATTCCAGCTGTTGCACTTTTGAAGTGCTGAGGCTGCTCCTCCTGTCTGAGACGATTTGTCCAGCTTCTCTATTTCATAAATACTTCAAAATGTTTATTTTAATAAAATGTATTATTAGTCATGAATGTAATCGCACACGGTCTTTCGTGTGAAGTGATAAATGTCTAATTTCCATGAAATTTTGTGAACAAAACAGCGAGTTCATGGAGGCAGCCATGTTTGTTCCGAGATGTGTAGCTTGATCGTGAAATTTGTCGGGTCTCGCACCTCGGAATTCGTCGGAATAAACGGACGCACAAACATGCGGTTCAGAACCGGCTGCCTGATTCCGGCTGTAGAGGGAGCTAATTCACTCATGGCTGTGTGTGATCCAGATGCGTATGAAGTTGTAGCAGCTATACTTGCTACTATAGCTGTATTGATCTTGCAATGAGTTTGAAATGATTATAAGAAGTATGTACATGATGGGCTTTATAGTTTAGTCATGGGGTAGTTAGGACTCAATGGATTCAGGTTAATGGAGACCTCAGATTCGTGACTCATGAATTATTTAATGGATCTGTGTTATTAACCTGGGTGAGTCATGAATCTCCCAGCTCTATTACCTAATAAACACAGATGGTGGACAACTTTAGCTAATGTACAAATAGCGTTCATTTATTAAGAAAATTAATCCTAATATTAAAATTATACGTACCTTATGATTGATAGAGGCCAACGGAGTCAAAAACGGGAAACTGTGATCAATAAAATTCAAACACATGCAAAAAAATAAATAAAACCATAAAAACCGGAATGGCGAGCAAAAAAAGCAGCGATCTCAAATAATCGCAAGCGAAATCTGCGTGGAAACGGATGTTTACCAAGGTAGTTAACTATTGACGTCCACTTGTACATTTCTGTTAGAAACGAAGAAGAAAACAAAAATGAACAAGGCTAGTTTCCAAAACTTTTCCTCTCTATCCAAGAATTCCAAAACTTATCCAGGGCCTGGAAAAATTATTTAAAAATTCCAAAACTTTTCCAGGTTTCCCATTACCCTGACTGAAAACGATGACAAAATTTTAAAGATTAACTGTGTACCAAGCAACAACAAAGAAACCGAAAGATCGATTTTTACGTCGTTATTTATTGAAGGGTTGAGGAAAATTGTATGTAAGACATCTCTCTCGCACACACACACAAATTAACACACACAAGCTCGCATGTATGCATAACATACTACTTGTCAAGACTGTAACATCTGATGTGTGTTTAGTAGAACTTAGGTTTTCTTTTAATTTAATTTTGTCTAAAATGAAGTAGAGCAGAGCATACTTAACCGTGATATTTCACCAAACTAGTAGCTTAATTATCCTTCAAATTGAAAACTCCAAAACTGAAAAATATACGCCGACCCCGTTTACAACATGTTTTGATCGATAATGAAATGTGTTTGTAACTTTTTGACCTGCCCGCACCCACGATATTTAAAAAATGTCTGCCCTAAAACCACCCGCATGGGTCGACCCACACATCACTAACCACCAATATCTAACCCCCCATGGATGACTCCCTTTGTCCACGAGAGGACGACGATTGCCAGGAGCACCATCGGAAAGAGGCAAGTTGTGCTTAGCATGCGACTAGAAACTGCTGGAAACTGCATCAGAAACAACAGAGAGAAGCAGCCAGTAGCTCTGGTTGAAGAGGAATGCCCCCTGCTGGGCTCCCAAGTGACATGCTTCAGCTGTCATATATAGCTTCATGAAACGTCCATCATCTGACATCAAGGTGACTCTGATAACTAATTTGGCATGGGACGCAAGATTAGGGCTGATCACCCTATAGTTGACCGCCTCTGGTGAGGGTGTATAGTGTGAAATGCTGAAACACCCCATGAGCACTACTGATGATGCATCCCAAATTTTTCAACCTACACATTTACATTTACAGTATTTGGCAGACGCTCTTAGCCAGAGCGACTTACATACGTTGTTTAACCAAACCAAACTTCTCTAACTTCTCTAAGTATTCCCCATCCATCGACAAGCTTAACAGTGAACCTATTGTACGTGCTTGCACAAAGGATAGAAACAATTCATCTTTGCACAAAGGATAGTAACATCTTATACTGTGTTTCGGAATCTAGGTGTGCTTTTTGGTGTCACTTTTAATTAGTGATGATTTAGTTTGAACACATTGGTACATAAATGATCAGGTAATTACTAGGGGTGTAACGATATACTCAGCCCACGAGATGAGACGAGACACGGTATTGGGATCACGAGAACGAAACGATATTTTAAAAATATTTTAAGGAAAACTTCAAAGAGGAAATACATTACTAGAAATCAGCCTTTTATTTTATTAATTTGAAAGTCAAAAAAATGCTGAATAATGCAGATGTATGGTGAAATGTTTTAAATAATCACCATCATCGTATGCAGTAAAGAACAGAACAAATATCTAGCACCATAATATTTCACCACAAACTCAAATGACAGGCTTCTCTCCTCTTTGACGTCTCAATTGAACATAAAATAGAAAATAAATAAAATAATATAAATGGGTGCGTTCAACTTTGTGTGCAGCTGACATGACGTGGAGCGCGATCTGCCGGTGCCTACAGGGCTGTAGTATAAACTGACTTCAGCCTAGTCGGACATCTTCTACTCTTCATAGTCTGCGAGATCTGACTGCAGTGGTAGCACTACCCGAAGGGTGTAGATAATGTATACAAATATCACCTGCATGCACATTGCTTTTTTTACAATAACTAACTCCTGATCCAAACTGTTAGCAGTGGAAAAAAACAAAGTATTCTGTATAGTGGTTCTGTGTAAAAAGAAAGTTGCTAGGAAACAGATCAAATATATTTATTCTAAGGATTCAAAGTTTTTATTGTCATGTACAGAGTACAATGCAATTCTTACTTGAATGCCTTTCACAGACTAGCAGCACAACATTACAGTAACTAACAATAAATAAACAACTAACTCATATACTATTACAGCGTTTATATAATTTATTTAAACTTTACCAAGTGAATTAAATGAAAACCAGTTCTCACTGCTTTACAATCTTTTTGGGAGAAATAGATAATGGATCGGAACTTCCTTGGACAAACATCATGTGTGTGATTAAAATCTTCAGCGAATAA
Source organism: Stomatorhinus ivindoensis (assembly GCA_019775895.2). Lineage (NCBI taxonomy): Eukaryota > Metazoa > Chordata > Actinopteri > Osteoglossiformes > Mormyridae > Stomatorhinus > Stomatorhinus ivindoensis. Next base: position 28,214,734 of record JABFEB020000060.1, on the reverse strand, counting down.
GGGCAAAGTTGTGTCGTCATGGAAGCGGTTCCAGTTTGTGCAGCTGTCTGAGAGGTGTGGCACAATCTGTCTTGTCGCGAGGTTTTTGCACCATGTGACATGATGAGGTGGGGTGACGTTTTGCAGCGGACAATAAAAATCTAACCATGATACATTGCATCAGGACCAGAATGCATTGCTTTAAGCCAGAGCTGTTAGCGGCTGCAAGAAGTTGAATGCACCCAATATCAAATATAAAAGTTTTTTTTTTTTAATGTTTTTCAGTGAATTTAAATAAAGAGCTATGATGGTGCTGCTGTCACGACCGGGTTTCGGAGCGTGCCTGGATGCGTGCGGTGTCGGGTAAACAGGGCACAGAAGCAGGAATCTTCA
>JABFEB020000060.1:28179792-28192894 GCA_019775895.2 Stomatorhinus ivindoensis | reverse complement strand
CCACATATTTCACAATAGAGGGCCAGACTTCCAATGCTCGTTCGACAGCTGGCAAATTTTCGAGCCACCAATGGCCACAGAAAAGAATAGGGAATCTTGAGGATGATGTTGCAGCTGTGAAGTCTTCTCTTCTGGATGGTGCAGAGTGGAAAAGAAAATGTAGTGCTTTAAGCATTTTCTCCACCATCCACACTTCAGAACCAGTCTTGAATGAGTTGTTGAAGGGTATGATGGCCACAACTTCCTACAAACACTAACTATGTCCCAGCAAATTGCTCACCACAGTGTGAATGTCATCATTGGATGTATAGGAATAATGCAAAGTCCAAAGCACTTCTGCTTTCAGTGTGTCGGTTGAGGAGAATGAACTGAAGGCATTGCTTGTCGGGGGATCCATAGACAATGCCAATTTGGGGGTAGGCCAATCTGTTGAGGTTGTACTTGCAGGACTGGCAAACAACTGAATGGGGACAGTTGTGAAACTGTCGACAAAACGCTTGTGCTTCTCTCCCCTGATATGTGAGTCAATGGCTTTAGTTTGATGACCAGTTTGATGACTTTTTTACAAAGTTTGCATCATGTTTCGTAGATGTTAGTCGTCTTTTTCAACCAGCCATGGTACTTTTTTTTGAAGCTTTGACATTACTTAATCAATAACTAATTTTGTACTAATTAATCAAATCATACATAACTTTTTCCTGTCACTTATATTGACTGATATTTTTAATTTCTTTTTTTGTATGATGTTAGACTGTTTACTTACTAGTCGTAACTAAAAATTATTCTTGCAATTCTGAATGCTTTTCAAACATGCTGCATTAATTAATTTGCTATTAAATATCTCAAAAACTAGAGCCAATCTGGCAAAACCAAAGTCATATTCTTAATCAGCACCTTAAACTTAATATAAAACCCTTCAGACATCATTGGCACCAAAATCACTTTATACCAGTGTAATTGATATAATGGAGCCAAGCTCACAGTATTACAGGAAGGTAGTGAAGGCTACCCATTGTTGAGCAGGAATATGCAGTGTCTCTCAGACATGTGCACCTGGAGTTCTCCTATTCCAGTCACACTGCAGGCTGCACAGTCATTTGTTTCACTGATGCCCCGCTTCTTCCTCTTGCCTGCAGTCACTTTCCCATTCCTCATCGCTCCTCTAACACAGCTCCAGCCTAACAAGTCGAGGTACGAAATGAACAGTTTCTTCATCGGGTGCATAAAAGTGATGATCAAGCAGAGAGACAAGCTGCCTGCCACTCAGGTAAAGTGTCATTGGGAGTTTCCCGAATTCCTAGAACATGACAAAAGATGACATTCAGCTGGTTGAGAAGATCTCCCCTTGAGCTTGCAGACTGTAAGCGATAATATAATTCCCACAGGCCTTTTGGGCCATTTTTCATCTTGGGGCAAGGCTTGCTTCCTCAGACTGTTTGTTAAATATTGAAATACTGTATGAATGTAAGATATCAGATGAATGTAAGAAAGGCAATCTGGTCACCTGGGTAGAGCAGTGATTTAGAGCTCCTGGACCTGGAGTGACCCTTGACCTCTACCTCCACAGCGTTGTTGTGACTTTCTCCAGCTGATGCTAGAAGTAAGAAGTGAATGGGAGTATGTATTGCTGGATCAGTTCCACCTGGTAAGCCGTGCTGATGAGAGCACCCAGGCCGCAGACCGGGAGGAGGCAGCAGATGAGGCACCATGGCGAACGCAGAAGAGGGTGATGACGGTGGATGAGATTGTGGGCCAGGTCTTCATCTTCCTGCTGGCCGGATATGAGACCAGCAGCAGTACACTGGCCTTCATCTGCGACTTACTGGCCATCCATCCTGAGTGCCAGCGGAGAGTACAGGAGGAGTTGGACGGTTTCTTCTCCTGACACGTGAGTGGTGGCCATTTGCTGGCCTCTGGCTCCCTCCTTTATTGCCCTCCTGGTGGGCCTCCTCAGTCTTTGGGTCACAGGCAGACCTGCAGGACCTGTAGCACTCATAACTGCCCTTCCATATCCACTGTGCTGTGTCCCTGAATAGGTGACATGCCTGACTGCCGTGAATTTAGATGCTCAAGTCCTAAGAAGACTTTGCTTAAAATGTTCTTGGCCTGTCAATAATGCAGTATAATGCAGCCATTTTTGGAAATGCTTCCTAGCATCAGCCATGACAGTGATTGCTATCTTCTTCCCTTAAGTCATCACTACACTTTATAGTGATGACACAACCCTCCAGAGGATCACTGTTATATAGCAGTTTGTCTTTGTTAAATGATGAAGAAATGCTAATACCTAATAGCCAGCATTGCTGACACTGAAAATGGTCACTACTCTGTAATCAGTAAAGGTATTTATAAGAGATCTAATATGTTTTTGATGGTATACAAAAAAACAAGTTGAAACAGTAGTTTGGTGTGCAGCACTATGGCCTCAACATCAGGATTGCGGGTTTGATTCCTGCCCTTGGCTCTGTGTGTCGAGTTTTCATAATCTCTACACATGCTATTGCACGAGTTTCTCCCTAAAGTCCAAAGTCATACTGTTAGGTGAATTGGTGTCTTTGGCTTTTCTCATAGTATGTGATTTTCTCTGTCTTGGTCTGCCCTCCTATCCATGGTGTGTCCTGCCTTGTGCCCTGTGCATTCTGGGATAGGGTTCATGTTCCTCAGAAATCTGTTGTGAATATGCAGCTATTGAAGTTGGATGGATATATAAAAGGAACACATCCTGACTTTGTGCACTTCTGCTGTTGTCTGGCATCATGTTAGTATGTTGTAGTATAGTGTAGTGTAGTTTATTACTTGCCGTATTGAAGGTTTGATAGATCGCTCATAAGAATAACCTTGTTACCCCCAAGCAGGTAAAACCAACAAACCCAAATGAACAAAAGAACAAGGGGGTTTATTTAAAAGATGATATACCTCATGGCACACCTAGGACACATCTGGACCTGCACAGCTTAAAACATATAGTGCACCCATCCAGGCTGGCTTAGATGTGAGAAATGGTGTTTATGGAGGTTTTTTCTCCATCCTGGGAAGAGTTTGTCATTTGCTTTGCAGCAGATCTGTGGGCTGTATAAAGGATGCTATTCTGAATGCATTCTGAAAGGTACATTTCTTAGTGCAGCTAGTCCAGGGGGTTTGAGTACAACAGCGGCGGCCTTTAAGCACCATCTGCTACATGCTATAGTTTCAGGTAATGGAAAAATGGTCTAGCAGAACCCCCTCACTGATGGATGGCCCTCTTCCCATCTCTGCTCAACTGACCAGTATCTTTCATTTGGGGTCATTCCAAATATGTGCTGACGGATGGACGATCTGATGTGTACCGACATTCATTTGTTTGATGTTCGTCTGACTGGTTCACTGCTGGGCTGCTGCATTAAACCGGCCTGGTTTCAGGTAGTTTCCTCTGTTCTGACCTGCTGTATCATCCCTGAGGCTTGGTTGATAGAAATGTCTGCCATGTCTGCTATGCAGCTGTACATTAAATTTCTATTCTGAGCTCAGAAGCACACTTCATAGCGTATACTCCTAAGTGGACTAAACTTGTCTTTTCTGTACCTTCTCAAGCAACACAGTGTGTACTCCCCAGGACCTTTGGAGGTGTGTGCCTGGGAAATTGTGCATGTGATTCAGGGCATACTTTGTGAATGTAAAAAAAATGTATAAGACCAAGTGATTCAGATACTACAATATTATATTATATATTATATCAGATACTATCAATATTATATTGTGTTATGGCAAGTGTAATATGTTAAGGGTCGAAATATCTTATGTGTTACCTTCCAGCGATGTCTGAAATATAGTTTCCCTATGCGGATAATAAAGTACCCATCCTATCTTATCGTATTCTGTCATTTCCTACCCTATCCTACCTACTCTGTCCTGTCCTATCCTGACCTGTCCTACCCTACCCTACAAGCATATAAGAGTTTCAGACCATTTATCAATCATCTGCACTACATGTAGACATGTAAATTTGCAGAAACCAAGAGTTTACAGTCACATGATTGTCAATCCATCAGTACTTATGCATCTAGTCAAACAATTCAATAATTTTTAATTTCCTGACCAATCTTAGTGAAGCTACTAGGGCTGGAAGTTTTGTAATCTTAAACATGCTTTGAGAGGTAAAGTAACGCAACAGGTCATTATAGAATTTAACGATGAATCCAGCTTTCAAGACTACTTACCCACTACAGGGTGCTGGTGAGTCTGCAGCCTCTCCCAGGATGGATTGAGCACCCCAGGTGGGTTGCCAGTTCATCGCAAGGCACACATGTTTATGGGCAATTTACTGTGTACTGGTCTCTCTGTGTGTTATGCCGATGTGTCAACACAGATTAAACAGTAAGCCAAACTAGTTTTCCACAAGCCAGAAGATTCATTTTCTCTTCAGTTCACTAAGACAAGTGAAAACCAAGTAAAACTGTAATAAACAGAAACAATAAGGAAAAACTTGGAGTATCTCCTTAAATATAGTAAATCACACATACCAATAATGTCAACTTTAACTTAATACCATCTAAACAACACAGAAATACAAAGAATTAGCCTATTCACATACGGAGGCAAACCGAAATAACGCTGTTTTACAAATATCACCATCCGCCGATATCATAACCATAGCAAATACATAAATCAATTAAAATAATAAAAAAAAACATATATACTCACAGATGTTGCTGTCGTAGACAAAAAACACCAAGAACAACAATCGGCCCAAAACCCAGGAAATTCAATGTTTCTTATTTCTCCCTATGCATCGCATTTGCAGAGCTTCTTGGGATAACGTGACCAAAATTGGCATATACTGTATAAACAATCACGTATCACGTAAAGGAGACAACAAGCAAATGCTTACTACAACAACCGGCCACAAGGTGGAGCACCATGACCACTTACAACAAATAACCTAATAGTAATGAACCAAAAAAAGCAATCAACACTACATTATATATTTTTCCTTTTTTTCCTCAATGCCTAGTAACCAAAATAGGAATTAAATGACTGAGGACATAACCGCATGCCTTTGGACTCTGGGAGGAAGTGAGACGTGAGAGCATGCAAACCTTACACAAAGGGCTGTCATATTCATAATATTGTAGCGTATTTAAGGATGTGTTACAGAGTTTACTAGAAGGGATATTTCTGTGGGCATGTGCCCATCCAGGGTAGAGTGTGTGGAAGGAGCCAGAGGAGTGATCTGAGAGGCTGGCAGGAGAAAAAAAGAAGAACTATCAAGAATGAGGGAGAGGGAGTAGTGCAAGGTCTGTTCTACGACTGTTCTTAGGAAATATTGGGATCAGAACCTTCTGACCATAAATTTTCAAAGCAGGTGCAAGGCCTACCAGGCCATAAGTAACTCAGAGGACAGCTCCAGGGAACTGAAAGTAAGTCAAAATAAGATGTTGCTCGCACCCAGCCAGATGGGGGAGTTCACAAGATAAGGAGAAGTGCGGGCAGAAGGACCAAGGCCAGCGAAGGAGAGAAAGAAAAGCACACTTTCTAACATCTAAACTAGAGCAAAGTTAAAATATGTTGCTGTCACATAGCGGGAACAATACCAGGAGAGGTGGGAGAAGACTAAATGGGCTATAAGAGAGCAGAGCAGATAGGTACTTTCGAGCTTCCTCCTGTGCATGCTGGATGTATATCAGAGCGTGGCTCCCTGATGGATCAGTGAAGGAATAAACTTTTGGCATTTGCAACTCCTCCAACATCTCTGGCGTGAATCTCTCCTCATCAACGGACTCGGCGGAGTTCCACTCCCAACAGAAATATAAAGGAAAAGTGTTTACAGTGTGGCTGTGGCCCACAATAGCCAAATAAAGTTAGTTTTCGGCCATTTGCTTCCTTATTTCCATAAGGGGAACTTTACAGTGGTGTCAGAAGTAAAACTGCCATTGTGAACAAGCCGGGTTTTGCTGCTGTAAGGAGATGGATTCTGCAGTCCATATAAAGATCGAGGAGGATGATCGCAGGTATGACTGCGCTGCCGCAGCGCACCCATCCGCAGTGGTGAAGAGGGAGTCGTGTTTGTGCACTGTCCCTGGCCCTGAAGCTTGCCACCGTCTTGTCACCGCACTGGCTGGAGGGGTGGTTCAGGGCGCTGGCAAAGACATCAATAATGATGGCTGCGCCAGGGGAATGCATAAGGTAGCTGGAGTGAAAACGCCGAAGTATTCTGGTAAATCAGATTGGGAAGCTTTCCGTGCGCAGTTTGAACTGTTAGCCGCTGAGACGACGTTTCGGGTAGTGCTACCGCTCAGAGCTCCTTCGGTCTGAGCTGCTTAACCGTCAGAGACTCGCTGGGGAATCTCTGTGATCCCTGGCTAATGACATTGAAAGCTTAACCAGGTGAGCTTACGCACACATGCCACCAAATGTGGAGAGTGAGCTAGCCCGCGACCAGTTCGTCAGGGCTCTTTCTCCAGCTCATCTTCATGTGCACACACACACCCACGGACCCTGTCTGATGCCCTGGAGAGGGAGATGGCAGTGGAGGTGGCACTGCAATGTGCTGATTCGCCACCTGCAGTTAGGGCAGCTGTGGATTGCGGAGGACTGGTGCAAAAGCCTGTTTGGGTGGAGGAGATCACAGAGATGATACAGGGTTTAACCTTGCCTCTAGCCAGGCACCAGCAGGCACCGATCCATCTCTGCTGGGGATGTGGACAGCCAGGACACTTGGTCAGATCTTGCCCAGTTCGAGCTAAAACGGCGGGAAACGGTGCAGCATCGCAGTAGGCAGGATGCTGCAGGCCCCCACACTCGTGTCCCACTCATCACCCATGCAGGCTGTACTGCCCACGTGTACCAACTGGGTAGGCAAGCATGGAGTGGTTCTGGTGGGGCAGACCTTGGTGTCCGACTTCTGCTACATCCCAGTCTGTGTCGAAGGGGTTCCATGCACGGCCCTGATAGACACAGAGTCTACAGTCATGGTGGTCCCGCCTGAGGTGGTACCAGAAGGGATGCAGCTAGAGGGCACAGCAGTCCAGCTCTGCACAGTAACTGGTGAGCTAGCGCCGATGAGGGGGCTGGAGGAACTTCAGAGCTATGAGTTTACAGTGGTTCACCGTGCAGGGGATCGACATGGCACCCATGCAGTGCACATGAGAGCAAGTATTGTGAGTGGAGGGATGCCAGGGAAGGTGAGCTTAGCTCTGGGACAGATGAGGTGGTGGTGGGGTGGCTCCGCAGGCATATGGAGAACTGCAGGGGGTGGGAGTTGCTGAGTGGGCTTAGAAGCAGCAATGTGACCCAGACCTGCTGCTTGTTATGTTATGGGTGGGAGCACACCGGCGGCCATTGTGGGAAGAGGTGGCAGCCCTCTCCCCGGTCGTCAAAGGGCTATGGGCAAAGTTCAGTGGGCCTGGGTGGAGCCTGCAACAGGGGAGAAGAGATGGCTGGTTGTGGTGCCTAAAGGGATGCTGAAGGCTCTGCATGGCTTTGCAAGGTCTGTGCACTTTGGCATGACTAAAACCCTCTGGCATGTGCGTCAGGGCGTCAGGGGGTGGCTGAGGACGGATGTGGAGGACTTTTGCAGGTGCTGTGACCTCTGTGTGGCACGTAAGGGACCACAGGGGCAGTCCAGGGCCCAGCTCTAGCAGTTCAAGGTCGGGGAACCCATGCAGTGGGTGGGGGTTGACGTAATGGGGCCATTCACATACACACATACACATCACAGGGGAACCGCTTTATATTGACAGCCATGGACTACTTCACCAAATGGCCAGAGGCTTATGCCTTGCTGGACCAGGAGGCTGAGACTGTGGCCAATGCCCTGGTTGAGGGGATGTTCAGCAGGTTTGGGGTCCCCGAGTCCATCCATAGTGATCAAGGGTGGAATTTTGATTCCCGGGTATTTTCCATCATCTGCACACGGCTGGGAATCACAAAGACCCGCACCACCCCACTCCCCCCCCAAAGTGATGGGTTGGTGGAGCGGTTTATCCAAACCTTAGCAGAGCAGTTGCCTATCTTAACATCCTCCCATCAGCAGGACTGGGATGCATTTTTACCCCTGGTCCTGATGGCTTGTGTAACCCCTGACTCACATTAAGTAGTCTAGGACAAGCCAAACGTATAGACCAGTTGCTAGGTTCGACAGGATTACAACAGACAATTGAGGTTGTCAGAGAGGGTAGCACCGCTACACCGACGTATGAGTTTTACACTGGTAGAGGCGGTCAATATGGACAAGATTCCGGTCAAAGAATCAGGCTCCAGAGGAGATGACTTTAAAGGCAGAGTTTATTAATGGAACTTGTGAAGCAGGATGTACTATGGGTTATAGAAACGAATAATAATGGGAAACCTGGTAAGTAGATGGATGTGTGTGTGTGGTCTGTGGAAATAAAACAAATACATTCAATCACATAAGTGATGGGTAGTTACAAGCATAGCAGGAATAAAGCGCCATAGAAATCAACCCACTACAATAACAAACCTTCCGGTTTAAATGATTACTTCGATAACCGGTAATTAATAATAATCGAGACATAAGGAATAGATTCCTAACTCCATAATCCCCGTAATTACAAATACAAACAACCCAAAGTAAGCCGTTATGAGTGGGCACACTTACATTACAGGCGATCAATACATTCGCATAGCAACATAGCGAACGCGCTACCATACAGCTCCCAAAGTTAAATGAACATGAATAAATAGCGATGCACAATGAAAGTATAAGGCAGTTGCGATCTTACAAACAATATAAACAGAATCGCGAAGTAGCGAAGGAAAATACAATCACAGTACTTACATTATATTCATTGACGCACCACATCGGGTAAACTAACTAAGTGCAGGTGCATTAACATTTCGCTACCGTTGTGCCAATCTATAATGACTGGGTGGGAAAACTAACTGAATAACTACGTTCCCACAACAGCCTTTCTAACATAGGATAGGATAATTGCACCAAAGAGGAAAGGCTGGCAGAAGTGCTCTCCTCCTCCTCGGTGAGTTTAGGAAGCTGGACCAACCGGGTCACTGGGCGGACATACGATTTGTCTACGACCTTCCCCGCTGCCAATCGAATCCGTCTATCTGCTCCGGGAAAGGTATTGATGATGGTGCCCACTGGACAGTGGGCACGTGGAGGCTGAGGATCGACTATAAGGACTACTTGACCCTTATCAAGTGCTCTGCCATCAACTCCCCACTTGCTACGATTCTGCAGCCCTGGTATGTAGAATCGAATGAAGACTGTCCAGAAGTTGTCTGCCAACACCTGGCTGTGTCTCCATCGCCTGTTACCTAGCATGTTATCTGAGTCGTATAAGGCCTGAGGAAGTGCAGAATCTCGTCGTCCCATGAGTAGGATGTTAGGTGTTATAGGATTGAGGTCACCTGGTTCTGCAGAGAGGTAACCTAAAGGTTTGGAATTCAAGATATTCTCCACTTCGACGAGAACCGTCTGTAGAACGGGCTCTGGCAAGCTCTGCTCGCGGACAATCACCCTCAACGCCGACTTCATGGATCTCACTTCACGCTCCCATGTTCCCCCAAAATGTGGAGCAGCGGGAAGGCTTAACCTGAAATGTATCTTCTGCTTAGCGAGACGCTCCTTCAACTGAGGTTCCATTGCTTCAAAGGCCCTTTGCAACTCATGGTTACCACCGACAAAATTAGTACCATTGTCGCAAAGCAACTCAAAGGGTTGACCTCTCCGTGCAATGAAGCGGCGCAGGGAGAGCAGGAAGGCATCAGAGTCAAGGCTTTCTAGAAGATCCAGGTGCACACATTTGGTGGTCATGCACTTATATATAATCCCCCACCTCTTCTCTTGGCGACGCCCATACTTCACAGTGCAAGGGCGGAAGCAGTCAACACCAGTACTCTAAAATGGTGGTTTGTAAAAGCGGAGCCTGCAAGGTGGAAGATCACTCATCTTCGGCACATCGGGCTTAGCCCGCCAGAACCGACATTCCCTACACGGGCGCTGGAACTTGCGGATAGCTTCGCACCCTCGGGGCAGCCAATATTGACAGCGAAGCTCTGCCAATACTCGCTCAGGCCCAGGATGATGTAGCTTGGTATCAAATTCCTTAATCAGGAGTTTCGTGATGTGATGACCTGGATCAAGGATAATAGGATGAATCACATCTGCTTCTAGGTCCTCTGAACGACGGAGTCGACCTCCGACCCTGATTAATTTGGTGCTCTCATCGTATTCTGGCGAAAGGCAGCTCAGGCGGCTGTCTGCCGCTATTGGTTGCCTGGCCTAGAGAGCCTTCACTTCAGCTGGGAAGGAGTCGAGTTGGGCTTGTGTGAACAGAAGCTTCTCGGCGGTTATGTAATCGTCGGCATCACATGGTGGGGTGATATTTGGATCAGCCGCCCCATGACAGGCTCTCACAGTATCCTGAAGTAGTTCCGTCCAGGAGTGATACTTATTAACATCAAGGGGGAATGGTGAAGAAGATACAGAAACTGTACCGATAAACTAAGACTTCTTCAGCTCACCCTGGTCAGGTTCTGCAGAAGAAGCTGACATAGTTGGCCAGTCGACTGCAGGTTGGAGCAGGAACGCTGGCCCAGCATTCCACTGATGATGGCGTGCCAATTCCGACAGTGACAAACCCCTTGTGATGTGGTCCGCTGGATTTCTGGCTGAATCTACATAGCGCCAGCTAGCCCCGTCTGTCAAAGTCTGGATTTCTGCCACATGGGTTCCTACAAAAACCTTGTAGTGGCAGGACTCATCTCTCAACCAATGCAACACTGTAGTTGAGTCAGACCATAAGACCACCTGATGGAGGGAGTTGGTCAGCTCGCTCTGGATCATGCTGGCCATCTGAGCACCTGTAAGAGCAGCACTGAGCTCTAAGCGTGGCATTGACAAACACTTCTTAGGGGCTACTCTGGATCTAGCCAGGATGAAACTCACATATGCCTCACCGGTTTCATTCGTTGTGCGTAAGTAGGCTACTGACCCGTACGCTCTCTCTGAAGCATCACAAAAGATGTGTAGCTCTCGGGTTGCAGATAATATGTTACCTGGGGCTGGAGCGTAGGGTCGCGGGAAACTCAGGTGAGGTAGGTTTGGAAGTTCTTCAAGCCAGGTGAGCCACCGGTCACGGAGGCATTTAGGTTCGATCAGGTCATCCCATCCAAGATTGCATTTCCAGCGGTCCTGGATGAGCACTTTAGCTATGGTGGTAAAGGGGATGATGTATCCGAATGGATCGTACTGGCTCGCCAGAGTTTTATACACATTACGCAGAGTTGGCTGGAGCGTCTCTGAAGCCCGGTGCCTATATCCCAGTTTGTCATCAAGGCAGTTCCACTGCAGGCCGAGGGTTGTCTCCTGCAGGTCAGAGCTGCTCTGTGTCAGCCAGTGTTCACTGTTAGCTGATCGTGCTTCCGTAGGGAGGTGTTCAATGATGGAAGGAATATTGCAGGCCCACTGCCTGATCTCGAACCCTCCTTCTGCTAGCAGCTGTCGTAGACCATCAACCACATGTGTAGCCTCCTCTGTGGTCGGAGTACTGTGGAGGCAATTGTCCACATAGAAGGAGGAGTCCACAATATCTGCCAGATTAGGTGCGTGCTCATGTACATGGCGCTGGAGGGCGTACACGGCGCAGCAAGGGCTGCAAGTTGTCCCAAAGGGCAGTACCTACCACTCATAGATAGTGGGTTCATTCTGTCTATGCATCTCTCGCCAAATGAATTGCAACAATGGTCTATCACCAGACGCACCTGGTGGAACATACCTTTAATGTCACCACTCACTGCCACCACATCCTGCCTGAACCTAAGGAGTACACCGAGTAAGGATGAACCTAGGGTTGGACCAGGTAATAGTTGTTCGTTCAGGGATAATCCCTGATATTGGAAAGAACAGTTAAAGACGATTCTGTCTTTACCATTATATTTCACCATATGGTGTGGGATGAACCAGGACTCATTGGTCTCGCTGGTCTCCTCTGGTGAAATCCTCGCTATGTATCCATCTTGCTCCAACTTATGGATCTCTGCACAATACAATTCAGCCTGCTTAGGGTCTCTGATGAACCTACGTTCGGTGCTACGTAGACTCGGGAGTACGGCTTCCTTGACCGTGGACAGAGAAGTAGCTGGAGTCTGCCGCAATAGCGGGGTGGCGTAGCGCTGAACACCCTCCACTTCTACTCTCATGGTAGCGGTCTGGAGAAGGGTGTAGGTATGCTGATCTTGCTTAGATCTAGTGATGACCTTCTCATTGTAGGGCAGGATGTCGATCTGCCAAAGACGTGCCACATGTTGTTGAAGCTCGTCGGGTGGAGAAGCTGTGGTGATGTGTAGACATTGTTGCACACCCCTTGTGTCCTGAATGGAGCTTGTAGGACCTTGTAGTGACCATCAAAGCTGTGTGCACACAGCAATTGGTCCTCCATCAGGTCCTTTACGTACTGGCTGCACGGCAGTGAGAAGGTGCGGTAAATCAGAGCCGATCAAGAGAAGGGGTCGTGCATGGTCGACTGGGGGGAGCGGTAATGCTCTGAGGTGTGGATACTTCTTCTGCAGTGTGGTTATTGGATAGGTGTGTTCAACCAAATCCAATCCAACTGCAGTGAAAGCATGTGAGATCTGGTATCTCTCGTTTGGGCTGTCCAAAAAAGAAACTTCAAAGGAGACACACAAACCACCAAGTTGGGTGACCCTTTCGTGGACGGTTTGCAAGGACAGTGTTTCAGGTATACCAGTGAGGTCTAACTGCTGTACGACCTGAGGTAGAACGATGGTTCGTTCTGATCCATCATTGAGGATGGCATAAGCCTCTATACTACGATGACCATTGTGGATAAGGATCTTCACCACCTTGAGCATAACCTTCTGTGAGCGATTTGGTCTGTCCAGGTAAACTCTGGTAGGTGGTAGGCTTACCATGAGGACCGTGCTGGGATGTCTATGTGTTCCAGACTTCAGGCTGTAATTGACTGCAAAGGATTTGCAACCAAGTATTGAAATATATGTTTGATTTATGGTTCTTATTCTGTCCCATTACTTTTGGTCCCTTAACAATTGGGGGGCACATATGCAAACTGTTGTAATTCCTACACCGTTCGCCTGATTTGGATGTAAATACCCTCAAATAAAA
>JABFEB020000060.1:28134066-28148518 GCA_019775895.2 Stomatorhinus ivindoensis | reverse complement strand
TCAATATCATTAATGTAAATTAGGAACAATAGTGGTCCTAAAATTGAACCCTGCGGTACCCCACTATGAACGCAGGCTCACTGTGACATTGTGCCTCTAATAACGACAAGCTGCTTGCTGTCAGTAATCAAAACGGCGCTCACGCAACACCCGCAGCTATTTATAACACTCACACTGTCAATTAACAAGGACAGGCAAGTACTAATGCAGACTGCAAAAATTTTTTAAATAAAAGTAAAAAATTAAACAACCACCACTCATGTAACCATACTGGCAAACACTCAAATACAGTCAAATATACTTCCAGATAATTCCAGTCAACTGCTTCAACAGGCGCACAACACAACACAAGTGCACACAGCGTCAACACCACTCCCGCCTTCTTCCTAGTCATTTAACACTCAGCTCAAAAAAATCCACTGTCAGAAGTGACCTGAATCAGTCACACATTAAAATCATGGGATACCATCCATCCATCTTCTGTACCCACTTGCCCTGTTAAGGGTTATGGGGGAGTGGAGCCTGTCCCTGCCTTTGCGGCCATACGTTCTGGGACCATGGGATACCAAACAAGAAGTGATCTTCATCAGTGAGAGAAGCTTTGCGGGGGTTTGCAGGGGTTGTGGTAACGAGGCTCTCACCCACCTGCTGACATACATCTCCGGGGGTCTGTCAGTCAGGGAGCCTGTGTCCTTCCCAGAGCCACTGCCATCAGTGACCTCGCTGTCAGCCCTTTGGCTCATGGTATCCGAGAAGGTGTCGTCCCTGGGGCAGAGACATGGGTGTGGCGTGTAAGCTACAGCATTCCATCTCTCACTCATTTAGCAGGAAGGGAGCACAGTCTTCCTACCACTCTGCCCACAAACACGTGTGTGATCCTGACGCCATGTAAGCATCATCTTCCATTTATGAGCAAAGCGGGTAGGTATGGATTCACTCTGACTGTTAGAGATGTTATATGCAGCGGTGGGTAGTTTGTTTAGACCAGCCCTTCGGCCTGATTGGTTCCCTTGCCCAAAGATGATTGGCCAATCTTCCCTACCGCCCCATAGTGGCGGATCGCTCTGGGAGTTCCCGCCTACCGGGTATAAGATGGTGCCTGTGGCCCAGGTGCGAGATACAGAGAGAGACTTAGTGAGAGATAGAGCACTGCTTGTATTGTTCGGTTTCTGCTGTTTGACAGTAAGCATGACTATTATAAACCCAACCTGTCTTGTACATGTCATCACCCTGCATGGTAAATACACCTAAACTATAGATCAGAGAAACACTTCAACAGATTCCTGTTTTGTGTCACCTCTGTGTGCAGCTGTGGGTATCCCCCAATTGTAACAAGGTATTACACACGCAATCCCTCTGCTTTCATGGGCACCTCAGTACCAGGTCTGTATGCTGATGATTCACCACTCGACAGTATACTCAGATGATGCGAGCGTCTTCACATTTTAAGTCTTGTATCTCTGATGGGATGCGGATGGTTCCTCATGATACTAAAACAGCTGTTCCCCATTCACCCATTACATGGCAGCGAGTATCTACTCATTGGCTTAAGTTCTCGTTGCGTTATGATTCGCTTGGAGAAGCCAGCAGGAACCCTCCTTCCCAAAAATATCCCACCCCGTGTGATTAAGGGGGGAAACACCCTGGAGTCGAGTCTCAAACAGAATCACTGACACATGTGGGCACATGAGCCCTGTGGAATATGTGATGTAGCTCTGCCATGGCAGGAGTCCATGGGCATTAACATCTCACTTTAGAAAATGTAGCATGTGCACAGAGTGTGGTGCGAGTGACAGAGGGGCAGGAGAGGGAGAGCTGTAGATAGAATAATCCAGTGACCAGCCTTTAATAACTCAAATTTTGACGTTACATGTTGTGTCTGGCTTTAACCCCGAACCAGAAAATGAAGGGTGAATAAATTAATATTAGCATTTTCCTTATTTTGTGAATTCAGTATGGTCTTTTTTCCCTACAAAAAATACAAACTATTTTACTAATTTTTTTCTCCTCAAGGGTACAACAGCAGGATCTCGATTCCGAGAGCACCAAATTACATGCTGTCATAATTAAAGGCTTATCTACATGTAGCAGAGTGCTTCCCTCCCAATATGCTAAAGTCCACTGATGGCTCCTTGCCCCAGGGGGTACTTACACATCCTGCACCACGATGTACTGGTGAGGCACCAAGCCATCAACTCCGTTGTGCCGTCCCTCCCACCAGTCGTTGGAGGCACGCTGGTACAGCAGCAGGGAGGCACCCTTCTTGAAGGACAACTCACGGGCCGAGCGGCCCATGTAGTCAAACTTGGCGATGGCTTCAATGGGCTCATTGTCTGGGGGCGGAGGGGGAAAACAATCCCATCACACTCCCAGTATGGCAAGCGCATGGAGGATGGAGCCCATGTGCTGCTTCCTTACACTGGTTGTAAGGGAGAAATGGCTGATTAATGCAGGAGAGAGACTTGTAGAGAGAAACAGCTGGTACTGGGGTAGGGAGTCACTTTCACATCAGGGGGATGAAAGTCCACCTGAATGGGAAATGGCAGAAGCCTGTGGATCAATACACGGGCCAGCTTCTTATAGCAAAATGTACAAAATTCTTCTTTTGCTGTACAAAGTCAGCCAATTCATGGGGGACTATTATTGTAACATATTTGGCAGTTGACAGGGGCTCAAACCCACAACACAAACACAACGACCGCACAGGCACATGTCAACTCCAGAGAAGAAACAGGGAAAATGTATCAGTGAGATTAAGGACCTCCAGTGTTGAGTGCTCATTATGCAAAGCTGTGCACGCTACCCAGAAACACCAGACAAACATTGGCCTGGAACCCAGTCATCGTTACCAAGGCACATTCCTGGCAAAATTCAGAGTGGGATTATGGGTCTAATCTGGACACTAAGAGGATGAGCAGAGAGATCTAACATCAGCAGAGGGTCCACTCCAACCTGGAGCAAAGCATTAGGAATGAGCCTTAGGATTCTTTTCCAATCTTGCAATTAGGGATAATGGTGTGTGTGTGTTGGGGGGGTTCCTTTGGCTCTTATTACCATGGAAACAGAGGGGGCAGAAAATACAGCTTCCCCTCCTCCAGGTCACTTTACATGTTCCTGGTGTGCTGGAGTGTTTTACTTGAGCAGGGTCACCCACCCTTGCAATTCCTGCGCCAAAGTTTCCACAAATTCCTTTATCAGCAAACAGAATAAAACTGCAACACCTTCCTGGACTAATATCCTCTAAGCATAGTTGGGAGAAAAGAGATTTTAAATAAATAATGTTAATATGGTGATATGTAATGTAAGACATAATAAGAAGTGAATTTACACAGTAAATGTAAAATGATGAAATACAAAATGTAGTAAGAGGTGTGATGATAGGGCTTATGAAATGTAGTATGAAGGGAGTTAGTGTGATATTCAAGGGTACAATGAGTCTCTCTAGAGCTGACTAAGACTCTCGCATTCAGGATCTCCTGCATGAGGAGCACACTTGGCAGATACGATTCACTGGGGTATCCCACTAACATATGGACACACCTACAGGAACATCTGTGACCGCACCTATAGAAACACACAGAATCACCCAGGGATACCACAACCACACCCAGGGATACCCAGAAAGAGGGTGCTGAAATTCTGTCAGGGGCCACCAGGCATGGGTCAGTGAGTGACTGAGGGGGTGTAGGTGGATTTACATACCATCCTCACTTGTATGTGTGTCCCCATCCTGGTCCAACTCATCAAGGGTGCCATGCTCACTATAGGGACTATCACTGTGAGTAAGAAACAAAGGAGAATTAGGCATTTAATGCTGCAAACACACCAGCATTAGGAGCAGAGTTAGCATGATTACAGAAGCAAAGGGACTATCTACTCTGCATGCTGTAAAACTGTCCACCTCAGATTTCAGCTCAGTCTGTGTTCTGTCCTTTGTTAATTCAGGCATATGTCAGAACCACTCATGCTTGCCCCACACACAGTACTTGCCCCAGCCACCACCCAAAGCCAAGACTCTCACCAGTAGTCACCCCCTGCCATACACTTTTCATACACGGGTCCTTCCAACTCCTTGGAGTCAGGAAATATGGTCTCATGGTGGATGATGATGGTCTTGACAATCTCGTTGACATGTGCCTGGCAGGACACCTGGTCCTGGATGTCGGGGGTGGGCATCAGTGTGGGTCCGAAGCAGATGGCCAGGTTGAATGGGTCCATCATATTCTCATCGTTGTACTGGGATAAGCTGTGGAGGGTGCAGTGAGAACTGGAATCAGTTCCAGCTCCACCAATGGCTGCCTGACAGAGAGTGGCTAATTTGTCTTCTTCAAACCTGCATCATTAAAGTCTTAACAGTCTTGACATTATTTCACAGTAGAATACAGTCATGCCTCATCCCTTAATTTCATGATCACTGCACAAAGCCTATCAGGGTTTCATTTAAAAGTTCTGTCTATGCTCTCACATCACATATTTATAGGCCTTTCATCTTCGTGTACTCTCTGCCTGAAGAGGGATAGGGCTGGTAACTCTTACCAACACCTTCATACTTGTTGGTATTCCAGCTCAAACAAGAACTCGCAAACACCAACAAAGTGTTGCTAAAATGAGCCTCATTAGTGCATGAGCCCGCATAGCACGCAGCTTTCCACCACAATGTCACGGACAGCTTTTCACGACACTCACTGGTTCAGGAAGGCGAAAAGGTAGCGCATCAGTATGAGGACGGACCGTGGCAGGGTCACCAGAATTTTTCGGATGTACAGGGCTCTCTCATAAAGATTCTCCATTCCTGTTGTTGGGGTAAAGCGTGTTAGTGAGGATGGCGGCGAATTAAATTCTGATAACATATAGTTCTTTACACGGAACTAACAGCAATAAGACATGAGAAATACCCATAATGAGCAAGTCACAGAGGGACTGATAAAACAACAGACTGACTGATAAACTGAGTACGACTGACTGACTGTTTGTGAGGCCGTAACTGCCTGAAACAGGCTGTGTCTGGCTCTGTAGCAAAGAAAATGCAAGCACAACAAATCCTGCAAATTTTCCTATCCTGAAGAATCACATGACCTTTAAGGGCAATTCATCAGCTGGGTTCCTGTGCTCTAATTGGAATGACAGGGGGCTTCGCTGGGCGGCATATTTAATGACGATTATCCATCTGATTCCGTTCTTTCACAAAGATTTGCTGGGCTTGTCCCGGCTTCCAAAAATAAAACTTGCTGTTAAAATAAGACCAGCGGACTCAGGACTAACCCTGGAGATCCCAAATAAAAGATTTATAGAGCAGGAATGAAATTGCTTTATAGCACACATGGGAAGCTTTGGACTGAATGACTCTGCATCCTTAGTAATGACTGGAAAAGTTCCAGTCTAGTTTGATGTAGGTTTGACATAAAATGACAGCTTTCAATTACATACCACAATACATAATTTTTTAAGTGGAGAAGTTGCACAAAATGAATTTAATTCTGTTTCAATCATTAACCATGAGTGCACTACATAAAGAAAGTCCACTGAAACTTCAACGTGTGTCTTCAGCATATCACTCAACATTGTTTTTGCCAGTATTTAGATATGATAAACAATATTATTTAAGCAACAAGGCAACACACCCAGAAAATGAACTAATAAACTTATGATAACAGTAGGATAAGTGTACACCGCCCGATTAAGAGATGAGATTATAAGCAATGGATATTATTAACTGCTTACCAGGAGACACAAGATATGAACTTCATCGGTGTTTGTCTGTAATGACTGTGATTAGGCTTTTCACAAGGTGCTGTATCTTAAAGATGTATCTTAAAAAACTCAGTGATAGGAAACAAGGTAAATTAAAGGAAGTCAGAAAGTCAGACAATGAAATGGTTTATATATCTACTGGAACACTGTCCTCTGCTCCCACTAGCATTGAGAAGGGTGCACCATCCACACCTTGCCTAGAGCAGGTCATGCCACCAAAGCCAGGAGGAAGGTGATCATAAATGCAACTGAGAATCCAAAGGCCAGTTCTAAAGACCCATAGGCATTTATGTCATAGGATGGGCAATCAATGCGTGCATGTTAGAACTAGTCGAGTATAGGACGGTGCCCAAAACAGAAGAAACGGAATCAGGGAAGCTATAACGAGGCTTAATTCAGATCCTGAAAATCAACTCGTTGGGGATTCTGGACTGGTGGAGGAAGGCTTTGCAGTTTGATGAAACTAAGATGGAACTTTTCAAAACCTTTCAAAACATTGTCTGGCAAACATGGAACATGCGATATGCAGTGCTGCAGGATCGGGGGGGGGGGGGGTGCTTCTCTTCATTAGACGAGGCATGTGTGGGGCAAGAAAGAATGTCGGCTGGTGCCAACAGATACCCCAGGAAAGTCTGCTATACTCTTCGGGCGCTTTTCCACCGCACAAAGTACGGTACTTTTGGTACTTTCACTTTTCCATTGACTTCCAGTTGAGTACCAGTACTGAAAGCTCCAGACTAGCTGGGGTACTTCTTTGGTACTTTGGGGCAGGTATTTGCTGTCGATTGGTTATGCAAATAGCCTGCCGCTGAAACACAAAATACACACAGCGAACAGTGAGAAACTAAATAAAAAGGATTACAAACAAAAATATATTTAAAAAGTAAAACGGAAGGATGGACAAATGAGGAAACACAGGCTTTGATCGCCATATAGTCGGATGAACAGATCCAGCGGGATTTGGATGACAGGGTTCGGAATAAAAAAGTATTTGCCGTAATAGCAAGCCACTTGGAAGAAATGGGGCTCACGCGGAAACACCAAACAATGCCGCTTGAAAATCAAAAAACTTAAGCAGCACTACAGGAAAGTGAAAAATCCAAATGTTTGAACTTGTTTGAATTCAACGAAAGAAATACCCCGTCGCGCTTTGTGATGATGTCAGTTGGGGGCAATCACTGATGATGTCTTTTGGCGCCGGTACCAGTTTTTACTCCAGTGGAAAACCGACACAAAAGAAGTACCATACCAAAAGTACAGTGCCTGGTGCGGTGGAAAAGCACCCAACCAGAAAAGATCTTCCTCATTTACCATTTAACACAATAATGGGCTAAAGCAAAATGGGAAGGGAAGTTGGCGGGAGGAGGGAAATGTCTTGTAGAGACCCAATCAAAGCCCAGGCCTCAACACAACCCAAAAACCCACTGAGTAGCTTAAAGATGTTGGAGACTTTGGGGGAGAACTTGGTTGAATTTTCTTTAGTCTAACGGTGCAGAGCTTAGTAGAATAGGTGTACACCCCCCCGAATAAGATGAGATTATCAGCAATGGCTATTACTAATGGCTAATATCTATCCATAAAAGTGGTCTTTGGATTCTCAGTTGCACAAAAGCCCCAAGATTTATGACTGAATACTGATTGGAGAATTAGATTTTTCTTATTTTTTTACTTGAAAGTATTTAGTGAATGTTAGAGGAAATTTTTAGTGGTCATGATTTCAGTATGCAAGGGTGTATACTTCCTATGTACACTACATGCCAAACTGCTTTGGTTTTATGACTGTTCTTTTGTAACTAATAGACTAATTTTTGAAATCCAATGTGTAACTGAACTAATGTATGCTTCAGCGATACAATTATCCAGACTGCTTAACAGGCATGGCAAAACTTTTAGACTATGTTCATATTCTAATGCAGGCCTATGTTTATGATAAATAAGTGGAATATTTCAACACATGGAACACCAAGAAAAAGCTACAACAAGGCAATCAAATCCCGGCGAACCTTCCTCGCAGTTTCTCCCACATCGCCACAAAGGAGCATAATTAAGGATGCAACACTACTGGACTAATCAGGCATGCCACACACATGAATCCAGGGAACACCAGAACCTTCTGTTCCTCTCATCCACATAGTGAGTGGAAATATGCCGAACAGAAGAGTCACATGACCACCTTCCAGGTCACAGTGGGGCTACAGGAGCAGAAGCTTACCCCTCACGTCATGGGAAGTGAAAGCTTGACTAAAACCATGTTTTGATATTCCAAATGGCTCTCACAGTGTAGCAAGCCATGTGGAAAAATACAGGATTTTGGGATGTGCACCATAAGAACTCAGTAAAGGAAGCTTTCAAGAGATAGATGGATGGATTCCTACTGACCTCTTTAAACCTCCAGCATGCCAACACTGATGTAACGGAAGGATGGGTGAACATGCATAAAAATGACTTTCATGCAATTACTCATATTTGATTGCACATCCCTGGGGCACTGGAAGCAACTGGATGGATGATTTGTCGTTTGAATCTATGAGTTGTTTTTTTCCATGAGTATTCTGGAACTGTGAAGAAGCATATATGCGATAGCCCACAACCTGGCAGAATATCGTTCTGCTTCCTGTTTTTCTGAGTGAAGAGCTGCTTAGCTATTACTCGGGTGTCAATCGCTCCATCTATTAAGTTCCCTCCTCATCAGATAGAGTGGTGCACTTTGAATTACACCATTTTTTTTTACTGTCTGTCAGGTTTAGTGACATGCTCCATTAGCCCGAAACACGGTGCTGGTCCAACTAACAAAGAGAATGGAAGGCTCCCCGTCATGGCAGCCCAACTGGTTTTCTTGGGACGGTCCCCATCTGCCACAGATTGTCTGCCACAGAGGATCCAGCTCAGAGCAGCGTGTCACCATCAGGGAATCCCTGCATGGTGCCGACATCCTTAGACATAGAAGGAAAGCAGAGCCCTCTGGGATAGCTCCACCCTCCCCAAATAAAAAAAAAACTGCATCCACAAGGACCAGCAAACACCGTTCACTATGAATCACTGACAAACCCAGTCTACAAACACAGAAGCTCAAATTACCACCCCACAGCTTCCTGCATTTCACTCTGATTACCCATCATCAACCCACAAGTCTCCAATCAGCTGGCCCAAGATGTGCAAAACCATGATCAGCTGTGGCTAAAGGAATGACACTTTATTACAGAAGAAAATGCTTTATTTAGGAAGAAAATCATTCACTGTTACCCTACAAGTTGACGAAAGAGAGCATCTTCCCAAATTACTGCTGTTAAATTCACGCATTAGGCTGCCCCTGAATGTTTCATCACTCATACGTAACTGAAGCTACAGGTGGCGCATGCGAGTTACCACTTTCCCCCCAGCTCCCGCATACAGACACAGACAGAGACACACAGAGACATTCAGAAAGAGACACATGCGCTACGCTTAAGCTCCACACACCCTCAGACCTCCTAGATTCAGAGACACCAATGCGGGGGTACTTACTGACACAGGAAATCAGGTCATTGAATCTTTCCTTGGGAAAGAGTGGCTTCTCCAAGCCCCGGAAGTAGAGCTTTAGAACCCCAGCCACTGAGTTGATGTCATGGCTGTTCTCATCGTCTGTCAGTGGGTCGTTGCCTAAGGAAAATTACAAGTCCAGATGATGCAGTACCTCATTGAGTTATTTAAGTAATGGGCCCAAATGGACCCACTGGGGCGCTGATGCCTATGAATCGCTCTCAGCCTCGCAGTACCTCCTGACAACGTTTGACATGCAAAAGCTGTGTTCCTGTGTTCAGTGTGAATTGTTTTGTGTGTTTCATCTACAGTACATTTATGATACAGTAATCATGGCCCCTAAGAAAGTTAACAATGATAGTAGCAAACCAAAGAGGAAAGTGGTGAGAGTAACTGTAGAACTTAAAAAGAAAAATTATAGTGAGATTTGAAGGTGGTGCACGTGGGTCTGCTCTCGCTTCGGAGTCTGGGATTGTCATTTATTTCATGTTTATTGCTTTTGTATGTGTGATTTTTCATGTGTGTATTAGGTTCCTATTGACTATTAATGTTTTTTATCATTAGGTAGGTAGGTAGATAATTTATAGACAATCATTTGGGGGTCTGGAACAGATTAAATTAATTTACATTATTTCTTATGGGAATATTCAACTCAGAATTCGATCAAATAGCAACTCGACAAGCCTTCTGGAATTAAGTTTGCGTTCCAAGAAACCACTGTATTCATTTATTCATATTTCCCTTTTTTGTCTAAAGAAAATATACTGTTACTACTGCGTGCTAATTTGCCTCAAAACACGAAGGACAAACATTTCCCATTTTATGACCTTAAAGTCAAAGCTGCTGATGATTTCCATCTTAGTCGTATCTAAATATACGACAGTGTCCAAAGAGAGTAAAGCTGGATGTGACAGGACATCTGCCGAACTTCAGTGAGAACTCGTATTTCTGACATCTTGGCATTAGCATGTGACAGTGGCAGCGGCTGCAGATCCATCCCTCACCTCGCTCAAACGAGTTCTTGATGTCGTTAACTTCCACCTGGGATCCGGACACCCGGAATATGCCCTGGTGCTGAAGGCCTGTGGTGCAGTGGGACAGAAAACGTGATCAGACCCCAGAAGACAGACTGTGTACACTCACAGAGACACAGCCGTTTTCCGCCCGCTGCTTTGTGCGAGATGATGAGAAAAGGCACCCGAGTCTCTTCACCTGTACAGGTGGCTCATAATGGGAACCGGCAGAAGGCTACTGAGAGGCAAATCAGCCTGAGGCTGCCTCAGTGCTGTTCCCTGATGGTGAAGCCAAGGTTATAAACTGACATACAGTGATGATCGAGTTTAATGCTTTTCACATGCACTTTGCTTAGTTACAATCTGTAAATGGACAGTTAATTCCTACTCAATTGCTAAAATATATAAAGAGCATTTCCACACAGTAAAACCATCATTCACAGTCAAGTTATAAGAAGGCATTTTCATTTAAGACAAGCAAATGCCGGCCTAATTTATCCTGCCTGAAGTTATTCCCACACCTACAAGTTACAAAATGCTTCAGTATCAGAACATGTGAGCGGAGCGTGCAGAATTTGGTGAGCGCGCGGAGCGGTTTTTTAAGGCTGGAGCGGTCGCTCTATCTAGCTCCAATTTCGCTCCGATACCGCTCACACTACGACTCCGAGGCGTGCCCAAATCTACCCAGAATTCATCTGTACAATTATAAAGACTGTTACACAAATTTGCCGACATGGAATTCGCAAAATACTGTACTATTCATATCAAACGTATAGATGACAATAATGTAGAGCAAGAGCAACGATGTGGTGAAACTGTCTCAGTTAGTAAAGATTCACTTTGGAATCACTTTTCTCAGAA
The DNA here is from genome assembly GCA_019775895.2 of Stomatorhinus ivindoensis. NCBI lineage: Eukaryota > Metazoa > Chordata > Actinopteri > Osteoglossiformes > Mormyridae > Stomatorhinus > Stomatorhinus ivindoensis. Next base: position 28,137,374 of record JABFEB020000060.1, on the reverse strand, counting down.
ACATGAGTGTTCTACGCGAACAGGCAGAAGCCAGAGCAAAACGCGAGCAAGTTTATATGGTTGTAGCATATATCGTGTCTATAAGGTAAAGTATAAAAGCCTATAAAGTAAACACTGGTAATCAAATACATTCGTTTTGTCATTCAAAGTAGGTCTAATAGGATTTTTTTTTAATTTCACGTAACGCTTTCAGTGAAATTATATTTTATAGAGACGCAGCAGCAGCATCAACAGAAAAAAATTGAGGAATTTAAAACGTGCCTGTATATTCTTTAGGCTATTAAGCCCACTGATTCCTTTATTTTTAAGCCTATTCTTGTGTGGAATACCATTGCCAAACCTGTCCGTTGTTGCCTATACGTTGCTTAAAAATAATACTTTCTGTTCTGAATGGCAATGTTGCCGTTGCTCATATTTCTTTATGATATAAGGCTTCAGTTTAAGGTGACATTTGTTGGGCATGCAGATTATTTGTCCCTCTTTTAAATTGGAGCAAGCGGGGAGCGATTTGACTGGAGCACGAGGAAATCTTAGTGGAGCGAGGAGCGGTGTTGAGCGGAGCGGCTTAGTGCGAATTAGAGCGGAGGAGCGGGCGGAGCCAACAGCTTCGTGAGCGAGGAGCGGAAATTCTCACCGCTCCACTCCGCTCACATGCTCTGTTCAGTATACAAGATACAAAGCTATTTATACATCTTTCGTAAAGTTGACAACACCCAAACTTACCATAGAGATTAATGAAGCGGATGCAGCTCTCAACCAGACAAGGGATTGCTTGGCCAAAGTCCTTAAAATACAATTAAGAGTGTTAAACAGGGGAGCGTTCCGTAATAACATGGCAAAAAATGTCTGAAATCTGAAAGAGGCAACTCTTCTGCACTGGAGTGGAGCAACATTTTCCCTCATTAATCTTTATTCATTTGTGGCCTCCATTATTACTGTGGTCATAACTTTAATAGATCATCAAATAAAATGCTCCCAGGATTAACAGACTTTCATGACAGGCGCACACAGCCGGAAACTGAATCAGCTAAATGTGCGTGATTTATAGAATCTTTTGCTGTCAGATGTTAGCCCTGCTGTCCGACACAGTACCATCCCTACGTGGGCTGGGCCAGTCACCCAGCATCAGGAATCAGAACTTTAAAAATGCATGAGAAACCGATTGCCATCACAGAGTAAACTGTGATGCATGGGACAGAGTGCAGTATGAAAGAAGCCATGTTAGCTTACGTATGATGTGTAAAATAGCAGGTTCATCAGACTGGAGTATACACTGATCAAGAGGATACCATCTGGATTTGGGGACTTCTACATATTATTAGTTTTTTACATGCAAAGATGGGCCAGTCGTAGCAGTGCTGCTATGGGACGAAATGGAAAAGAGGGAGCTGAGAGAAGGAAACAGGAAGTGTGTAAAGGGAAACAGGAAGTGTGTAAAGGGAAACAGGAATTGCAGACTTTACCTGGTTTCTGGAGTGAGAGTTCCGTCGGCCACGGCTACATGTTGAGATGAGGCAGAAGAGAAAAAGGGGAGCAGATCAAACACGATTCTGGGTCCAGAAGTAGAAAATGACCAAGCTTCACTTTGCTAATAAGTGCAGTAATAATAATAACAAATCCATCCATCTTCTAACTGTTTGTCCTGGTCATGGCCTGGAGCGTATCGCAGGCAGTGCATGGCGTTGCAGACGGGATTCCAAAATAATAATAATAAGAACAATAACAATAATAATGAATAGTGAGCACATCCCTCGAGTGCCTGTCTGTTTCATTCATGCTCCCGTGACTCACTAACCATCAGCTTTTGGAGGCCAGCATTGCACTTTTCTTGGTTTGCTGGCTCTCTGAGAATTTGTCAGTTAAGCCCCAGAGACACGCCACACTCCGTACTTTGTGTGCGTGTGTGTGTGTGTGTGTGAGAGAGAGAGAGAGAGAGAGAGAGAGATTCCAGGTAGCAATTTTATTATTTGCTATCTTTTGCTGGCAAGCAAAAATGGTATACATAATAGTATACCTAACCATTTATTTCTTGTATGCACACTTCACATAAAAACATGATAGGGCAGTATTTCATCAATAGGGTATATATTCTCACTGATGTATTACAACATGTACGCTCCTCCTGTTCTATTGCCCAACTCCCAGAGGACCCCAATGCAATGTGTTTTGTTACAACATAGTAGTCTACCAAAATGTCTCTACTTACGAACTTTCAACTTATGAAATTTCAGATGTACGAACGAAGAGGTCTGCAAACCTGTATGCAGTTGGCCCCCCATATGTTTCAGATTTCCACCAAACTGATTGAAATCGTATGTAGTGCATCTGTGCTGGTTTGTGCCATTAAAATTGTCCTTTGTGCTGGTTTAGTTTCTGAGATATTAATGTTTGTAAGGTTGCCCCCCCCCTCCCATTTGGGTCTGATTTCGACCGAACCCATCGCAATCGTTTGTGCCGGTTTGTGCTGTTAAAACTGTCCTTTGTGCTGCTTCCGTGCAGAGATATTGCTTATTTACACAGGCCGTTCGTAATGTATGTCGTTTGTGAGTAGAGGAGCGTCTGTATTAAGGATCAACTTGAGTGACACTAAATAGATATATTACATTTTATACGTGTGATAATAATCTAATTTGAGCAGGGTGTCAACTATCAATGTGACATTCCCATAGCGACCAATAATGGCAGGCCACATTCAGAGCAGCCAGCATTCAATCACCTAAATTTCATTTTTGACAGGTGCACAGAAAACTCAAAAGAGAAATTTTTAACCAGTCTGTAGCTCAAAGCTTTGTTGTCTACTCTCATTTCCTAGCCATCAGGAATCAAGGAGTCAATTCTTTATGGACTCCTGTGTGAGTGCTTCACTCCTGCTTGTCGCCCAATCAGCACTGACCTTACTGAGGTACCACAAACCAGAGGAAAGACTGAGAGTCTTTCTGCGGTCACCATGCTTTGTGCCGCATCCCTGTACTACAGTAAATTTCTGACAGCATAGTTTGGGAGTGGGAGTGGGAGAGGGAGTGGGAGAGGGAGAGGGAGTGGGAGTGGGAGAGGGAGTGGGAGAGGGAGTGGGAGAAGGAGTGGGAGAAGGAGTGGGAGTGGGAGAGGGAGTGGGAGTGGGAGAGGGAGTGGGAGAGGGAGTGGGAGAAGGAGTGGGAGAAGGAGTGGGAGAGGGAGACGGAGTGGGAGAAGGAGTGGGAGTGGGAGAGGGAGTGGGAGTTGGAGTGGGAGATGGAGTGGGAGTGGGAGAGGGAGTGGGAGTGGGAGAGGGAGTGGGAGAGGGAGTGGGAGAAGGAGTGGGAGAAGGA
>JABFEB020000060.1:28097555-28119170 GCA_019775895.2 Stomatorhinus ivindoensis | reverse complement strand
TCTTAGGTCGGTGTTCACGGTTTGACTTCTGAGATTCAGATCAAGCTCTAGGTAATTTTTTTTCAAACTGGTTGGTTTGACTTTTAAGAAATTAGAGTTCTAATGAGTTCAAGAACTGAGGTACCACTGTACTTGATATTGGGTCATGACTGAGCTGGCATGGTAAAAATTGGGTCATGGTGCAAAAAACGTTGAGAACCACTATGCTAAACTACAGAAAATATATACTTGACTTGATATGGACCAAATCGCAGCAATCCTCTCAAACAAAACCTAATTCCATATACCTTGGAGTTATTTTTTCACATCTATTTTTTAATGATTGCATGACTACATGATCTGGTTCAGACAGTCAAATCTATTAATTAATCTGTTTTGCAGATATACTTATGCATCGTAGGATGGCAATCGACCAGTAGCCCAACCCAGGAGGGAGATGATAAAGCTTGCAGACACCCTGGATTACATGCCTTTAGAACCTTAAGGATACAAGGTAAAATTGCTAGTCTGAAGCAAAATAAAAGTAATCAAGATTCAGCTAGCTAGAAAATGGTAGTCATGTATTCTGTGACATTCAGCGAACTGGAACCGGGTGGTTGAGGACCTGAAAAACCACAGAATTTTAATATTTTAATGCTGTACTCTGCTGTCCTATGTCACTCGATACCCACCTCTGGGTATCAGTACAATAGAGCCCAACATCTGCATTATCATTCACTATATTTGAATCCAATTTATACAACTGCTCTTTTAATTACATGGTGCTATATTTTTCAAAAATGTAACCCCCCATTATTTTTTTCTGTTAGTAACGGATGTGATTAAATGGGAATCACCACCATAGTTCAAAAACAGCTTGTCTCATAGTTCCTTAGGCTTATATACATATTCAAAGTAATCACTATTTCAAATAGCTTTGAAGCAATAACATTTTTTGTAAGAATCTAAGTACTTTTCTAAGGTAGATTTTAAAATGAATACTTAAAAAATAATGCTATAATGAAGACATCCCTTTAGTTACAAACATAGTCCAAAGAAAGTCCAAATTTGAATAACATTCAAATATGCACATTCAAATATGCACGCATGTGCGTAACTGAAACCTTTCCCGGCATGATTAACAAAAAAGAAGCTTCTTGTGAATGCAGCAGCCAAACCAAACCATGCCTGACTCTGCCCTAAACTATGTTACAGTGATGTGATTGGCTAATGAATGAGAATAACCAAGACCCCATTTGTCATGCTGCTAAAGTAAATGCATGTTAAAGTAAATCACTCATCTTCATTTTTACACATCGTTCCAAAGCAAAAACTCCAATTAATGGATAAAATTGATTTGTCTCTCATCTTCTGAGAGACAAGATTATGCAAGTAACACCACAAACTCCATGTTAAAAAGTTAAATTAGTGTGTGCAGTCGTGCTACTCTTATAGTCATGGGAGAGCGGTCAGTTATATTACTATTCAACCGAATTATTTGCAGGCATTATGTTTTTTCTTTATTAAAAGCCGTTAAATTTGAATGCATGACAGAACTCTGAATCATTTAAGACATAACACTACATTACGTAGGACACAATGTAATGCAGGACACAATGTAATGCAGGGCACAATGAAGAGGTGCAGGCATTATTTAATTTGTAAGAAAATACAGCTTGACTTGGAAGGGGTCAAAAGTGTATTAAAAGCACAAGTCAGAAACTTTTTGGGACATACCTGCTAAATTGTGTTTTTGGGACATACCTGCTAAATTATCAGATTTATGGCAATCTATACCATTCGGTGTCACTATATGACAACACAATATAGGCTATATATAATTTATGACATGTTAAGCAAGGCCTATTTCTAAGTGGTGCCATCTAATGTAAAATAACACTCGGAATATCCCATACTTTGTCATATCAGGTCCATAATTTGAACTAGTGGTAAAACAGAAACAACATGTTGGAGATTGTTGACCACTTAGCGTGTTTAACACCTCAGGTGTAGAAATTTCAACAGAGCCCTACAGCCATTTATTGTTCATAAGTCGCTATGAAGGAGTCAGAGTCAAGTGCGAGTAACAAGTTGCATGTAGAGTGAGAAATCGATTTAAGAGCGGCTTTCGTCCGATTCACAAACTTGAGTCCCTGTTTCTGCTATGAAGCACCTTGAAACCTGGGCTCTGACTCTAAACTCTGACAGCTGATGAATGCTCTTTCTTGTGTAGCTTGTGAGACAGTTCTTGTAGGGGAAAATGAATGAATTAATAAATAAATCATTTATTTGGCCATCTGGTCCTCCTAGCAGTTGCGTAGCTAAATGATTAATGCATGACTTGCAAGGATTACCTGGTGAAAATCTCAGCTATGTGAGCCTTATTCTTAGGTCCTAATGCACGCTAAACAGAAAAGCTCATATCTGCTTCCGAGAAGGTTAACCTTTTGCATCCCATTCAGAGGGGCCAATTACAAACATGAATTTTCCTGGGTGTAAGACCAAGCCAGACAGCTGAAATTAAGGAGTGGAAACTATCTGTTTATTGGTAGCCATAAGCACTGAAGACGCAGAGGAAAAAAAAGAAACTGACCAGCCACATCATCTTTTAAAAGAGGAGAAATTGTGGTTAAACCAGGTAAAATGGTGTTGGCGGTGTGGCAGTACACTGAGCCAAGCTTTATTAAACATAAGGATATGCAAAGTTTATACAGATTACTAACATTTTAGGTGCACTACCAATCTGCTGCCCAAATTGTCTGCATAAGTAAATGTTCACATAGTACTGAAATGCTGGCATCCAGATAAATGCTTCAGCAGTCATTTAAGCCCTGGTGATTACTGAGCATGCGCCATAGAACAGTGAGTGCATCACGAAGTGAAATTGTGTAGCCCTACCTTGACCGATGGATAGAACACTGTGCAATCTGCGACTTGTAATTCCATTGATGTGTGTGCTATATACTGGAGGGCCAGTTCTGATAGATTTAAGATTTCATCGCACAGACTGGATACAATATCACGGGCTGGATGAGGCGTGTAGGCCTTGAATTTGACATCTGTGATCTACTCTATTTTCCAACTTTAACAGTTCAAGTTTGCTCACTTTTGTACACGTAACCTAGATGACCTACTAAAAATGACATGAACATTACAAAAAACAATTTTTCTGGCAACTCACTGAAAACAGGGAAAAGAACAGCACTTACGGTGTACAGCTCATTTAAAACTTTCATCAAGTCCTCCTGGAGCTGAAAGACGATCTCCTTACTCTGGAAACAGAGAGAACCATATTACAATGAATGTATCACGGGTAAACATAAATTGGAAACAAAATACATATATAACAATCATTTGATAACAGGCAAATTTAAATAAAAATTGGGCAGTGGACAACTTTTATTTTGAAACAATCAATGCATGAAATGCAGTTGAGCCCATGATCGTTAGTCAAAATGCCATCTAATCAGATCACATTCTCCAGACCTATTCTCACTATGGCATCTAATAGTTAAGCAGTATTTTAGTAGGTATGGGAGAATTCTGAGATGTCTTTCCTTATGCCCCAACTCCGGCCAAAATCTCTGTTATTGGTCTTAATTTGTAGAGATTTAGTCCTATGCGCCACTTATCTTGCTAACCCACTTAAATCAGCACATATCATAAAAGCAAGCTGAAAATGAATCGACCAAGAAAACAATTCAGTGGAAAGGAACCGCACTGATCTAGTACTAACCCATAAACCCAGCATAAAGCATGTGCAGTTAAGCATCTCTTGATATCACACCTCACCTTTAAGGTAATTTCGTTGTCACTCAATAACAAAGCAATAATGTGGTTTTCTTTGTATACAAACAGGCTGAAAAACGTTGAAATTATTGTTTCAGATACATCATCACTTCACTAGCCAAAATTCATAACATGAACAACAAACTACACGTATACAGAGTTTGAATCCTTCCCGCATTTTATGTGCATAAAGACAGCATATTCTCCCTGGATTTGCAGGAGCTTCCTTGGGGTACTCTGGGCTATAACATTTGAAAAACGTCGTGCCTCTGAATGGTATTGTGAGTGTGTGCGGATCATGTGTATATTACATATATATTAATACAGAATAATCTTCCGCAAGCTAATCTCCAAGCTCAAATTTACCACCTTTCCTGGCCACAGAGGATCTCCGACAATCAATTGTAATCAAAAGGGAAAATTGTGATTGTCTTCTGCACCTGTGTCTTGTAGCTCCTGTGGCATGTACAGCATAGATTGTCCTTCAAACATTCCTGACAGCATTGTATGCCAGAAGTGAATAGTCACAGTAAAGTTGGAGGACAAGATGTGCGCATTGAAGGGGCATATTAGTACCTTTAGTGAAGATTAACCAGACCGAGGGATTTTTAGATACAGCTCAACTGGAGCATATAGCCAGCTTAGAACTGGCTGTAGTCCCTTGTGCCTCGGAGCCAACACCAGCAGCCAGCACAGGTGAGCCCTGGGTCACGGTCAGACGTCATCCTAGGAGCTCTGAGCTGAGAGCTCTTGCATACCAGTCAGCTGTTGCACTTAGCAACAAGTTCTCTGCTCTCAGCAGTTTGTCTGCCGTAGCGGAAAAGGTGCTCATGATTGGAGACTTGATAGAGTTGGCCTATTAGACAGCATGAATAAGCAGGTATTATATAGCGTACAGTGTGAGAAAGCTTGGCAATGAAGGGCAGCAACCCACAGTGATGCACATGGAGTTGGGGGTTAAAGACTTTCCTCAAGGACCCATAGACGCGACTCTTCTGCCATGGCCGGGCTCCAAAACTGCAATGTGCCTAACCAATTTAAAGTAGCAGTAATCAGACCTCTATTGAAGAAACTACATTTGGATCCACAGGAGCTCAGCAATTACAGACCTGCCTGTAATATACCATTGTTTTGGAGAAGATAGTCGCTACTCAACTACAGTCATACCTCAAAAGACACAACATACAGGATGGATTCCAGTCGGGCTTCTGTGAGGGACACAACACTGACACTAAAGTCATACATGATAACAATGGCAAATGATGCTGGCAATGTGACTGTGCTAATGCTTTTGTACCTTAGTGCAGCCTTTGACATGATTGACCATTTTATTCTGTTACAAAGACTTTTGTAATTGTGTCAAAGTGGTTTAAATCATATTTGACTACTCAATATCAATATGTTCAAATGTTAAAAAACTGTACTGCCATCAATGCCACTGGTCAAAACTGAGTACCACAGGGATCAGACCTTAATTATATTTTCTGTACATGCTGCCATTAGGTAAAATATGATGTTAATTATCACTTCTATGCTGATGACACTCAAATATACATTTCAGTTTTGCCTAATTACACCGTGTATGTTGTTACTTTAGCTAATTGTGTTTGGCCATTATTGTAGCAAAATTATTGATCAACTATCTCCATCCGTATGTGCATAATCAAATTTACAAACATATGATTACTTGCATCCATCCATCCATCATTTATCCCCAAGGGGGAAATTCGGATATCCAGTAGCTCATCAAACATGTCAAAGGACCCCAGCTTCCACAGAAATTCATGCCACAATAGCTGCATCATCAGAGTATTTCTGTACGTGGCAGGATTTTGTACTGTATCTAAAGTCTGCTGTGTAGAGTGAGAACAGGAATGGTGCTAAAACTGTCCCTTGTGGGGCTCCAGTGCTGCACCTCACTGTCCCAGAGACACAGTTTCCCAGTCTGACAAACTGAGGTTGCTCTGTCAGGTAGTCTGCTACCTAAGATATCATGGAGGGCTTCACACCCATCCCCTCCAACTTGTCTCTCAATATGAGGGGCTGGGTTGTATTTTTTAATACAATCTTGAGAAGTGAAAGAAAAGGATTCTCACATAACATCCTGGCTCCTCCCAGTACATATGTGTCCTGTACAGCATGTAAAGGACTGCATCCTCCACAGTCCAGTGCATGAGCGACCTCTGGTCCCATAAGGCGAAGGACCCGACGCTCCAGGGTCTTCATAATATCAATCCACTAGGTCATAAATTCATACGGTCAACTCACGAAAAGCTGCTGGTCGTGTACTGAGAAACTGCGCTGATCAGCTGGCTGATGTCTTCATGGACATTTTCAACATTTTCAACTCATCGCAGAGCCAGATGATCATCCCAGCGTGCTTCAAGTCCACCAGCATCATCCTGGTGCCAAATAAATCCTCAGTATCCTGCCTGAACGACTACGCCCTGACCCCCATCATCATGAAGTGCTTTGAGAGACTCGTCATATGAAGAGCAACCTCCCCCACTCATTGGACCTGCTGCAGTTTGCGTATCGACATAACAGGTCGACCGAGGATGCCAGTTCCACTGCACTTCACCTCTCTCTTACCCACTTGGACAAGAAAGACCCTTATGTGCCTGAATGCCGTTCATAGATTTCAGTTCAGCATTCAACACCATCATCCCCCAAAAACTGTCTGAGTTTGGGACTGAGCACCTCCCTTTGCAACAGGATACTGGATTTCCTGTCAGAGAGGCCTCAGTCCATCCGAATTGGCGACATCATCTCCAGCGCCATCAGACTGCGCACAGGGGCTCCTCAGGCCTGTGTTCTCAGCCCACTGTTGTTCACTCTCCTGACACACGACTGCACCGCCCTGCACAGCTCTAGCCACATCATCAAGTTCGCCGACGACGCGACCATTGTGGGGCTCATCAGCAGGAACAACAATTCGGCGTGCAGAGATGAGGTTTACCAGCTGGCGTTCTGGTGCTGTGAGAACAACCAGTCACTGAACATGGATAAAATCAAGGAGATGATCGTTGACTTCAGGAAGATTCGCCCCACCCACACACCACTCAGCATCCACAACTCCACAGTAAAGACAGTAAACAGCACCAAGTTCCTGAGAGTTCACATCTCAGGTGACCTCACCTGGACCACTAACACCACCGCCATCATCAAAAAGGCCCAGCAGCATCTCCACTTCCTGAGACGCCTGAAGCGGGCCAACCTTCCTCCTCCCATCCTCACTGTGTTCTACAGGGGCATCATAGAGAGCGTTCTGACCAGCTGCATCTCCGTGTGGGTTGGTAACTGCAAGGCGGGCGATCTCAGCCAGCTACAAAGTGCTGTTAAAGCAGCTGCAAAGATCATCGGAGAGTCTCCCCCCGCTACAGGACATCTTTCACAAGCGCTGCATCAGGAAGGCCTCCTGCATCGTGCTTGACCCCTCACACCCCTCACATGGACTCTTCTCCCCTCCCATCCGGCAGACGCTATCGCAGCGTCGGGACCCAATCCACCAGACTGCGAAACAGCCATCAGACTCCCCCTCCCCCCCCCACACGGACTATTACCTGACTCTACTGCACCTTGCACTTTACACCTCTTTGTGAGGCAGATGCTGCTCTATGAACAATCCTACTCATGCTGCACTGAAACTGAACTCTGTATATGTTTATGTCTGTTTATGTGTCTTTGTCTTTTATACCCTTATTCTATTTATATATTACTTATTTTTTGCAACCTATTTGTTCTTTCCACTGTTTTTAAACTGGAGCCATGTGGTCTTGTCTCTCTGTACACTGTAATGTATATAGCAAAGATGACAATAAAGTTTACTTTGACTTTGAATATGAGATGTTAAGGCCACTGGGCGGTAGTTGTTTATCTCAGTTGGTCACCCTACTTTGGGAACTGGTACAAGACGGGATGCTTTCTACTGCACTGGGACCTTGCCTAGCCATAGACTGGTGTTGAAGAACCACTGTAGAGGTTTGGCTAGCTGAGCTGCACAGTCCTTCAATAATCTTGGACACACACCATCTGGGCCTGCCGCTTTCCATCGTCGCAGATGTCTGAGCTCCATCCTCACCTCGTCGGCTATGAAAGATGTGGGCAGGTGACCAGATATAATGTGGGTTACAAGAGCAATGATGGGGGAGTTGTTGCATACAGGTAACTGCAGAGTACATAATGGAGCAGTAGCAGCATCCAAAGTGAGAAAATATAGAAACGTTATCAGTTACAACTCAGGAGAACCTCTCAATTGGCCGTCTTTTTACATGTGGTTTTTGCTACACTTCTTCTGTGGCAGATCTGCAAATGCATGTGGAGATTTGTCTGTGTGTGAAGGCTTTGAGGGCTTAGGGCGTAGTGCTAACCTACTGGCAAGCTTTTGAAGGCTTAAGTGTGGGACGTCATCAGAAAATGAACCGAACAGAATACAAGTACAGGGATACAGGAAGGTCCATTCCTGTGACAGCAGGACTGTGTCCCAGTGCACAAACCAAAGTCCATAAAGACACGGTTGCGTGAGTTTGCTGTGGAAGAACTTGACTGACCCAAAGAGACCCTGGCGTCAACCCCGACGAACTTCTTTGACATGAACTATAATGGAGATTGCAAGTTAGACCTTCAGATCCAACATCAATTGCTGACCTCACAAAAACTCTTCTGGATTAATGGGGAAAAATTCCCACAGACACACTCCAAAATCTTGTGGCAAGCCTTCCTATAAGAGTGGCAGCTGTTATAATAATAAATGTAATTAACTATTAAGGTCTGTAAAATATTGTACATACAGTATAACCAACTCATTATAGCAACAGTGCTTTAATTTTTTTAAGTATTAAAGTCTCAAAAGTTGTGAGTTCAAGCAAACTTTGGTCTTTTCTGAAGAATTGCACTTCTGAACCCAGTTTACAACAAATACAAACAAGCAATGACAGATAACTAAACTGCTTGTGTTACTACCTGTTCTATGAACAAAATCTTTACAATGTTTGCAAATTACAGTAGATTTTGTTAATCCAAACCATTGCACATAAAGTAGAACCTTTTCTAGAACCATTTTTTTTCCTTATCAGTCCTGTTTAATCGACAGCATAGCCAACCCATCTATGGACCGTGTGTTTTTTTGTGTGTAACACAAATGCAATTATTTTCCATTATATTATAAGTTACATTATATTTTGAAGTGTTTTTATTTATTTATTTATTTGTTTGTATGTTTATTGCCAAGTTAGCTAACTGGTTATAAAAGACCAAATATGTTGTTAGTTCACTAGTTACTAAACAAACATCTTCTTAGTCAGGCAACTGATAAAGAAGTGAGAATAAATTGCTTTGTTTCATATTGGTCTGTTTTTGTTGTAGTACTGATGCAGGTTCCAAACACACAGGCGTGTTATATTGCTTGTCGGTTTATTCCATCATAGTAATAGAGTTAAGTGGTGCACTACTAAATCGGCATTCACTGAAAACTCAGCCTAATTGCACTTAAGTCTAATCGACTCCTTGACAGCACACGTTTGCAATGTGCTATTTGCCTCACTCATTTATTTAGCATCTGTAAATTAAAGTACATGTAAATGTAATACTGTATCATGATTCTTGCAATAATTTTGAGATGTATAAGGTGGATACAATTGCCCCGGTTGCAGTGAATTATGCCATATCACCCACCACTACTTCTGCCCTGTGCTTCCAAATACAAGATGCAGGCTACCACCATGACCCTGTGTTGGAAATATGGAAGACGGCTGGATATATTGTAGAGCAGATGTGATCTTCAATTTCAGATGTTTGTTCCAAGACCTGCATGGCACAGATGAGGTACCAGGTAATACAATAATTTGTAAACTACAAGCTTCCCAACCATGTAGATGATCCTCCACTGTCAGATTTTGGTCCCTTCCAAGGTGGCCCAAACGTGAGGATTGAAGGCCCTCATCGCCAAGCTTCTGCTTAACTTGTGCATAGCATCACTGTTATCATGGCAGCACTTTCTATCACTGCATTTTCACAAGTATTTCAACTAAATTTGCAAGTAAACCTTCTCTGCTGAGAAACCATCTTATTCGGCATAAGAAGGGCCAGCCATGCCTGTAGCACTCCTGGGGCAGTGAGGAGATGTGTTGGCACCACGCTGGGCCTATGTGAGCGGCCCTCAGTGTACCCTTCCCATGGCCTGCTTCTGTCAGTCTGTAATTAATGCTTCTTACTTCAGCAGCTTGTTCCCAAACGGCCATTGCTGCAGCAGCAGAGCAGCTGCTGATGGAACGGCCTGCTTTGAGTTCTGCACTCCTTTCAGAATATCAAAGGCTGCAGTGAGGCATCTGTGCGCAAGGTTGGCAAGAATACACTGCTTGATAGGTCACTGACTGGAACCCACTTTCAATGGGATGCAGGTTCTTAATTGATAAAATCAAGCACTGATAGGACAGTTTAGTATTCTCACCCACCATATGTTTCAGGCTTAATTTCACTCTGTCTGTGTAGAAAGCATTTTCCCATAGTTCATAGTGAAAATAAGAGTTCTCCGCGCTCTTCTAGGCCTGCACTCACATTTTATAAAAACCTGACAAGCAATAAAACCACAGCCTAAAACTATTTATAGGTTACAGGGAATGTAATTTATTGTTTGTCAAAATTGTGATTGTGTGTCTTTGTGGGTCATGAAGTGGATTAACCAAAGATCTGTATAACAATCAACTGTGAAAAAGTTTTTTTTGGTATTTCAAATCTCTAAAAGTGACACTTGAGGTACTGAGGTTTACTTTCCAGATTAATATGATTGCACTCATTGGCACTATTCCTATCCAGAATTATCACCCAACTGCTTTGGAGCTTGTTCGGAGCATCATTTAACTGAAGTGCGGGGAGAACTCTGATATTCCTGCTGCCTCCATGGCAAAACCAGCCGAAATAATGCCAGCCAAGACTATGAAAATGTTAGTTGAAACATTAGTCATGCTGATTCCTGCACTCATTATCTGTCCTTACACCTTTCATATTACTGTCAAAGCTTCACATGTAGAGCAAAGAGGTCCCTATACACTGGGTCATCATCTATATGCATGCCAATATCTTGGATGGGCTCTAAAATCCATTGACATACAACGCTGCCCCATAGCGGACCAGCCCTTGGATGAGCAGTTTGGGGTGGAGCATTCAAAGCCATCAACCTGTCCTTGTAAATATATTTTACATGCTTTATACAAGTTTTGGCCAGGGCTTAGGGCTACATTAGCCTGTCCATTGCTGTGAGATCCTGGATGCTTGCTCAGTGGTGCCTGTAAAACTAATGCTAGCTAAATCATAGTAATCCAGAGGTTTTCAGGAACTTTGGCATTTATTTGCTACTCACATAATAACATGATTGGAGTCTGCTAGGTCTGTGTAGCCATTACTCCTGACAGGTCATTGTGGTTTCATGAGGAAATGCTTTAAACATGGACTCCCACACTGTGATTCAGCTGTGACTACAAGAGGGCCAAGCCCAGCTCAGAGAAAGACCAAGGACATGGATTGCAGATGATGATTTAACATAGCCTGTTTGAGCTAGGGGATTAATGAGGGCAGGACGCAATAATGGCTCAGTCGAGATTCGTTTCGTTTTAATTGAAAATTAAAGCGTCACGCTCATTCATCAGATTCACAGATTCAATTTTGTTAAATGCAGAGAACACACTCAGTAAAGGGCATTTTTCTAACCCCATGCATCAGGAGATCCTGTAAACTCTGAAAAAGTTTATTGCATTATTATCACTTCCAGACACAACATCACCGAAGGGTCACGTTGTGTTTCAAAAGCCAGAATGACAAGAAGAACCATCAAGTAGCAGAGAAGCAAGCCTATTCATCAGCCTGAGAAAGCGGGGAAGCATCCGCCCGGGGACAGTCACACCATAAAGAGTGATTTTAAACATCAAGCCCTTCCTTCCCCATGTGAGAAATTCAGAAGCTACAGCAAGGTTAAAACTTTTGGGTCCTCTAGTTTCCCAGAAATGTATAGGTACTTGTCACAAAACACCAGTGTGTGTAAGCTCTATAAACAATGCACACAGGAGAGAGAGTAAGCTGTCATATCATTCAACTACATCCACACTTTAACCCAGATGCAAGAATTTCTTGTTTGCAAAAGAGTTTTCCTTCTGGTTGCCTCCCAAGATACTGTGCAATGATAGCAGTGTGCAATGATAGCAGTGTGCAATGTAGCACACATAGCTACCAGCAGGAAGCGCACCGTAGGAGACACTGTTAATAACTGCCTGGATTCTTCAGAAAAAGTCAGAAGATAAGAAGCAAAAGCTGGGAGCTGCTGGATGGTGGGCAGGCCTCACCTTCTTGAGGAGTCGAGTGGAGTCCTCACTGATCTGCATGAAACGGATGATGACATTGTTCAGGTACAGATCACTGATGGTGGCATGGTCCTTGCTCTCCCGCCTCACCTGGTTCAGCAGGAGGTACCAGCAGTTAACTGGGGACAGCAGGTTCTGGTCTTTCCTGGGATGGATGGGTTTGGGAACAAAGAGGGAAACTGACTGTCAAGCATAATCAAGGTCATCATATATCATGAAGGAAATGATGCCAACCAGCCCTAAAAAAAGCCCTACCATCGACCAAGAATCACAGCTTCTCGAGTTTACGGTCTTGGAGCAGGATGCTCAATACTTTGGGAAGTGGATCATCGTGTGTCTTGGATGGAAGAGCAGCAGATCAGATCAGTCTTATCTCTCTCCAGCGAGAGCTGGTCTACATCAAGGTGGAAGACAGTGCTATAAAGAGATTATGCTGCAAACCTTTGCTTTGGGGTTTGCATCAAAGACATTTCTAGGGCACAGATGTAGAGGTTCTCAGCGTCAGACAGTGAGGGAAGAAGGGGATGCCGAAACTGGAATGCAAAACCAATATCATGCACCGGGGACACTGCTTACACAGATGTTTTCAGTGAGACACACTCCAGCTCCACATCATAAGTGGTTCTTTATAGTAGATGTAGTTCTTTTACTTTCAAGCAGATGTTGACACTTCCACATAAGCCTCAGGGTACCAACAGTAAATATAACACTCTTATAACAGTTCATTAAATTAGCACTTTGGGAAAGATATTCATTGCACACAGCTCAGGAAACAGGCTTCAGCAGCAGAGATTTAAAAGGTAACCGCTTCAGCGCAATGGGTTTGAAAACAGGGTTTAAAAGGTGGGTGAATGAAATAGCCCAGACCAAAACCCCAGAGGTACCTCAATTGGAATCAGTAGCTAAAGACTTCATATGAACAGAACATCCTACAGCACAGAAATGAGAAGGCCCCAGGGGAATCTGAATCAGCTTCAGCAGTAACATCTTTCTCTGAATGTTTTCTGAGGAAAAAAACATTCCAGGCTGTCAAGCTTCTGCGAAATCAAATCACATTCCACAGAGAGTTAAATAAAATGCACACAAGAACAACATACATTTCCATGCTGCCGCTATTTGCTTTCCTGGTGGACAGCTCTAACCGAGACAAATAACAGGTGTTAGGGTTTCTAAGGTTATAAGTTCGAGAGCCAGCAGCAGCTCCACCTCAGATCTCAAGTCCTGTTCCTTAACCTGACTCTGAATCGAAAATCCCTCGCCTATCGCGGAAGTTATGTTCCAGATCCATCAGCAATAGATGAAAATCGGCGATTTAGAAAAACCATATCAATAAATATTTTTTATAGTTTAAGCCTTAAAATATCCTTCCCACACACTTTAAGAGCGATAGGTGAAAATCTGCAATATATAAAAAACATATAAATAAACTTTATAATATAGTTTAAGCCTTAAATCGTAGGGCTTAAAACAAAACGAAAAGTTCACAAAAAGTTTGCTCGCAACAATCGGACGACAAGCAAGGCATGTGATACACAGAGATCCGTGATGTGTCGGGGGAAAAGTCCGTGATATACCGGGGGCACGATAGCTGAACCGCAATATCCTCCTGAGACCCCACCCATTCATTTATGTCCATTGTAGTGCACATTTTATTTTTGCATCTATCTTTTCACTGATGTTAGGAAACATATTTATTCCTGTTGTGCACTAAAGAGGACATGCTGGAAATTAAAAATAAAAATAAATTTGAAAAAATCTAAATTGTAAGATGTCTTATTAACTCCAAAGACAAATAACCTAAAATTGAAGGACACTTTTTTCCTTGGGTCTCAGGAGGATATAGCAGGGGATCACAGTAATATTAGTTCCACTTGACATAACATTGATTTTACCCAAAAAACTATAAAAGAAAGGTTAAAAAAATAGTTAAAACCTTTGTTCTGAATTTTAACTTTGTTGTGGGGGGAGAAGGGGATTGATGTATTCTATCTTAAACTTCACCTCAAACTACTAAGTAATTGCATTAAGCCAAAGGGAAGTGATGTCACATGTGACGACAGCACCAGGTTGGCAGCCAAGCACAAAAATCACCACACAGACTGAGACGCATTATTTCACGCTGCCCATCAATCACAGTAAACAGAAAACAAACCTAAGAAGCAAATGAAGAAATGAGAGAGAGGCTCCCGCTTAGAGCTAGAACATAGATAAAGATACCCCTCCCCACCTCAGCTGATGCAATTCAGTAAAAACCAAACGAGAGGCCAAGGGACATGGCAGTACGGTGACATAGAGGGGGAATGGGATGCCCTTTGTCGTATGTCCCTTACAGGCTCTCAGGAATCGCAATTAATGCAATGCATTACAGGTCTACAGAGCTGATCCCAAACGCACTTGGGGAAAGAGTCACGTTCTTTCATGTTCTTAGTGGACTTTAAGTCACAGTCTTCTACAGCATGTACTGTATTCTCCAAATGTCCTTTCAGAAATATGATAGGCAGACAAAACAGAATAATTGAATTACTGCACAGCAGTGCCAAATAAGCTCAATGTGAGACCCACACAACCCAAACAAAGGACTGCCAACCCCTGGCCTAGTGGAAAGCGCTGCAATGCAGGACCTGCAACGTTACGAATCTAATTTAATGGTATAAGTAATACTACTTGCCCCCCACATTTTTAAATAAATTTTGCCGGTTTTTGGATAAGGATTGCCAGTTTCCCCGCACAGCAATAAGCAGACAGGAGCACAGCCCCACTCAGTGACAGGGAGCAGTCAGGAGCAGAACCCTAATCGGAGAGACAAGGGCCAAGCGTGGAGCAGACAGCTGCATGACCCCACCTACAAATAGAGGAGACAGGGAGGAGCAGACAGGAGCACAACCCGATCCCAAGAAATGGTGCAATAAGTCATTTTGCCACAGGCAAAATTATGTTGCTCAGGTTTTACTGCCCCCTGAGTTTCCCCTGTGCAGAATGGAGACCCGTGACCCCTGACCCGTGTTTTGAGCTCTGTGGGATCAATAACAATACAGAGGCACCAACACCTTTATTTTAAAAAGGCAGCGTGCAAAAACCCATCTCTATAACCAATGAGGGTCTGCTTTTCACAGCAGGCAACACATATCATGTTGCAAAAGAACCCGAAACAGGAGATAGTGATGGAGTTTGTGCACAGTAAACAGGCATCACAACCTTATCTCTGTACTGCCATCATTTACAGGTTACTGTGTCAGAGACACTCTGTAAGCTACTGGTCTGCTGCGACACCATGAAAAACGTCAGGGAGGAATTCATAGGGGCAGGAAAACATCTGACTGCTGAAGCCCATGTGAAAAACTGCCATATGAAGGATGAGAAAGGACCCGCTAAAGTAAGGCCCTTCATTGCCTTCATTGCTGGTGTAACGGCCCGGCCCGGCCCGGCCCAGCAATCATGCACTGTAATAACATCACAGCTAAATGGCATCTCCCTGCGCTGTTATGGTTCCCATGAATGTAATCGCGGTCTGAAACACATCGGTCGATAAGCACGTCTACGCACGCTTACCAATAAAGTTGCTGGAGATGTGTTTTTCCCAGAGAAACGGAACAAAATCTATCGTCATAATGATTTAAACAGTCAGCTCCAGCTCCAACGAGGATCATTCACTGAAGTCTGCAGATTTAGCAGCGGTCACATATGGATTTTCTGCCTAGGATCTCACGATCTTGGTGTACTGTCATGTTGATGGCATGCACAGCACTCTTTGCCTATGGGAAACATTTTAGCACGCCACAGTAGTAATGGAAGACATAATAGTGTTCCACTATGACCATGAGAGATATATTAGCATGTCACTATTGCGATGGGAGATGTATTTTGCATGCTTCTATGAGAATGAGGGATGTTTTAGCATGCTGCTATGGCAATTATAAATGCATTCGCATGCAAATATGGTTATGAGAAATTAATTAGCATGCCACTACGGTGATGGGAGATGTACTAGCATTATTCAATGCAATGGGAAATGTATTAGATCGCTGCTGTGGTGGTGGGAAATATTAGCACACCATTATGGCGATGACCTAAAGTCCAAAGTCACACAGGCAGCACAGACGACGCCTGATGAAAGAAGCCAGACAAAAATAACTGCATCACATTACGGACATATACAAGTCAGCGTGTCGCTCTATATTGTGACGCCGTCACATGACATTAAGCAGATTAACTTGCAGATGGACACTAAGGTCACTTGCTCCTCTGGTCAACAGGGTATCTCAGTACCGCTGCTTTATGGGAAGGTGACAGGGTGGGAGTCCCAGCAGCGGAGGACCTGCCCTGTTCGTGGCACATCTTTCCACAGTAAAGGAAAAAACTAGAAGCCATGATTCAGTGTTTATTGTTTTCCTGATCTAATAAAAAAAGGTTAAATGGTCACAGTCCTTTATTAGTGACACTGTCATCCTTCTATTTTTGATGCAACATAATACCAACAGAAGGAAAGGGTTCCACACCCACGTAGTGACAGAAGTAGCAAACAGCTTTCATTCGCATCAGGCCGTCCTTTTTCTACGTCAGGGCCTCTGAAGGCTATGGGGTTGAATTTCAAACACAGCTTTCCTCAGGTAGTCAAGTGGAGGAAAACACCCTGCTTTTAACCTTCGTCAGCAAAAACAGTGAGATGAAGATGAAGCAATATCTACGAAATTTGTCCAGTAAAATTAACCAGATTTACAGTGGATATAAAAGTGTACACACCCCTGTTAAAATGCCAGGTTTTTGAGATGTCAAAAAAATGAGATCAGAATATATCAATTAAAAACCTTTCCCACCTTTAATGTGACGTATAACCTGTACAATTCAATTGAAAAGTAAACAAATCTATTAAAAGGAAAAATATAAAAAATAACGTATAATAAGCTGGTTGCATAAGTGTGCGTTTACTTTAATACTTTGTTGAAGCATCTTTTGATTTAATGGTAGCATTCAGTCTTTTTGCCATCAAAGTGACTCTTATAAAGTTTAGCTGTCCTAGTGGTATTCTCCTGACATTTACTCAGTTGCATCCTACAGCAAAAGCCATGGTTCATAGAGAGCTTACAAAACATCTAAGGGGTCTCATTGTTGAGGGTCCAAAAAAACTGCATTAAATATACCATGGAACACAGTGAAGAGGGTCATCAAGACGTGGAGAAAATATGAGACAATAGTGACGTTACCAAGAACTAGACGTCCCTCCAAAATTGATGAAAAGACAAGACCAAAACTGATCAGGGAGGCTGTCAAGAAGCCTACAGCAACACTGAAGGAGCTGCAGGAATTTATGGCAAAAACCAATTGTGTACTACATGTGACAACAATCATCTGTATTCTCCATATGTCTGGACTACGGGGCAGGGTTGCAAGACGGAAGCTGTTCCTTACGAAGAAAATCCCAGCTATATTTTACAGAAAAATACATCAAGTCTCCCAAAAGCACGTGGGAAAATGTGTCCTGGTCTGATGGAACTGAACTTTTTGGGCATAATTCCAAAAAGGATGTTTGGAGCGCATCACTAAAAGAACAGCACACCCATGGTGAAGCGTGGTGAAGCATGGTGGTGGCGTCAACACGCTTTGGAGTTTTTCTTCAGCTGGAACTAGACTTTAGCCAAGGTGAAGGGAGTTATGAACAGTTCCAAATACCAGTCAATTCTGGCCCCAAAACATTCAGGTGTCTGCTAGAAAGCTGAAGATGAGGAGGAATTTCACCTTTCAACAGAAGAATGACCCCAAGCACACAGATCAACAGAAGAATGACTTTACAAGAGGAAAATGAAAGTTTTGTAATGGCCCAATCAGAGCCCAAAATAAATCCTGAAGAGGGCCGTGCACAACAAATGCCCTCACAATCTGAGAGATTTGGAGAGCTTTTCCAAGGAAGAGTGGGAAAATGTTGCCAAGTCAATATGTGGCATGCTGATAGACTCCTGCCTAAAAAGACTGAATGCTCTAATTAAATTAAAAGGTGCTTTAACAAAGTATTAGTTTCAGGGAGTGCACACTTATGAAACTGGCTTATTGTACATTTTTTTTAACAATTTGTATTTTTCCCCTTAACAGATTTGTTTAATGAATTTTATTGTACATTAAGAGAAGGAAATGTTTTGAAATAATTTATCATGGTCTATTTTTTTTCTACATCACAAAAACCTGGCATTTTAACAGTGTTGTGTATACTTTTTCTATCCACTGAGCATTCTGAAATGAGAAGCATGAAGTTTTAGCATAACACTGCCTCACAGGCTGATTCTAAGGCTTTAGTCAAAATGTTCCCACGGAAATGGAGAGTGCTTAAACATCCTTTTTCTGGGACAGTAATGTGATCTATGGAATGATAAACACTTATTCGAAGCGTCAGTGGAAATAACCCCCAGGGCACTGAACAAAAATGTCCAACAGCAGGTTCAGACAGCCAGCTCAGCTGTCCCTTTATCGCTGGACAACCCCTCCCCCCCATCGACATAACCACCAGGCCAGCTATGCCGTCTGGCTCAGTGATACAGAAACGCTTGTAATTAAAGGGCACGTTCAACAGCCTGTCATTTCTGTGGTGCCAACTCCGTACAAACGGGAGAGCTGGAACTGGTAGGAAACTGCTAGAATCTTCGACTTCTAATAACCTAAACAATACATACTAATGTCTGTATATTTTATAAAAAATATTTATTAAGAGCATCTGTATTACTTATTACATAGATATCCTTTCAATTTCCATAACCGCAGGGTCTTGGTTATTATATATCATTATACAGTATATATTACATTTTGGAAAACAGGCAATATTAAATCACCAGCCCTACCCCGCAATCGCACCCCAGGGGGCACTGTGGAGTGCAGGGTGTGTGGCACCAGCCAGACACAAGCAGTGTAAAGAGCAGACGCATCTGCATTTCTCACCCCTCACTCACTAGCAAGTGAGCTCCACCCACAAAACCTAGCGCGTGTATGAGTGGTCCACACCGAATTAAAATATGGCCCATGTCGTAAACAAGAACACGCGCTACCTGTCCCATACGCCCAGCCATACTGCCTGCGGGGGCCCTTAACTGCCATGTTATTAACTCATGTGAATCACTAGCCGGGAGATTGGGGGGGGGGGGGGGGGCCCTGTCTGGGTGGACGTTTCCCCAGGAGTGAGACGGAGAACAGTGAACAAAAACAGCCTGTCTGTGGCACGGACTCATGCTGCGGCAGTTGGGGGAACAGAAGCAGGAAACGGAGAGAGAAAGAGAGACACGCACCCGCACGCTGCAGGCAACACCCCCAACCCCACCCTGGCCTCCCACAGGATATGGCATCTCAATAATTCATGTCCGCTGTCTCACACTAGAGATAAATCCACCCTCAAACATGGTAGGTAATAAGCCCTAAATCACCTGGGGCAATTAACCTAAACAGATATGCAAGCTAATGTCATAGCGGAGAAGCCTGATAAGACCTTACATGCTGACCACTTGGCTGCATCTGAGCGACAGGACTGAGGACTCTGATTACCAGCAAACGAGGTTAAAGTGAAGGATGGACACGAGAGAGTCAGAGCCCAACTCAGGAGGGTCCTCACTTGTACTGCTGGTGGTCCTTGGTGCTGCGTGTCTTGGCCATGAAGCGCTCCGCCAGCTTCTCCAGATTTCGCGAGTACTCCACCTCGATCTCCGCCTTCTTCCGGAAGAAGTCCTGCAGGTCCTGGAGTAGCTGCACCCTCATCTCCGTCTGCTGCTCCAGGCATTTCTGCTGCTCTACCAACTGGGCCCGGATCTCTGCGGGGACCCAGAGGATGAGGTGACTGGTGAGGTCCGACGTACACAGAAACACGTAAAGTACATGTAGGGACATGCTTAAGCACACAAGAAAGCACAAGGTGCATGCAAAATCATGTACAAATGCACAAAGCCAAACACACATGTAACAACATATACAAACAATGTACAAACGGCACATCACAGAAGTTCCTAGAGCCATGTGCAAACACACAGAGCCAAACACAAACATATTGTTCTAAAATATCTTTTAGAAACCTACAGTAATATCCACTGAACCGATTCTTTGCAGGTCTTTATTCTTTAATTTTATGAAAATGATCAACAATAGAAATGTATCTACCCAACCAACATATGGCATCATGACAGAAGTTGGCAGAGATGTGCCACTAGCCACCCTAGAAGGTCTCCTATATCTCCCAACATCGATACTAGTTTTTGAATTAAAGATAAATCAGTCCTCCTAAACTTCCAGGAACAAATCTGAAGATTTTTTTCAGGCAATCGTGATAATTGTGCTGCTTTTTAAAAATGGATCGTTGCAGACAACTTAAAAAAGTGACAGTCAAGTGGAAAATGTGAGGCACTCTACGACGCATACCCCAAGCAAAGGCATTCAACCCAAAGCACAGGGGGCAGACATCTTGGTGGAGGATATGACAAGCATGGCGCCTGTCAGGGAAACAGATCAGAGTGACTGGAGTCTGACACTAATATGCAGGACATTGGAGAGGAAGGGGGCATTAACGAAGTTTAATGACAGGCAGAGCAGATGGGCACGCTGCTGCTTCATTTCCGCACACAGCGGAGAAACATGCTCCTTGGCACACAGGAGAGACGGGCTCTGATAATAGCCAAGCACAGGCGGTGCAGATAACAGGCGTGCTACCCACCCCTCAGGAAACAGACCCTCTATGAGAAAATGGGGGGGGGTGGTCTAAGTGGTACTTTATATACATCAATTACACTCACTTCTCACCCCCAACCCTCCTGTGTGGCTAACTGAAGGTTCAACAAGGCTGTCCAAAACCTATGTCAGAACAGAAGGTCCACCCAGTCCACAGAAGGTTTCATTTAAATAGGAGAGTCTGCTGGACAGTGAGGAACTGTGTGCATCTTTAGATTTGGTTTAATAGGCGAAAGAGGTTACGGAATATTAACTGCACTATTCAGCAAGAATACAAATAGAATATTAAGGAAGAAATGCCGAATGTGCAATTTATTTGAATAAACCTCTAAAGGCAAAAAACAAAAACAGTATTGTGCAAAAGCCATACCGGGGTAGTAAGTGTACATTAGCTGAAAAATTACATTGGAATATATTCAAATAAACAGTAACACAAAAAAACAAGAATTGTTCTGCTTCTGTTCTGCAAAAAATTACGGATATCTTGTTCTATGACTTGAAGAACACTACTTGGGTTCCAAAACCTCACTTCACGGGCACCCAAGCCATTCCACATATTCCTTAAATTTTACAACCTGCTCACTTCATTATCTTCCATCCATCCATTCATCAACGCCCAGCAGCAGGGGCAGCAGTCTTGGACAGACCCCTGAACCACCTCAGCTGACTGTTTTTGATGCGGAGGAGCAAAAGCCTCTCCATCCCCGTATGTCCACGTTCCTCACCCCATCTATGTGGCTCAGTGGGCTAAGCCTGTGTGCTTGTAATCACAAGGTCGCCGGTTCAAACCCAGCCTCAGCCTGTCTGT
>JABFEB020000060.1:28058765-28097487 GCA_019775895.2 Stomatorhinus ivindoensis | reverse complement strand
TACAAAGAGCAAGTTGAGGGAGGCATAAAAAGGAATTTCCCCATGGGGATAAATAAAGGATTGATTATTATTATTAGAACATATTGTGCAAATTGTGGTTTTTAGATTGTTCCAGACGAACTGAAAGACCCTCCCATATCACTTAAATCAGTAGTTTGGGAATATTTTGGCTTCCCAATAAATTGTGCCACCACCAGACAGAATAGTTGGTAAGATTAAGAATGTCTGTCGGCTGTTATACAAAACTTGGATATTTCTCTAGAATTACATCCAACATGCTAATTTGTTTTAGACATCATCTGAGTGTGTGCTATTGCCAGGAAATTCAGACTGGGCTAATAAAAAAGCTAATGCTAAGTTCACGCTACGTGATTTTAGCTCCAGTGTTCCGCTTGCCAAAAGTTTATAATCATCTCCAACAAAAGCCTCATACGGGAGGCCGTTCAGATGGTGCTGACAAATCACCCAAACAATTAGCGCAATGACGCTACTGGACATATCGCAGATGTGTCACACACATCCCTCAAAATATCTAGCCAATGAAAGTGCTAGACCTGTGCTGGGTGTAGCTTGGTTCTTGCCCTCCAGTACCACAAATGACTGAGCTCAAGAGCGGTGTAGTAATTAGCACATGGAGATGCAAGGAGTTCAGAATCAGGTGTGTTAATATGAAGGAAAACCCAAAAATGCACAGGGCTCCGGCCCTTGAAGACTGGAGTTTGACACCCCTGCTAGAAATAGTTCAGTTTGATTAGAAACTGTTCTTAGTGGTATAGAGATATTCACTAAAATTAGTCGTGCAATTAGTGGTGGCTTTACATTGACATGGTGCAGGAAGAGTTTCTGGACAAGCTGTAATAGTGAGAGCTAAATTTGTGCGTGTCAGTTCCAACAAACTGACTTAACAAAATCTATGATATTAGTTGAAGTTCAACATCCTGGTGACCTGATGGAAGAAACTGTCCTAGAGTACAGAGCCATCAGTAGCGTGTCTGAGTTTCGAACCTTGTCAAGAGATTCACCTACTTCGGCAGTGACATTCATGTCTCTGGTGACTCTTCCTACGAAGACGGCAGACGAATTGGAAGAGCATGGGGGGTCATGAGGTCGCTAGAATGGGGTGTGTAGCGCTCCCGATATCTTTGCAAAAGGGCAAAGGTCCAAGTCTTTAGAGTCCTGGTGCTCCCTGTCTTGCTGTATGGCTGTGAGACATGGACACCATCAGTAAGCTGAGGCGAAGACTGGACTCCTTCGATACTGTGGCAGATGGATGGCCGTTTCCGGAGTATGGGACTGCAGCATGTGTCTGTCTGGGGGGGCTGCCAGCCAGGATCCTGAGGAATCTGCTATGTTTTGAGTGCGGATTATATTGGCAGGCTTTTTCCAGGTGTTCACCGTTCTCTGATAATCCAGGTAGGTGGCAGGCAGTTGGGTGGACTGGTGTCTCAAACGCGTCTGCAATGAACTGTCTTCCCCTGCTTTGTGCCCTAAAGTGCTGAGAATATGCTCCTGGTCCCCACACAAGTTTGGTGAGCGTTCAGTGTCTTACAAATGCTTCACATCTTCTTTATAGGCATTTGGATTTTATGGTTTCCTTAGAAATGCTGTTCAAGTCAAATTTTACCTGAGTTAAAATCCATCAAGAGCCCTTTCTCATTGCGGGGACTCAGTCCAGCCCGGCCAGCTCCATTGGCAATCATAGTTGTGATTTCTTTGGCAAGGCAGCCCTCAAGTTCCACATTATTCTGCCACAAAGTAGACCTTAAAACCACCAGTGGAAACATTAACCAGGCCCGAGGTTTGCAAGGAGACTGTGTAACACTAGCAATGCTCTGAAACTTGTGTGTGTTGCTCTCCAACTTTTGTGGAAGTATGAACATAGGACCATCAAGACAATATGACAGAGTACATTATTCTACAAAGTGTAAAAGTATGATAAAGAATAATACTCTGCACAGTGTTACATGTATGCAGCAGTTGATGCCTATATCCAAAACAACTTTCGAACTGAGCTGAATAACTCACAATCTTCTGAATTTAATACTCATTCATACCACTGCTATTTTTTCGAGTTATGTGGATTGAATATTCATACTTCAAGACATTTCACACTGTCCTTCCCAGCTGAACCCTGAATCTCTATGCCGAAGGAGCCAACTTCAAGGTAATCCTTTGAGTTTTGCATCATGGTGATGTTCCTCTCAGCCAGTGGTTGTTACAGTGTGAGTCATGCACTATACTGGGCAGGTGCCTTTGAGAAAGAGGTCACACCTTTTACAGCAGATGCACTCACGCTCTCAGTTGGCTCATACCCTCCCCAGAGGCACTGACACAGCCCATATCCTATACACTGGGGTTGACAGACTTTCCCCTCTTTAGTACGAAGATGACACTTGTGTTCCATTGTTAGGGTACTAACACTCAACTCTGCTTCTGTGGATGGTTTAGTAGGTACTACTGACATCTCCAAGGTTGGGTGCTGGGATCCCACTGCTGCACTGTGTGTATGTTCTCCCTGTGTCACATGGAATCCTCCAGGTATAGCACTTTGCTCACGCACAGGGAGTTGCAGTTAACTTGAGTCCCTAAACTGCCGAGTGTGTGTGTGTGTGGTGTCCCCTGTGATGGACTGGCATCCTATCCTGGGTGACCTCCCTGCTTCGTTCCCTGTGCTGCCTAATTAGGACAAGCAATTAGAACATGAATGAATAGAAAGGGAAAGATGCTGTCAGGCCTAGAGTGTTTCTGGAGAAAACTCCATAAGTCCATAAGTGTGTATGGAATTCAGTGAGAAATTCACTGTCTACATTCACTGCTGGTCCTGACAGTTATCTGTGTAGTGAGTTTGCAGTAGACTTTTTGGTTTGGTACACTGTTTGCTCAGATCATCCAAACTTCACAACATCCTCTGCCAACTTATCTAGGCCGTGCTGTTTTGGGCGCCCACATGCTGTGAAACTTATCAGCAACACCTGAAATAGCAACTAATGCTGGAAGGGCACAACAAACCTAACTGGACGTCAAGCAGTGCCATCTGTTAGCTGGGTAAGGTGCCTGCAATTCCAGTTGGGAGTGAAGATCCAGCAGGTTATCACACTATACCTACTCTTGTTCTTCCAGACTGCTGGCCTTCATTTTGGAAATAATGATAAATCCCAAAGTGCCACTTCATGCATGATAAATTCTCTCCAAAGGACGAAACAAAAGACAAGCCAATAAAATAAACACCAAACCAAATCCAAAAAGCCACACCACTTGAAGGTTGCTACACTGCTGAAAAACAGGCAAATGGAAGGAAATCAAAGGGCCATCCCTATGGGCTGATATTTCTGCCACTAAAAACTGAATATTGAATTTGCACATTGAATTTTTCGAGGTAGGATAAATGCTATTTCGAGTTACTGGAATTCAGATTCAAATTATTAAATTCAGATTCAGTTTAGTAATGCGGATAACTGCAGATTCAAATATACAAAATTCATATTCAGTTTCTAGTGGCACAAATATCAGCCATACATCCCCCCTGAAGGACAGCAATTAAAGGACCACTCCCCCAAATAATGCAATTAATATGGCCACTCCCCCAGACGACATCAGATACCTACATCAACAGCAATGGTTAGAGCACTAACCAGTAGGAGCCCGCAGATTTACATTAACATGGTTTAAGTGACATGCTACTTCTTAATCCAAAGTCATCAGTTTCACAGCAGCATTTTGCCCATGATTGCAGTATATAACACACCCACTAAACCTGCCAATTAGCTGGTCAACTGAAGAAGGTGTGTTTGGGCAGGGAAACCTGCCAACTGTGTTGCAGACTGGCATTCCAGGACTGGAAATGGGGAACGAATATTACCAGTTATCAAGACAACAACTTACTCCAAATAAGGGGAGACCAGGGACCATTTTTGAACAGAGTCAGTTATTCAAAGGTAACTGTAATATTCCCGCATAACTTATTTTCCCCCAAACAACACTGATGCTTAGCAAACTAGCACAACTTCACTTTGAAAGAAAAAATGTTTTTCTTGTCGTAATTTTGACATATTTTTCTGCATATTACTGACCTGATTCTAATACACAACTTCCAATACCGATACAAGAGCTCTTTCTGCTTTAATATTTTAATATTAGAAATATATATGTTATAATTACTTATACTTTATATATCATTAATATTTTAAGCTAGTAAATACAAATGTATAGCAAAACAATTTTTAGTTTGGCTACTAGAGACATATAAAGCACTGATCCACCTCATTGATGCATCAAGTGATTTTGAGGCATTTTGCAGTTTAATGTGAATATCTTCCAAGCAAGAATATGCAATGCTTAAAATGCCCCACAATTTTTCTCCCACTGGCAACAGCGTCACTTGGTTGCAATAGCAGCCACTCCTGTACCACAAGCTATAGTGAGTGTACAATGCTGCCCAGCGAGCGCCTCCCTAATCATCCGTTGCTTTTTCATATTACTCACATTGTCTTGCACAATTCCGCGCACTTAGATTTTCCACTAAACGCCATTCCCACCTCTCAAAACTTTGGTTTTACAAAGATTGCAAATGGCTGTGCTACTAGCTGTTGTTAAATGCGTAAAATATTTCCAGATCGCTAGCCCTACCCCCTTCATCTGCGATTTTTACGCTTCTCTTGCTGCAAAGGGTAAGCGCATGACATCACAGCAGGTGCAAGTTACTGTACTCACACCCACTGAACAGTAAAAACAGAGTGACAGCGTTTGCGCTCAACTTGAACGCTGCTAGAAACGCATCTAAGATGGGTATGAGCTGTCGTGCGATTGACTGTACAAAAACATTCAACATGAAACTGGAGTTCTCTTTTCAGAGACTGCCAAAAATGAAATGAGTAAGTATTGGACGTGGATCGGTCATGTATGGCTGACCCCTGATGCGTCAAATAGGTCTGGATTGGCGACAATACCAATCCAAATATCAGATCGGTGCATCTCTACATATTACAAAAATGAGAACAATTCAACAGTTGTCCCCAATCGTCCCTAATCTCAACAATACCTACAGAAATTCTAAATAGGAAGCAATTCACTTGGAATAAAACTGTAATGAGAAAAATACACAACAATACTGACTGTTAGATGTAAGAAGGTAAAATTGGATATTCAGCAACTCCTGTACAAAATCTCATTAGCTTTGGGTAAGACAGGGTGCTATTCAATGCTAATTTGCAACCTGTGTAGTAATAACAAATTCACTTGGTCACCTGATATAGCCAAACACCTCCTCTGGTTACCAGGGCAACCAGAAGAGTTTAGTAATTCTGTGGAAGAACGTGATTAAGCTTCCCATGGCAAGCGTGTTGCTGATTAGAAAGCCCTACTTACAAGCAACTGAGGGTTAGTGTGTTAGCTACCACATGCTCCTCAGCTGTCCTAACCATGTGTCCAAGCAGAATAAGGTGGTATTTCCATTTATCTACCAGCAAATTTCATGGTCTAGGTCTAGGAAAAGGCACGGTAGTCCTTAACAGATACCTGAGAGGCACCATCACCGGGCTCTGAGCATGCATGCATGGCCTCTAATTGGGAATCGCTGGCCTCAGACCCACACTGCCTTCCAAAGACCCATGTTTGGGCCCAGCAGAGCCTCAGCAGGAGGATACGGTGTCTCCTCCGGGGAGTGCTGGTGACAGCCGGGACTGGCTTACATTCCCCCCAATGTGCCAACTGGCAAAGACAAAGAGGCACTCAAACAGAAGGCAAACCGCGCCCCTTCACACTGGCATGGGGGCGACATCACATCTTACGACATGTTAGGTGACCGATGGCAGACAAGAATCCTGAGGCATTCACCATTTCCACACTGCCTCTAACCCCTGCAAGCCGGGCTGCTCTGAATGACTAAGCTGGCACTAGAGGAAAGGCTAACAGCCATGATGCCATTCACTGTGGGACTTAGCTGTAGAAACGAGAGAAGCTGAAAACTGATTCCAATAAAAATGTCAGTTGAGCATGCTAATGTGAATACTACTGTTGCCTCACGCAAATTAATATGTGGGTTGTTACAGCAGTTCACACTATTTCCTTCCTCACACGCACATACTCATTCCACTGCACAGACTCACACGTATACAGGAAACACCATCAAAGTCACATTCTGACACACAAACATAGGGATTTCCACTACAGAAACACACACCAGGATGCTGCATCACCATAATACAAAAAGAGAACCTAGTCAGAAAACTCTCCTACAAAGATACGGACTAGAGATCCTCTGTGACAGACCATCAACAGCAGAGTGACACTTTGACCTTAAAGCCTAAAATTGCTATATTTAGGATAAGCACCAAAGGCAATATGACCCTGAAATTGCCTGATGTCTTCAAACCAGGGGGGGGGGGGTGGTTGAAAAGCGAGATTTCTCAGTAAGCTGGGTAACTTAAGCTAGAAGTCATGATTATCCTATAGGAACTCTTCTTACCTAAACACTTATGGGATGATCATTACTTTTACCTTAAGTCAGTGGTTCCCAAACTTTCTCTGCAGGGCCCCCCTTTTCTAGAAAGGACCATTATTGACCCCCCCATTCAAACTGCACAGGTTCAGATTCAAACTTTATCTGAAATACAACTGCCTTTTCTAATTGAGCAAAACCAATGCAATTACAAAATACAAATGGTGCAATTTCAGAACTGTGGGAGAAAAAAGATCAATCAATTAAATATAAAAGTCCAGCATAAGTTTGAAATTATGCAAAAACAGATTTAACATTCCTGTTAATATTCATTGGCGTACATAAATTAATGTTTGTCTTACATTTACCGCATTTTGTTTCTAATGATAATCACAGGTTTCAGCCTATACTATAGCACAAAATAACATTAAATCATACCTATTAACTGATAGTCTCCCTGCACTTCATGTAGAAAATTTTAAGCCTCATTTTTCATGATATGGTTAGATTTTTTTTGTCCTGCGCTGCAAATGTCGTCAAGCGTCACCATGTCACATGGTACAAAAACCTTACAAGAGCAAGACGACTTAAGACAGATCGTACAGCACCTCTCAGCCGGCTGAGCAAACTGGAACAGCCTCCGTGACCAGACAAATTAGGGGAGCTTGACCGGCCAGACAGAGGTAAGACACGGGGGAGTCAAGAAACAATAACATGCAGGCTAAAAATTGTCCCAGTGAATTTGGAGGCTCAAACAAAAGGCCGCCACAATTCCGGGAGTATACCCAACAGCTGTCAGTCACCTGGATGAAGGGTTAGCAAAACAAATGAGCAGGAACGAGAGGCAGCCTGAATGGGTGGATCTGAACATAGGCAGGAAACAGCAAGACCGGAGACCTACAGACCTTCAGAAGCTTTGCAACAAGCAGTGAGCATATGGCGGTGAGAGAGGCGAGCACAGAAACGTCTCATGTGCAGGCAGACGCCTACTGTGAAAGCTCCATCTGAGCGTGGGTGGATGCAGGCCCCTCCATCAAACACATCATGTGCTGAGGAACCTTTACAGAGAAGGTGCTCCTACACCAAGGTTTAATGTGGGGAGCTGGCCATGCATCAACACATGACATTTAATTACACCCTGGCTCTTTAGGTTATTATATTGATCTTACAAATGCACTCATAATTTATGACTCTCCATGGATACAGTTTGGGGATGTCACTCTATATCCAGTATATAGCCAGTTATAAATATTTTAGTTTCAGATGGTGGAAGTTCCCACAAAAGCTCCCCTTAAATAGCTAAAAATGTGAACTTTTCATTTATGTTCACCTTAATATGCCACTGGACATAATGTGATTAAGGGTCATCCACACTTACCAGTTAAAAACATCCATCTGCTAGCCACGGTAGCTGATCAAGCCTAGGTTTGCCAAGGTCAGAGGTCAAAGCAACATGGTCTCTCTGCATGACACAAGGTCCTGTCATATCCAGACTATATCCATGGTAACAATAAAACAGACTTGCCAATGTTAAGGACGGCTGCATTCCACCGAGACGAATCTCCGTCCACATTTGGACAGAATCACATGAAAACCAGAGCCTGCAGTCAAGTGAGATTGGGATTTACAGCCCAAAGAATAACAGGTTAATAAGGGGCAGGTGCCAAACCTAAAAGACAAAGCAATACTCAGAGGGACTAACAGGATGCCAATTTATTAGCATTAAAAATATTAACCTCAAGACAAAAGTGATTGGCCTTTCTCTATATCTAAAGAGCTGACCTCACCTAATCCCCAAACACCTACTTGTTTTGATCTGACACAGGTCAGCAGAAGCAGAATTTACCACAAAAAACAGCAGTTACTCTTAAAGCTGTAGTTTTATACTGTTTATTAGCACTTGCATCTTATTTGTAGCTCATGAAATTGGCTGTACACATAGTACTGTCCAACCACTATCTCTGGATATGCTGTTATGCAAAATGTTTCATTAAGCAGGATTTGCTTAAGCAGACAGCTGGTCGGATTTAACGTAGTGTGAGCTAAATGTAATTGGACAAAGATAAAGGCCATTTAAACTGGGGTAAATTAAATCCGACAAGTTATCCAGGTGAGCAAGAAATCTTGGTGTCCTTGTTGCTGCAAAATGGATTTCCAACATTTTGTTCTGAAATACTGTTCACTTTTGTCATTCCCAGTTCTGAGTTCCGACCTCCGAGGTAAATGGAACACGGCATAAGTTTATTACTGGTACTGGCCTGAAAGAGTTCAATGGAGTTGTAAGACACAAGTACGAGTTGGCCAACATCAGTTAGGGGGAGGAGCCTCCTTGAAATAAGCCTCCCCCATATGTGCATAATAACGTCACCAAATGGCATTTCAGCCAGATCAGAGACTGAAACCTGCCTTATTATTCAGTCAGTCAGAATTCCTACTGGAGAGCCTTGATGCTGCTCAGAATACAGGAAGTGTGGAGCAGGTTACGTCCCCCCATCAGAATCATGCGTCACGTTTAACTGGCACACAGAACAGTCCTGGTTTCCAGATTCTCACTGACTGACAGTTCAGCCTGGATGCCCGTAATGTTTGACTGTTCACTCACTCATGACCACGGGTGTGAAACAAATCATGTGCTGTACTGGGTATCAGCATGTAATTCAGTTGTTTTCAGTTGAACCACAAACTGAAGTGGTCAAGAAATGGATTGGGGGGGGAAGTAATTGATTTGGGGGGGGGGGGTCAGGAGCGGACGATTGGGGCAGGACAGGGGTAGTGTTGGGGTACGTTCTTTATCATTTTGGAAGCCATTAAGAAAAAAAAACACTTCTTGTTTTATCCTGTTCATTTTGTGTTTAAAAGCTAAAAAAACATATTTAGGTATAATATTTTGGGTCCGGGAACCAATTAATTTGTCTTCCATTATTTCTTATGGGGGAAAATTCAATCTAAACTCAAACTTTCTGTAAACCTAGCAATACGCATTCTTAAAATGGCATTTTATTAAGTGTTTTAAATATTTTAAATAAACAGAATACAAACTCTCAATCTATTTTGCTACAAATTAACAAACATCTTATTTTTTCCATCCAGAAAAATACAAATTACAGAATGCTCAAAAGTAAATGAATGCACATTTCAAATGCATTTAACTGAAATACTGCCCATTCTCAGAACACAGAATGTGCTACAGTACTTCTTGACAGTATCATCACTGAAGCTCTTTTGATCAATGGATCTTAACCAAGTTATCTGTAGCCTTTCCAGCAGCTCTTCTGTCTCTTTGCCTTGATCTGTATGATCCGAAGGTATACAAAAGAAACTCAGATTCCGGGTTGCTGTTGTCACTCGCATCCCGGTAAAATGGCCGCCGCCTCGTTTTCATTTATGCGTACCTTGGACAAAATTACACTGCAGCTGTTCAAGTAAATATATAGATAAATTAAATGAATTCACAACTGATCCAAAATCGGCCAGTGGCCTGGCTGAGCAAGGGTGACCTCCATGTACATTTCTATGAAATCCAGCATGTGGGAAGGTGGGGGACATCCAGGACTGAGAGTGGCTACTTAGTATGGCAAGCGGGTACGGCTAGTGAGGTTGCCTGGCAGACTCCGGTGAATATTTATGAGTTGTAGCCGGCGCAGCCTGACCTTGAAGGACGAGGGTCTGCGAGTGAGTTCATGGTAGGGAGAGCAGGGCATGCTGGGAGAGGAGGGCTAATTACCACTGCTTACACCTGGCAGAGCAGCCTGGAATGGATGGTGTTCTCCATCTCAAAAGAGGAGGCCAGGTACTCAAAGACATTTCAAAGGGAGATCTGCACTGAACGACTGCTAAATAAATAACCGCAGATCAGCAATCAGCTTTTGCATTTTTAATGCTTTTCTCTATGGTTTATAATTAAGTTTTATTTTACATGCAACCTAAATTTGGGTGTTGGACGGAAGCTTTGCATTGCAATCAATGTAGTTTAGCCTTTCATCAATATGCTGCTTTAATATTTAAATGGCATTTGCAGTAGCAAGGCTCTACACATGAGCATAAGATATAAGCTAATAATGCTATCAGTGGTTATGATTTAAGTATTCAGTTATTATAAATGATAATTATTATTGCAAATTATTATAGATTAAAAGGTTTCTATAATGATGCTGTACTTTCAGGCATCAAAAGACATCAATCTTTGAGCTTTCAGTCCTTAAATGATTCTGATAGTGACCCACACACATCCCCATAACCAAACACAAAGCACTGTGCAAAGAATGATCCAGAAATAGGTGTTCGGATTGTTTCTAGCATGGATCCAGTATGTGGATATCTGAAATGTCCAGTATGGGGGTGTGCCCCATCCTTTCAGTGGCACGTCTCATACGCTGCCAGTTTATTTGGGTTTCAGAACCCCCCCAGAACCCACGAAATGCCCTCTCACCCCCACCACCACACAGCAGCTGCCAACTCCTATCTTCAGACTCTGAACTGAGAGTTTCCCATCAAAGTCAGCTGTGGGCATCCTGGTGACAGACCTGCTAGCAGACAGACAGAGCACCAAAGCGGACCAAGGTAAATTAACGCCAGAGGAGACATGCATCACAACCTGTGACATCACACATGTAAAACCGGAGACCATTGCCAGGGCATGTGATCAACCAGTCACAAGAAATGGAAGGAGATGCTTGTATCACCCACGTTCAAGCCCACAAGTACATAGGCACTTTCACACTGAAGTCCCGGGCCCTGGTCCCAGTTTACAAGTCCCTGGGCTGTCTCGACCTGAACTTTTATACCTCCTGGAACTTTTGTAGTGGCCACTTTTGTGTGTCGCTTTCGCACCACACAAGCACTAGTACCTTCATGCTAAAAAAGCATGGGAGATGCTAAAAGTTCATAGGTTAAACTTCAAACAGCACTATGACAAATAATGCAGGATAAATAAGTTGTTTTGTTCGTAACTCAGGAGATCAATCGTGATGAAAACAGGATGCAGCCTTTTATTTATATTTTACCAGTTACGTGTTCATAATTCTTACTAAATCTGGCCAGCATATCAATCTTTCATTATCCAGAGAATACAAAACTATGCAACGTTATCCTGCTAAGCACTGGCAAGTTTCACCCGTGGCACCAGCAAAATTAGTCAAAAGTATATTAGCGATCTCATTTTCTATTGCAGAGATATGAAGCAAAAAATGCATTAATTGATGCACTAAACTCGTTTATTAGCACTTAGCACAGTGTGAACACGGCAAAAGTCCCTAATTCTAGAAAGAGGTTCTTCCTGTGTGGAACAGGAAGTTGGTGAATCCCAAAATGAAAGAAATGGTATACTCGCACGTAGTAACCTAATGTCAGACACTACCTAGATCTAGGTTAGGTGTTCACAGAGGTGACGTGCTGGTGGCAAGGGCATAACAGGGGCATGGATACCCTGGCACTTTCAGGGGGCCAAGTATTTTACAGGGGAGCCAAAACCATCAGGAGTCCCCCACTACAAATACTACATATTGTGTGACCCATATTTCTTCAGACTGAAAGCTCCAACCCAAGCAGGGGGTCCAATGTGACGGCTCCCAGAATTATTAGATATACCCCTGGCTCACTTCATACTTTAGGCATGTGCTTTCTTGCACTTCTGCTCTGGGTCGTCCACATGGCAGCTTGTGGTCATACTATGGATGCAGATTGTTGCGGTTGGCACATGCATACTGCAATGATATTCCTCCAGACCAGCAGAGGGCAGACATCATCTCCTTGATCTGAATGAAGCTTACGCATAAGCAAGAGGAGAAAAGTATTCAAGTCTGGGGTTTTTAAACAATAAATACATACCTTTCTTTTGCAAAACTACTTAACTTATGTCAACTTTGATTCACAAATAATATGGACAGTAAACATGTTTAATATTTACTATTTACCTCTGCCTAATCACGTTTCTCATTGAAAGTACTATTCAATTCTTGTGATGAAACATGATTTTTGGAATCAATAATAATAATCAATAATAAATCAATAATAATCAACACATAGGTGGAATATATGGAGCGCGTAAGAGGTCAGGGTGAGAAAATATTTTTTGAAATAGTTTTGCGTTCCCTCGCAATGGTTTTGCAATCCCACAACACTTACCCACTTGCTATTTTAATCCATTCAGAACTCCGGATCGAATCCTACAAAGTTCGAGTTGTGATTGAATTTTCCCCAAAAAAATAATGGAAAACCAATTAATTGGTTCCCGGCCCCAAAAAATTCTAAATATGTTTTTTTAGCATTTAAACACAAAAAGAACCGGATAAAACAAGAAGAGCATATACTGTTCTAAACACATCTAAGCACATTTATCAAAACAGTACGGAGCCCCCGAAGTCCCATAGAGTAATTTTTTATCTTGTGCACACAAGAAAATAACTTGGGCGCACAAGATACATAACTTGAGATACTAGCCTTGCAATTAATATTACTCGAAGGAGTAAATGCAACGCTGCTGCGCACTACTTTGGCATTAAGGCTGAGTTACACACAGTCTGTGTGAATGGTCGCGACAGAGGTGAAGTGTTAAGTAACAATATTTTTTTCTTTCACTATCGGTAATCATAGTAAAACAGGTATAAACAGGTTCAATAAATACAATAAACAGGTGTCAGTAATGATATATTTCCTGTACCTGTTTATCATAGTGTATTATTATGATTACCGACAGGGACCGAAGAAAAAGTATTGTTCACGTCGCTTCACCTCTGTCGCGACCATTCATGCAGACTGTAACTATCTTGTACGCACAAGATACATAACATATATATAACACGTGTGTTCAAGTTGTTATCTTGTGCGCACAAGATAAAAAAAATCACTCTGTGGGCCTTCGGGGGCAACCGTAAAATAGTAATTTGTAAAATAAGAAAATAAATGTATCCAAACAATGTGTAAAGTTATAAAAAAAAAAAACAATGTGTCCTGCCCGATAGTCCGCTTCCGTGTGCCACGCCCACTCGTTTACCCCGTGTGGAATTCCCGTGTGATCTGCTGTTTCTGGTTGTTGTTATTAGTCCTCTGTATTTAGTCCGCGTTTCAGTTTGTTCCCCCAGTCTGGTCATTGTATTGTCCATCAGCGTTTTGCCTGCCTTACCTGAATTAAACCCTGTATTCCCAGGTACCCTGACGTCTGCGTCATTGTCTCCGTTCCGTCCCGCTTAGCCCGACAATATTATAATTAAATGTATTCATGGTTTATTGTTAATATTAAAATAAGAAATCTTTATTTTTAAATGTATTTTATTATATAATAATAATTACTGTTGCACATAATTGTCTAAATGTATTTTTACTGTCTAAATATATGTATTCAGCTAGTGTAAACATGCAAGATGCTATCACAGCGAATGCGAGGCTGAGACTGAAGACTTACCCTATGTTTCCGCTGAGAGACGTGCCGCGTGACTCATTTCCCCGAGTGTACAAGTTATCATAGGTCGGCATTCTGAGATTCAGATATTTACTGATTGGTTCGACTAAAAAATTCGAGTTCTAATGAGTTTGAGAACTGAGGTACCACTATATTTACGTCACATCTCTTCATCCACAATTGAATGCGCATATGGAATTGAACATTAAATGGGGGGGATCATATTACTCAACTCTTTTAAATTGTCTGTGGACAAATTGCCAGGACGTTGCACATTCTGTTAATTTACTTGGAGACCAAAAAAATGCTCAGTCTGCAACACAGTGACCATGCTGCCTCCTTCACTGTTATACCCCAGGTAATACAGTCCCCAGACTATCAAGTTACAGAGCTGCTGCATGAGTAGCTGTAAATCTGGCCATCACAGAGTGACACACCTCATTGAAAAGATGCATTACGTTTGGCCATCCTTCCAGTGACCACTGCAAACAGCACCCCCTCCCCAGCACCAGCACCGGAGAGCATGACTTGGCCTATCGTAGGCACACAAGGAATCTACCTGCCAGTAACTCCATTATTGGAACTGAACCCCCCCCAGGGAAGGAGACTTTGCTTCTGACGAGCAAGGACATCAAAGCCAACGAGTGGGACACGGCACCCCCCCAGGTTCTGGCTTCAGGCTTCATGCCTCTGAAACTCTGATCTGAAGTGACAGCAGCAGCCCTGGTGCTGTAAATGTAACGATGACACCTGAAAACTGCCAAGCTCAGCAGTGGCATTGGAGCACGGCTCACGACCTTGTGCCGGAAACACCTCCTCTGCTGGCACAGTGGGCAGACTGAAAGAGGGGCCCCACCAGCTCTGTCATCTTCAACTCACACACTCAAGTGTCTGCTGAGAGTTTCCAAAGTCCTGCCACTTTGTTGACAGGAGAAACAGTGCAAGTGAAACCACTGAGGGCGCTCTCTCACTACTTTGTCTTAGAATTTTTTTTCTTACCCGGAAACTGGCAGAACAGGATAACTGTCAGCGAGGCAATTTTCCCAAAGAGCAATAAGCAGAGTCCAGTCTCCCTCCTCTAATTAATGACTCCTACAGACATTAATCTTGGGAATGTGACATTGCCATAAGCGGTCATTGTCCTTTGTCTTACTCTGACATTCCCAGGAAACCACAAACAGGAAGATTCCCTGCACCAGGAACTAATCTGCAAAACACAGGGCTTCACCTCAAACACTGGTGTCACATCCAGGTACCATCAACATCATTTTAAATCAAAGTGCCGACTTTCTCTGAGGATAAGCATGCTAGCTGCTAACATGCAGCTACCCCTAACACAAAGAGGCATGTTCTGGCCATGAGGGAGATCTCCGGGAGACCTTGCAGTCCAAATGATTTGCACAGCTTCACCACACCGATAAACTCAGCATATTATTCCTCTACACTCATAGGGATCTTGTTTCCCCTTTTTTAGGTCTCTTGGGCTGTCATCTATGGAGGTCCCAGGATACTGAAAGTTATACAATATGGCAGATGTGGTTAGGTGACCCGAAACTGAAGCCAGTGTTGCATCACAGCCCCTCTGCAATCAGCAAGCCCAAACATGAACACAAACACATGAGTTGTCTGCAATCTGCTGGTATTGGCAGGATCATCCATTTGAAGAGGACAGACATAGTACAGCCAGGCCACCTCATGTCATTATTAAGCATTTATTACATTGGTTAGTCTGTTTAGAGGTGTCTCACAGAGTGGAAATAATGAGTGAGATCTCAGAATGTGGGATATACTATCAAGCATATTAACTGTCAACAAGGGAAATAACTCAGCCAGGCGCACAAGGACACCAAAATTCTGCTTCACTACAAACCAACTGTCAGAAGCAGATGTCCTGTTGTTCAGACCGATCAGTGAGAATGGGAGCTGCATTCTGCTGCCAGAAATGACAGTAATCTGCAGCAAGTTAAGGCGGCAGTAGTTCAGTTGGATAAACAGCAGGGGACCCCAAATACCAGGCTGTAACTACAACCTATGTTTACCATGGTAAATGCAGACTGCCTCAAGTCCCAGCCAGTTGTTCGTCTGTTGTCAAGAAGAACTGTGGTCACACCCACAGCCGTGGCCAAATGTTTTGAGAATGACACAAATATTGATTTTCACAAAGTCTGCTGCCTCAGTTTTTATGACTGCAATTTGCACATACTCCAGAATGTTACGAAGAGTGATCAGATGAATTGCAATTAACTGCAAAATTCCTGTTTGCCATGAAAATGAACTTAATCCCCCCCAAAAAAGAGACATTTGCACTGCATTTCAGCCCTGCCACAAAAGGACCTGCTGACATATTGATTTTCAAGTATTCAAAGAAACAGCTCAAATGAACAAAACCATATAATAATGTGCAAAACTGTATAATATTGCAAATATGTTAAAGGGCAAACATAAAATAAAGCAGGACAGAACTGACTGCAACAAGTATCTTCCTCTATTCTTGGTTTTTAAAATTGAAGGTAGAAAATTATCTATACTAAGCAAAAAAACACGTTCAAAAAATGCCAAATCATGATTAGATTCTTTTGTCCAGCGCTGCAAAACGTCACCACACGTCACCTTGTCATATGGTACAAAATCCTCGTGAGAGCAGGACGACTTGAGAGATATCGTGCAGCACAAACTGGAACAGCCTCCATGACGACACAACTTTGCCCTTATTGGCTGAAGATTTTAGTCACACGCATGACGTTTGTATCCCAGGAAGTTCCAATGCGTTATCTGCTATTTCTCCGAAAAGCACGTATAGCAGTGAGAACTGGTTTTCAGTTACCTGGTAAAATAAAGTTTAAGTAAATCACATAAATGTTCTAACAGTACACGGAAGTTAGTGGTTTATTTATTGTTAGCTACTGTAATGCTACTGTAAAATAAAGCTACTGCTTTATTTGTTTAATCATCCAGTCTGTGGAGAAGGCATTCAAGTAAGGATAGCATTGCACTCTGTACATGACAAAAGATAAACTTTGAATCCTTGAAATACATGTATTTGACCTTATTCCTGACAGCTACAGGAACAAAACATCAACATTTTGGGTCCATGGCCAGGAACCTCCCCAGACCTTAATCCCATTGAGAACTTGTGGTCAAGCCTCCTGAGGTGGGTGGACAAACGAAAACCCACAAATTCTGACAAACTCCAAGCATTGATTATGCAAGAGTGGGCTGCCATCAGTCAGGATTTGGCCCAGTATTTGACTGACAGCTTGCCAGTGTGCTTTAAAATAGAATAACCAACGCTGCAAATATTGACTCTTTGCATAAACTTAATGTAATTGCCAATAAAAGCTCTGACACTTATGTAATGCTTGTAATTGCCATCCATCCATCATCCATCACTTATCCGAGGTTGGGTCGCGGGGGCAGCAGTCTAAGCAGACATAGTCTCTCCAGCATGTCCTGGGTCTTCCCCGGGACCTCCTCCCAGTGAGAGATGCCCGGAGCACCTCACGATTGTGAAAACCAACACTTGTGTCATTCTCAAAACACTTGGCCATGACTGTGAAGTTCCAGTTCCAGTGGAGGAAGTGCTTGATTAATCCTGCGTGTCACCCAATCCCATTCATACACAGCACCCCCTATGGACCAACCCCATCACCCTCACCCAGAATGCCCCCACCCCAAAGTGACCAATTTCACCACTCTAACCCAGAAAACCCCCTGAGGTGATTCACCTGATCCCACCCACCTAGAGTTCCTCTCAATGACCGCACTGATCGCACTCACCCAGTGCACCCCCCACAACCAACTCAACGTCACCCTCCCAGAGCACTTCAACTCTTGATTAATTAAAGGAGCGGACAGCCCAGATGGCTCTGTTAATGTGTGTGAGGCATGGTGGGGGTTATGAGCAGATGGCAGGTGAGGCGGTAGATGGTGGGGCAGACGAGGGGGATCCGCTCTCCAGTCAGACGGCCATTAAC
This sequence comes from Stomatorhinus ivindoensis, assembly GCA_019775895.2. Lineage (NCBI taxonomy): Eukaryota > Metazoa > Chordata > Actinopteri > Osteoglossiformes > Mormyridae > Stomatorhinus > Stomatorhinus ivindoensis. Next base: position 28,079,681 of record JABFEB020000060.1, on the reverse strand, counting down.
ACCCCTGCGCGTCACGGCTCAGCGTGCACCGAGTGCCTCCAGTACCGGGCCAGGTGGGCACCGATCACAGCCCTTTCTGTTTGGGTAGATAAGCAACGTATGTAGGGCAGCATGCTGATGTCAGTGCCCATGTCCTGAAACAGCATAAGGCCAGGGGAGCAGGAACAGATAAAACGACTCGGCTACTCAAAGCCAACATGTGCCGATTCACACTCGTGCAACTTCAAGCAAACGTGACTTCATACCTGGGAACGTGACCAACTGGCAAGTGCTTCACAAGAGATGGAAACCCAGCCTTTGGTGAGGCTCCATCAACTTACGAAAACGTGATCGAGCGTTTCTGTCTCCTGGTTTTAAATTCCCACAGCTTAGCTCCTGCAATTAGTATTTAATTATCGAATTCATTAATACAATTTCATCTGCTTTGCATTAAAATAAGCATTTCCTGGCAATTTTCAAAGGTGCTTCTTGTACATTGTAGAGTATTGAAATAATAGTGCAAAAAAGTCATTAAGGTAAAAAGTGAGTGTAAGAGCAGACATAAACATGAATGCAGGGTGGAGTTCAGCACTACTGTATCCAATTTCTGAATTCAGCTCAGTACCTAGCCTGTATTAACACACTTAACATTTCAGGGCTGCTGTTTCTCTGAAATACACTGTGGCTTACAGAAGAGCTCTGCTAGCTAGGAGCACTGCTTGCAATGAGAGCCATCTCAGGCTATAAGGAGTGAGAGAGCCCTCACAGCACTGTGCCTGCAAGCCATCCCGGGGAGTGGGGGGGGGGGGGGGTCTTCCAGTTATGCTTGCAGGCTGTCTATTGGGCTGCTCCAGGGAGTGCGCGGGACCTCGCAAGTCTCTGCTTACTGACTGTGCCGGGGGCTGTGCCAAGGAGAGGGCGGGGCCTTGCAGTTCAATACTTGCAGGTCGGCCCAAGGGGCACTGGGTCGTCCCAGGCGCTTGCAGGCTGTCCCAGGGAGTGCGAAGTGCATCATAGATCTCTGCTTACAATTTGTTGTCCCATGGTCTGCTCAAGAGAATGGGTGGAGCATCACAGAATCCATGGGCTGTTTATGGAAGAGGGCGATACAGTACAGCACTCTGCTTGCAGACTGTCCCAGGGTATGAGCTCTGCCTGCCCCCCTCTTCCCAGGCTGACCCTGATACTAGATGTCTCTCCCCTGTGTGCTTCAGAAGCTCCTATGGCAAGATGCTAGAAGCCAGTCTGCTTGCAATACTCACAGAATCAGAGAAAAAGGCTCACAGTACCATCAAGGTGAGCAAAATAGCTCCTCCAGCTCTCCTCCTGAAACTTGAACACCAAAGGAGGCTTGAGAGCTTTGAGCAGACAACAGAACAGTCAACCAACGTTGTTGGGAAGCAAAGGTGTATCGTGTTTCAGTGGGGAGGGGGACCAGGAAAAATGACTGTACTTGGAGAAATGCTGTCATTTTGAGAGAAGGAACCACACTATTCAGACCGAAACAGGATACATTCCAAAAAAAAAAAAAAACTTTTAGGGGGTTTAAATACGGAACGCTGCCAGCATGGTAGGGCTACCCATATCTGAGCTGCATTTAAAGTGAGCAGCTTAATGTATGCAGTAAAAAAAAAAAATCTTCATTTGATCCTGAAGTCCTTTGTATTTTGCTACACCAGAACATCAAATGTGATTGTCTGGGTCCACCTCCTGCGTTTTCAGCTCTCTTAGCAACACCAGGAGCTCAGCAAAAAAAAAAAACACTGCCACTGCAGTTAAAGTATGGCAATCGATTTAATTAAGTACTAAGGCAGATTGATGGTGCTCAGAATAAAGTGAGGATAATGGGTATATTTCCCTCTACTGCTAATATAACGGTCTCGCCAGAAAATCTGTTTCCTCCAGCTCAGCGATACCATTTTGATTCCCAGAAGATTAACATAGTAGTGATAAGGAAGGTCTTGTGAATGTGGAACATGAGTGAGTCAAATCTGACTCTGGCTCCATGCTGAAGCTCTCACAGACCCCACGGTCTTTCCTCACTGGTCAGCAAGTTCCATCTACACTCTGCCCTACCGTCTGGCCAAACAAGGACCCGGTGTCCACCAGTGAGCCACGGGTGAGTCATCACCGCGTGTCTTGGACAGTTGGATTAGTCATCCCTTCCACCTGGCTCCAGAGGCACCCAAAACTGTAAGGGCTGAGCAGGACTTCATGGCAATCATCCTCCATAATTCAATAATGAGTGGTTATTTCACTTGGGCATTTCGTAACCACATGGGCCAGGCACACATCTGGACTAAGAGCTTGAAGACGCTTGGAATGGGCTCCATACTGCCATGGAGATGGTACACTCCATACAGAACACACAAGGGGACTCACTTAGGGAACTGACTGTCACACATAGAGCGATGCAATGACCAGAGCCCGCAACGAACCCCAAGATGGACCAGGAGAGATGTGCAGCCATGCCTAAATGACATAGGCTGTTGGGATCAGCCTGCAGAAGTACCCAGAATGAAGCTAAAAAGGGTTTTGGAGACATGGGACAGTGAGGTTTTTGTCAGGAACTGACGCATCCTTCCAGTTAGGATCCTGGAAAGGTGGGACCTCCAGCAGCTCAGGAGATGGACTGCTAATGAGAGCTCCCACAACCCATCCCTAAAAGCATCTCCACATTATCCAGGTCCACTTTCCATACCAGTTGATTCTCACACCACTCTGTAGGACAAGGACACAACTGAGGAGTCCTCATCAACAGTCTTCTCAACATTCATAAGGTACAATACATGAACAACAGTATTGGGACTCACCTCTAAATCACTCACAAATTCAGGTGTTTCATTCAGACTTATTGCCACAGGTAAATAAAATAAAGCACCTACCGATGTAGTCAGGTTTACAACCATTTGTGAAAGAATGAATCATTCTGAAGACCTAAGTGAAATCAAGCACTGGGTACTGTCATAGGATGCCACCTTGGCACTTTCTTCCCTGTTAGATATTCCACGTCAACCTTACGTGGTATTATTGCAAAGTGGAAGCACTTAGGAAGAAGTGACAGATAACGTAAATGAACAGACTATGGGTAGCAGAGTGCTGTTCTGTTGACTCAGTAACTACAGAGTTCCAAACTTCCTCTGGCATTAACCCCAGCACAAACACTATGCGCTGGGAGCTTCATGGAATGGGCTTCTACAGGCGAGCAGTTACATGCAAGCCTTACATCACCAAGCACAATGGCAAGCGTTGCGTGGAGTGGTGTAAAGCACGCCATCACTTGACATTGGAACAGTGGTTCTGTAGAGTCACAAATCACTCTTCTTGGTCTGGCATTTGGATGGACGAGTATCCAAGATGCAAGGAGAATGTTACATTAACTGCAACGTTAACTGTAACCATTAACTGTATTGTGCCAGCTGTAAAGTTTGGTAGAGAAGGGATAATGGTATAGGGTTGTTGTTCAAGGCTTGGTCTAGCCCACTTAGTTCCAGTGAAGGGAACTTTTCATGATTCAACATACAAAGACATTTTGGACATTTGCTTCCAACCTTGAGGGAATGCTTTGGGGAAGGCCCATTTCTGCTTCACCATGACTGTGCCCCAATGCACAAAGCAAAGTCCATAAAGACATGGTTAGGAAAGTTTGGTGTATAAGAACTTGACTGGCTTGCACAGAGTCCTGGCCTGAACCCAACTGTAGACCTGGGATGAACTACAATGGAGATTTCGAGCCAATGCCTGACCTCACAAATGCTTCTCTGGATGAATGGGCACAAATTCCCAGACACAATAGTGTACTGTAAGAGTACAAATTCAGCAGTTAGAACAAGGGCAGAATGATTAATCGATTTCAAAATGAAATCGTGATTTGAAACAACACGATTAGCAAATCACAAAAGCTACAATTTAGAATATGCATTATACAGCACAGTCTGACCCAGGGTTTAAAACTGTCGTAAGAATAGTTTTACAAATTAATGCCGTCCTCCTTGTGTGACAGTCATTCCCACCAATCAGAATTGTCATGAAACCCAATAAAAACGTTACATTCCCGATGCAAAAAAATGCTAATTCTGCTGCTGAACTACAAGTGAATTACCTACCTATTTCTTGGTCAGATTGTTTGCAGAAAGGTCCTATTATTTATGGAGTGATTATTGTGACAATTCTGTGGTTGTGTAAAATAGATTTGTGCACTTGTACTTTAGTTTTGTAAACCCATGCAGAGATGTGTATCTATCTACTGTATGTATGTGAGCCTTTGAAAACCAGACACCAGTTCCCTGTGTATTAACATACTTGGCCAATAATATTGTTTCTGATTCCTGTAACTGTTTTACAATTTACTCAGCAGCATTTATATGCATGTTGTGACACTGAAGTTATGGAAGACTTGAAGGCAGCTTGAATGCTTGACAGGCTAAGAGTACAAACTAACAGTATGGGTTAATCGTACAGCCTAAAAGACCCAGGTTAGACCCACACTACAGGAGGCTAACAGTACAGGCTAACAGACCTGGGTCCGCCCACCCTCCAGGAGCCAGTACAAACTGAATGGAGCCTTGCGGTCACCCAGCCCTGAGTTTGGCCCACACTCCAGGAGGCCAAAAGCACAAACTGAAGGGGACCTCACGGTGACTGATATCCACACAGAAACCACACAAGCTGCTTAAAGGACCAGCACTCCCAACAGTATGTTAGCAGTAGCCTTTCAAACTCAGTGCAGTGCCTCTGCTGGATCCCAAGTCCTCTATTTCCTGTGCAATCGATCTGGGACCCTCCACCCACTCCTGCCCCTGCCCTTGGTGTGCATTGTAGGTATGCTATGCAGTGATGAACAGTGGATATGCCGGTCTGCCAGCAGCCTTGGCGAGGGCATATCCTGGCTGTGAGCCAAATCTCCATGGTTACCCCAGGAGGTGAGCACCCCACCCCATACACCAGCCCCTGAGGACGAGATGATGACCACTGTGGGGGCATCCGAGAGACAACCACCTGGGTCACAGGAAGATGCGTGCTCACATAACCCAGCTGCAGAACCAAAATATACCAAGCAAGTAAGGAGTCACACTTCTGACCACAAGGGTTGTAGGTCCAATCCCCATTAAAATATAGATAAATAACTTTAGTAACAGAGCAACTTCAGAAATGGCTATTAAGACACAGAACTGCAAACTGTGTAAAAATAGTTAAAACAATTGCTTGCTGTTAAGAGTCATTAGTCATTAAGTAAGGCCATAAATCGGTACTGTTTATACAAGGTTATAAGAAATTCATTTAGTGTTTTTAAATGGAAGTAGAAATCGTGTTTGGCCCAGTTGGCTGTCAAACACCAAGGCCAAAGGATGGGACTTGTGATAGCTCAAAGTAAAGTGCGGTCTGGATAGAGCCATAAAACTTTGAACCAGAGGCCAACATTGGGTTTGCCTGCCCCATCACCTCACAGTGAAGTTGTTTAGTTAGATTGCTGAAATCTGTTCCTGTCATCTTTTCAAGTCCAGTTCCAGCATAACCATATACGGTGTAAACCTACATTGTTTTTACAACCCTCCACGACAATAGAAAACGGCACATATTCGTGAATATATTATAAATCACAAGGCAATGATGTGTGGATATTAACCAAACTGAAGGGTTGAATTAACACATATGTAACCATAGACGTTTACTGGCGACGCCATAGAATACTTATGGTGGTTATAAACATCTGCATAAAGATTATTTATAACGAACGTCTAGGATTATGTACAGCTTCCATCCACAGAGGAGCACAAAAGTTGACGAAAGAACGGCCAGAGAAAGCATAAGCTGGGGGCAGCGTCAGTGTAAACAGCGTGAGGCACCGCAGTCTCAGTCCGGGGGAAGTAGCCCTTCTACCTACTCACATCCATATGGAAACAGTTAAACCGGTCAGGTAAGGGACAGCAGAGGCTGGCAACAAGATATACCCATGGCTGCTCTGTCTTAAGGACACACTGCACGCACGCATGACGGACGCATCCAACTGCAAAGCGAATAACCATTAAAATATGAAGATTGGCACAAAACCAAGGAGTAAAACATACAGATTCCAGCGGACATTAAAAAACAGAACTGGGAATCGTGAACATGTACCAGAATTTAGCACACATACACAAAAACACAAACGCACTGTAATAAATTCATACTGTGGGAAAAGTTACACTGAATGTACGGGTAAATGTAATAACAATTAATTTGGCACTTTGAAAAAGATTTACCTTTCACTTGACCCTCGTACTCCGCAATTATTTCCTTGTCCTTTTTGAACCTGGTTTGATTTGACATCTTGGATACCTCACACGGCTGTTTAGAGCTGGTGTAATTCAGCAGGGATCGGCACGGTCCGCTCCAGCTGCCGGTGCGGTCTCACGCAGCGCAGCGCATCTCAGTGCTCCCGGCGAAAACAGGCTGGAAACCACGGCGATATGCGACTACACTAAAAGCCAAGGGAGGTTTACATCTTTCCAGCCCTCCCAGCGTCTAAGTCCGTGAATTACAAAAACAGTCGCAGTATCTGACGATGAAGTCACAGATCGGAGGAAAGACAACACCTAACCAAAAGGAAACCTGGACTGCGAGTGGCAATACAGCGAAAGAGTATTCAGCCTTGTGGAGATCGGCGTTTTCAGCATGTATTCGGCTCGGCGACGAAGCAGACTGCCACAGCCGGCAAAAGGACTGGAGCGCTGCGGTGTGTCCTTCCCGAATCACACGGAGACTGGCGGCCACAGCACGCATCGCACTGGCTAGTCTCCCAGACACAGACGGGGAGGGTGGGATTGCCGTGGTTCGTCTGGCGGAAGCGTGCAGCGGATTGACAGGCGCACTCACCATCCGGACTATCGACCGGGTCACCGGAGGAGAGGAGCAGCGTAACGGGGAAGGCAGATTGGAGAAGCCTGGGCTTTAGTTTGTGATCACGTATTTATGCGTGCCTGAATTTGATTCAAATATAAAATGAGAATGCGATACAAGGTGCATTTTACTTTATAAAATATACCTATATATTGATATACTCTCTCACTTTCGCCTGTATACATAAATGCACAGTGTTCACGAATGTCTTGGAGAGTTGTACCTCTGTTTTACAAATCTAAAGTAACAGGAATTAGAGATAAATGTTAACTGGATTTGTTCAATCTGTATGACCTGATACAGCAATAAATATTATGTGAGTATCCTGCATTGTGTGCTTTACTATGGACTGACATCATGCTTTCCAGGAACAGCATCCTTCATTTCATGACCCTTTACAGGATAAGCAGAGATGGATGGATGGATGGATGGATGGACGGATGGATGGGCGTAACAGCAGAATCTGTAGGCTAATTACACTTTTTCTAATGGCTACAAACACGCGCACATACTCCCATGTAGTGGTATATTATTTAATATATAAAAGAACATACACTTTTTGTTTGTTCGATCATTTATACATTCTTTTCCAAAGCCGCTTGCCTGTCTAATATATTAATTAGTCTTAGGCCTAAGGATGTTCCAGTTAATAGGTTATGTTATTCATGACTTCTGTGTGATCATGCTGTTAAAGAGTTATAACTTTTATATAATATTCTGTGTATTGTATGTAAAGTACTGAACAGCGATAAGCTCTTGTTCTACAAAGGATTAGTAAAATGTCAGAGAGCCTTTCTCTCAGTCAACACCACCCAGGGTTGGTTATTTTATATATTGTTTCATAATTCGCTATGGGTTTTAATCACACCGTCGCTCTTTGTGTGCAGTATGCATTTTCTTTCTGTGTTGGCTGGGTTTCTTCCTACAGTCCAAAGACATTCAGTTTGGCAAATTGGTGTCATGGACTTTCATTGCGTTTTGTGCCCTGTGATGTACTGGCATCCTATCCAGACTGTACTCCAGCCTTGTAAGCAGTTCTAAGTGGGGTTAGGGTCTAGGACACCATGGTTATGATAAACAGTTGGAAGTTCAATAGAAGTGGTATGGAATATGGATTATTTTAGACTTTCAATGAGCTGAAAACCGTTAGAAATGTTTGTGTAATTTGGGAGTTTAAATAGAGAATCGATCAGCCATGAACTGGAATCAGTCAACTTTCAGCTCGCTCAGCCTGAACTGGAGACCGGCTGATCAGTATCAGGTATTTCCGATACCGAACCAGTCCGTTTAACGTATGCACTAAACGTCATACTCACGGCCACGTGCCATGTGCACACTCACTAGTGATGCAGTTTATGTACTTTCATGCAGGGGATAGCAGTGTGTCATGATTTAGGAGGTTAATGCATCATCAATATGTTAAATCTGAATACAATTTCCTAACCACGAAATGGTTTCGCGATTTTTGCTTTCCACTGATAAGTAATCATGTGCATGTTAGGACAAATTTTAAGCTTTGAGGCAAATAGAAAAAGAAATGTTACTGTATAATGAACCGAATTTGCTAACATAAAATCTACACAAAATTATTACTGGAGAACGAATGTGTTAAAACTAGGGGTGGGACTCGATTAAAAAAAATATCTAATTAATTAGAGGCTTTGAAATGAATTAATCTTGATTAATCGCACAAGAACATTTTCCCCCAAAGTGCAAATGTCTTTTTAATTTAAAAGGGTTTTAGTGGGCGACAGAATCAAATAATATACATGGACACGAATATTGTAAACTCAAGCTCATTTAATTTCTGAAAAAAATAAACATATGCTTTTCAAAAACCTATTTTCAGACATGCTGAGAAATTGTAAAAAATCACATTATAGACATTTCTAACCCAGACTTTTGAGCTCTGAAGGGGTTGGCTACACATAGGTGAAAGAGATTTTCTAAAATTTTATATGGTTTGATTACTAAAGTGTTAGAATTTTAGAGTGACACTCTTGTTCTCAAAGTCAGTGGCCTGCACAATGAATATTGATGGGATAGCTGTTCCCACACCTGTACTAGTTTGCATGCTGTCAATGGCCCATCAGTCTGGAATGTCACTGCACCCCAACACCCATCACTTTGGAAAGGTAGTTTGAAATGCAAGAAAAGTAGCAACAATAAAATCCTTTTCACAGTTTATTGGTAGATGGAATGAAAAATGAAAAACTGTGGCCATATAAATATGATGCAGGACCTATGCAGAGTTGACGGAAATAAAATAATTAACTATTATTAAATGCGTTATTTTTAACGCATTTTTTTTCTTCAAATTAATTAATTACAATTAACGCGTTAAATTCCCACCCCTAGTTAAAACTTAGATTCCTTTATTTCAGTTCGAATTTTTGTTCAGTTTTTCTTCAGAAATAATAATATAGTACACTGCTTGGAACGCCAGCTTACACCAACATTCTGCAGACAAATCATTTGCTATACAGTATACACAATGTCAAGTGTTTCTAATTCCTTTCTACTCCATACAAGGAGGGCCGTAGCCAGTGACCGAGGCCTGGACCTCGGTAATCGTTTAAGAGCTAAAAATATTGAAGCTAGATATTCACCTGAATAAAAAAAGTAGACTAACCAACGTTTCACATAACTAATTACTTAAAAAAAATAATAATAATCAGATTTTGAAGGGGACAGTATCAAAAATATGAATGACGAGACCCACCCCCTGGTCCCAGACCTCAAATCGTGACTACGCCCCTGCATACAAGTAGGCCTACTAAAATATTGAACCGTTTTTTTTTTCAAGGACGCATGAATCCGAGGAGAGGTGAACAATACGAAGCGATGAAGGCTGTGGTAGTGGTACTGGTAAGAGTTTATAGTGTGCATTATGTTCATTTACAGCCGTAAAATATCTCGACACGACGTTCCTCTTTACGTCATGCCATCAGCTCAGTTACCTTAAAAGGGAATAATCATTGAAATCGCAATTTTTAAAAAATAAATCGGTGCATCTCTAGTTTTTCATTTCTTTTCTTTGCACCATAGTGTTTCATGTTTTGTATATAATCTCTAGGGATTCCCTGGAGTGAGATCCAGCGACTTGTGTGACAAATGGCACATGCAGAGAAACTCAGCACTGGCCTTGTTTGCCACCATCTGTAGCTTTGCTAATATGCCATGCAGCACAATTATAACATCACGTTGGAGTCGAGATAGGTGATTGTATGTGATGAGAAGCTTAAAACATTACCACCATTACTCAGGCTGTTCCAAAAGTACACATGGAATCGGGAAAAACAAGCCAAATATTTTACATTTTACCACACTGGACATAAGAGTGACATTGCAATTAATTGATTGATTGACGAATGGGACATCAATTGAGTAAAGCATGAGGGATTCAGTGTGTGTATGACAACTACATGTTCTGTTGCACGAAGTATGGCGTCCATTTAATAACCTCTGATCATGATACTGAAAGTCTCCTATAGTCTTGTTAGACCTGTTTATGAGCCAATGATCAATTGTATTGCATAATTTAATAACACATTATACATATTTTTATGAAAAATAAGAATAACATGATTGTATATTAGATTATATATAGAAAAATCTATACAATGAATATAATACAATAATGTGATATCAATGAGATACATGTTTTGTTGTATGAGTACTTGTATATGATGGATATTGTATAGATATTAAATATAGATTCAGTCAGTGTATAACATCTTTGTATCCTGTGCTTTATAAGGAGCAAATAAAACCACAAACCCTCAACTCATGTCTCCTTGTTGACAGACAGCATAGAGGACGGCCATTAATAGCTGCCAAAGAATCTCTCAAAAGGGTTGCGGACAGCTTGCTCTACAAAGAGCAAGTTGAGGGAGGCATAAAAAGGAATTTCCTCATGGGGATAAATAAAGGATTGATTATTATTATTATTAAAAAAAGGCCATGGGTGAGATTTGAACCCCTGATGATGGAGATGAGGGTCACAACTCTACTAGATAATTTGTTGGAACATAGATGGACAGTATAATTTCAACCTGTGAAAAAAGTAGCTAAATCGTTCATGTGAATTGGTCATGTAATTAATGAGTACACGCTGAATGAGACTAGAACACAGTATTACTGATATGCAGGTATTTATTATACGGAATTTAGTCTCAAAGTGCCCCAGATATATAACAGACATTGCCCTCTGCTGTACAATAGTGAAACAGCATGTTTTTAGAACTCGTACTTCTCCTTCTGAGCCATCTATCCATAGAACACTCCTCAGCTGATGGTCACCATTTCTATGGATTCACTTTGTCCATTTCAGCAATTCACCCACCACAAGGTGTTACTGCTTTCACTAAACCTTGCCTCCCCTCTAATAAATGACATCAGGCTTTTTAAGAGTTTATAGGTTTTTATTTACACAACATCAAACCTTTATTTACACCAAACATCATACATTTTTGGAAGCTACCAAGCTATACGGTAGCTAATGTAGGGCCTGGTTTTGTACATGGGGAACCATCACAAGGATTACTAAATATGCACCAGCCGTCTCCTTAGAAACAACAAATACAGAACGAGGGAGGTTATTGTGCGATCCCCATCATACAATTTGTAGTGTTAATAATTATGTCATGTTTGTTATACCTGACAAACCCTACCCCAGTCCACAAGGCAGCTTCATTCCAGAGTGAATGTCCTGGGCAGACCCCTTCCCTTAGCCATGCCTAAAGAAGGCTCGCTCTAGGGTCTCAGTAAAGCGCTCCCTCATCACCTCCCGAAAACCTGCGTACCACTCAAGCAGGTGGCGCCGTCGCTCCGCCTTCTCAGCCTTACTCCTGGTTCGCTCGTGCTCCAGCAGGCCGGGCAGGTCCCTCCAGTCCCTAAGGAAGAGGAAGGGGGCCCCCTGAGCCTTGAGAAGGCGCAGTGGGCCAGCAGGTCCCCCCACGCAGCCCCCAGGAGCAGCCACATCCTCCACCACCGGCACGGAGCCCAGGGAGCAGGCCTCGAAGATGCGATAGCTTTCTGCGTTGATGCCCACTGGGCACAGCGTGAGGTCGCTCTGTGCTAGCATGTCACGGTACTGATGGAGGCTCTCGGCTGTCTCTAGGGGGAGCCACCTGCCACAGTGGGGCCACGAGAGTGAGACATGAGCACGTCCTCCTGAGTGCATTAATTAACCACTAGTAAAACATCATTTGCCATATAGTACAATCACTCGGTGCAATATTTACAACAGTGAAGGGTCTGTGGTTGTGTCAGGACGTCACAATATCAACATTAGTTGTTGATACAGATACCACTGAAATCACTCAATTCTCAGTACTACAGCAAAAAAATCATTTTAAAACTAAGAATTCTTCATTTATAGTATGTTGATCATCAATAAACAGTAGTAAGCCTACTTACAAATTTACATTAAACATAATAGTGGCTTTAAATGACAGTTTTGTTATACTATCTAACTGAGGCAGCGAAAAGAAGAAGAAAATTTGTAGAAAATTAGAACACTGACTAATATCAAACTAGTTTAAAAGATTATTTTAAAATAAGCAGTTCAGCACTGAGCGGCAAGAAATTTGGGTAACGTGATTTATTTTTTGCATCCTGTAATCATGTGTGAAATTTAGCTTGGTACTACTGACACTAGGCAGAAACTGGTATTGTCACATTTTCGGAACATTGGTACCGATTTACCACCAAAAATATTAGTTCTTGTGAAATCACCAGACAAAATGTATAATTTTCTGCTCCTGAATCACTGAGCTACAGTACTGTTGAATGAAGGGACTGTACTTCGGTGTGCCATGGCGTGCGAGTGCGTGTCATACTTATCTCTCGTGGCAGTCAGACATTCCTTCTCCCAGCCCTGCTTCAAGATCCTCATCATGGTCTCCCTTGAGGAGTTCTTGTAAACCGTGCCCATGAAGTTACAGAGGTACGGTCTGGCGGAGTTCACCAGCTGGCTGTTTGGCACGACCACTGGGAAATCTCTGTACCTGGATGACCAAACATACAGTATAACTCTGTACCAGCCATCAACCTTTACTGAGATAAACAGCTTAAAAGCATGGGTGGACTGATAAATATATAACTTAAAATTTTTTTTTTAATATTATGTATTATTATCATTGTTTACTTTTATCTACAGAGTAACAGTCAAAAAAAGCAATGGATAAAACTGTGGCACTCACGTGGCCACGCCCAGAGGCCACTGGAGGATGTCATGCTCGTTTACCCAGGGGCTGTCATACACCAGGAAGAGGCAGTCCACAAAGCCTCCATGGCTACGCAAGTAGGGGCGGAGCCAGTCGTTGGTGCAGCGCTCGTCACCTAGCAGAACGACAGCCACACCCAACACAGAGCCGGCCCGTGACAATTCGCCTACGTGCTGCAGCCACCGGGTGGCGTAGGGGATCTTCTGTTCCTCATGCCCATTGAGGACCAGCACTACGTGGGCTGTGTCCAAAGGAAGGTGGCCCTGGACCACGGCTGGGCCTGTGTAAAAACTGGGGTTGTAGTACACAGGTCAGAGTCTTAGTACCGGATCATGAATTTGTTAGAGGAACCTGCAAGCCATTGAAATCCCTGTTACACTGTTCTTGCCATTCCTTCAGAACCCCCCCCAAGCCTCAGACAAAGTGTTCTTCTCAAACCCGAAACCCGTTGCCTCTTAAAAACATTTCCATCCCCTCACAGATTATTTTTGGTTTGTCACACTTCCTTTATCAAAGGGAACTAGCTGGGGGTATGAAATGAAAATTACCTTTCCCCAGTCATATTTAATTTAAGAGGCTGTCAGGCTGAGGATTTCGAATAGAAACAGCAAATAAGCTTTAGTTTACTGAAGCTGGCTCCCAGCATTGTCAGGCAGACAGAGAATCCGCATTGAGGCAAACGTCGAAGCTTCATTACAACTTAAGCTTCAGTGGTGTAATAGGATATTTTTTACTGTATGCAATCAATATATCTGACAATTAGTAGTACTCTTAAACGACATTTAAAATTACAATCAAACCTCGGATTGCGAGTAGCTTTGCAAGAGGAGCAAAAATGTTTAATAAATTTTAACTTTATAAACGAGCGAGGTCTTGCAATACGAGTATTATCAATATGCTTTGTCTCCCTAGTGTTATGTAATCACAACTAAGCTGATGGTTCTCTCTCTCTCTCGCTGTGGGATTGTGGGTAATCGTCTCCCATGCTCAGTCTCAGTCGGTGTCCCTCACTCGTTTAGTCAAAATAGAAAAGCACCACCCAAATAAGGGTGTTGCAGTGCGAGCGATGAATCTGTTTAACAACAATGCAATGTCCACATTTCCACAAAATCGAAAAGGAGGTAAAAGCAGCTGCCATAGGATAGCTTCCTTGTTAAAGTCGGACAAAAAAAAAAAAAGATTCCAGTGAGCCGACAGATAGCAGTGATTCCGGTAGTTATAGTGAGTCGTTCTACATAAAAACCCTCTTCTTCCCCTCTCCCTCTCACCATCCACAATTCTTTTCACAGTGCAGGTAAATTTGTTTTATGTATTCTTAATATTTTGTATTAAACATTTTTTCTGAATATTTTTGAGCTGTGGAATGAATCATCTGAGTTTCCATTATTCCTAATGGGAAAATTTGCTTTGATATAAAAGTGCTTTGGATTACAAGCATGTTTCTGGAATGAATTATGCTCGCAATCTGAGGTTTTACTGTGGTTTTAATATTAGGGTACATTTCTTTAATCCTTTTCGTGCACAATTTTAATGCTTAGTTGTCTAGCGCTATACAACCAAGTTAAAACTGCAAACCCACCCAAACACAATGCTTGTTCACTGGGTAAGTGAAGAGATTTCAATGAAATATTGGGTTTTTCCTCATTTTTTCAGTGCAAGATGAAGCTACTTGACTAAAAGATGGATTTTTCTTTTAAACCCTTTCTGAAAAGCTTTACAAGGGGTGCCAATAATTGTAGAGGGCAACATATGTATATATTTCTGGACAAAATAAGTCTGCAGGCAGGTGCTGACTCCTGCATCTGGAATATATGCTTGGAAAAACATCTCAAAATCAAGAGCATACTGCATGGAAAAGGGTAGAAGCTTAAAGGATTAAATAGCAAACAGAGATTGACCCAGACCACCAGTCACCACCATCCTAGGGTCTCAGGGAAAAACAAGCAGCACTAATGTAGAATTGGGCAGTAAGGTAGAACTCACCTGAAGACTGTATTTCCTGAGACCACCTCCCCTTCCCTCCACTGTGCTGTTCGGTGTGTGGGGGACAGCGTTCCATCTAATATGTGCTCCCAAAGATACAGCCCTGCACAAAGTTAGTAGAGATTTTTAAAACATTTATATTTATTTATTCAGCAGATGCTTTTGTCCAAATTAATAATACAAGTGAAAATAGCATGAGGTCAGAGAAGTCCAATACAAGACCAAAACAATCCTTTGATCTCAAACATTAGTATTTAATCATTTACCCAACTTTAAACCCGTGCTTTTGTAAATTTAGTACTATTCTTGGATCACACTCCAGCCTCACATATCATATGATGCATTGTAAATTTAGTACATTAATTGAATTTCTTACTTTCTGGAAAAGAAAAAAAAAAACTGTGTTTTAGGTGTAGTTCAGTATGAACAGTCACTGAAACACCACCAGAGGAATCACTGAAATTATTTAGTATTCAGACCAACCATGAGTCATATAAGACATAACACAATAACTATATAACCAATGACCCATGAGGTATTGCTATGAAGCTAAACAAAGCAGGAAATTAATGAATGACCCTGCAACCGATACAACTCACCAATGGCAGCTTTGCCCCAGATCTGCACCCTGTATCTCTGGGGCTTATTCTTGGAAACATGTTGCTGGTACAGCCGAAATGCCTCCCTCCGCCTCTGTAGGTGCAAGAGCCCAAGCTGCTCATCCTCCTCCCATGGATTCCATCTCCTTTCTCCCCCAGGCAAGGGCAGGCTGCTTCGGTGCTCTGGGCCTACTGGTCGAACATTGTCTGGAAGCACAGAGATGAACATAAGAGAGACCCCATTTGCCAGCACAAACAGCCATCTCAGTCAACCCATGCACAATGCTCCTACTTTCATATCCACAAACTTTACAGCAATTGAGGCTTCCCAGCAAAATCCATGAGGGGTCTTTCAAGTGGTTAGAGTATCACAATCAAAGTCTGGCTTTCTATTAAAGTGGACAAAATGTAAACTAGCACACCGGCATTTAAAATGCAGCCAAAACTACATACCAATGCTGATGGCAATCTATAAGAAGACAATACTAAAAGACAAAAAAGGAAGCAAACACTCAGTTGTGTATGAAAAGTTGTAAATATCAAACTTTTGACTCATATTCCATGTAACACAAAAATGGTCACCTAGTTGCCTGCTTTCAAACATCTTTTCAGTAGGGCGCCTACCTAATCCATATCGGGGGGAACACCATGAGCTAATTAGTTAAATTCCTCTTGTGCATTTACTGGTTTGTTTCCTTGATTGAAAGTCTCATCCAACTGTTTTACATTAACATTAGTGACACATGCATAATTATAAGAAAATGACCAATCGTTCACAGCAAGAACTTTGCGCTAAAGTCAAATCCAGTTCTTTTTAATTGAAACAGTAAGTTACCGCTCCTGTCTTCGCTCACAGTGCTCCCCCTGACATGGCTTAGGTGGTCACCCTACAATTCAGTTAGGGCTATTCTTAAGGTTAGAGCCTTATGAAGCTGAGGCTACTAATGGCAAACTGAACGAAAAACGCCAAAATAATAATTTAAAGACAACA
This sequence comes from Stomatorhinus ivindoensis, assembly GCA_019775895.2. Classification (NCBI taxonomy): domain Eukaryota; kingdom Metazoa; phylum Chordata; class Actinopteri; order Osteoglossiformes; family Mormyridae; genus Stomatorhinus; species Stomatorhinus ivindoensis. The sequence continues at coordinate 28,063,020 of JABFEB020000060.1, read as the reverse complement.
ATAACAACATCTAATAATACAATCTCTAACAAGGGTCCGATAAATGCATCACTTACCGACGGGAATCTTTTTGACAACTCTGTGCACTCGGGAAACAACTTTTACACTGAAAAATACACTATATGCAGCATACAAGGAAAATATTACATATACAAAAATAATAAGGTAGCATATCCTTCTATATGTGAATTTCATCTTTTTGCGTTTACGTTATCATTCTGTATTTGTATTTCCATCCGCTGTCATTCCGCCCGCGCTTATTGATAGTTTCACAGCTGACATTTTGATAGCATTTAATGCGCCGGGACTTATCGGCCACGACAAAGGACCCCGGCGCGGTAGTGACGTCAGATCGCTAAATAGGAAATTGCCTCCACAGAAACACTAGTATGACGAGTATTTGTGAAGAAAAAATTCAAGGTACTATAAATTGAACTGAACTGAACTTACCTATAGATTTCACCCACAGTTATTGCACAAACGTTAAATTACTTACAGTGGTCTGGTTTATATCTGCTTAGATATGCGAACAGGGAGTTGGATTTTCTGCCGTTAAAATTTTTCAAAAAATCTGTTTTGCGAACTCATTTTAGGGCATTGACCATATCACCACTAAATTTGGCATCATCTCCAGATGGTTGGAAGTAAAAGTTGTTCAAACCTTTATGTTAATGCGAATGATATGGCCGTTGTCATCCAATGAATTTCATGACAAAACCATCAAATAAGTCATAGGTCGTATCTCAACAAGCAAAAATGTATCAGGATGGTCAGGATCTGTTTCTGCAATAAGCAAACTCCATTTAGGCTAATAACTGTTGATTGATTTGCTTAAAAAAATTAATCTTATCTTCTCATGCCATGAGATGTACATATACCGATCATTTGAAATTTTTATGTCCACCTAATTGATGTGGCCATTATATTGGATTTTACTGATCATGTAAGAATTTTCCACAGGTCACCAACTTTTTTTCCAGTCTTTGTCAGAAATGATCTTCATACCAAGCCTCACAATCAGTATCAGACAGATTTTTGATGTTCAAAGCCGATTGTCCATCATTGCCAAATAAAAAAACAGAGTCTCATCAATCAGGATGTGTGACCACATTGCAGCAATGATTTGATGTTTTGAGACCAAACTTAGGATATGGACTTGAGGCTACAGCATGGGGATGTGTACCAAATTTTATTTAATTTGACCACTGGGGGGTGCTGCAATGAGCAAAAACATGTTTTTCCTGATACATTTTGAAGTATTGGCCTTGTAAAAGTGGGTGTAGTGACTGGGGATTGTCAGGATTTCTCTGATACTCCCATTATGTCTCTGTTTTGCCAGCAGATGTTGCTGACCTTCAGGGGTGGAGATTTCAGGTCCAGAGAGTATCAATCCAGACCAAGATTTTGTTTCAACCAACCAGTTGAGTACTGTGACTTATACTCAACTGGCTGGCTGAAGCAAAATCTTGGTCAGGATTTGTACTCTCTGGACTTGAAACCTCCACTTCTACTGGCCCTCCCATATGCTCCTAATGGTTCCCATACAAGTTTCTCAATTACTCACAGTTGTCTCCAATTTATAACTCATTACTGGTGTATACATGTGCCTTGACATGCTGTTACCCTGTGAGTCATTGTTAGTGCGGTTTGCTACCATATACAGAGGTGATTCTAGGGATCCTGGGGGCCCTCTAATTCCCCCTGGCATTGTAAAATTTATTACTTTTATTTTACTCTGAAGTGTAAATTGTATATCAACAAAAAGAACTTATTAAACACAATACCCTTATTTTCTCTTTTGTGAAAAACAGAATATACAAATAATGCAATTTGTTGTTGCAATGTACTATGTAATTGACTTACCTCGGGGGCCCTCCCAGCTTGGGGTTCCAGGCCATTGCCTGGTCTGCCTGTTTTGTCACTGCGCCTCTGTCCATATCCTGTCCTTGTCTAAATTTTGTTGACACACAAGCCTTTTCTGCTTCTCTCCTTGTTTCACTCTAATTCAGCATCAGCCTTTACAAACCTTTGCAATCTGGTTTCTGTTCACTTCACAGTACTGAGACACTCCTTAATATTGGTGGACAAAATGACACTTTATGAACCATGTGCTGTATTTTTTGATACAAATATTGGTCTCTGATCAAAAATGGGCACAAAGCATGTCCCAAAGCAAACCAAGAGCACCATCTAGTGGGGTCAAAAATACAGCAAATGGTTCATGAAGCATCATTTTGTCCATCACCAATATGAACAAATTGTGATGACTTCCTTTTTTCTTTGGTGTTTGAACCTCACCTGCAACTCGCTGTCCCTAGTCTCTTTATGGTACATGTTATAATGTTCATATGATATTGTATTTTTTTTCTGATATTATATTACTGTGCGTATTACTGATATTGTAATGCAACCTAAAATTTGAGAAAGGCTCTATATACAATAACCATATCATGTTTAATGTCCTATGTCATAATTTTAACGAAGCTTTCTCTGCGTCTAGGTCAGCCCCAGTCTCTCCTGATTTATCCACCCCACCTCTTGTTTTGACCCAAAACCCTCTTTTTGTTTGTGATCCAGAGTGAAGTTGATTCCATAGCATTATACCCTGGTAGCATGCTTGGCCCCATTATTGTTGCTTACAGCTATATTTATTATTGCAGTTGTCATTGTGGCTGTTAATGGAAAATAATTATATGTGCGCGCACTCATCCATCTTCTAAATGCTTTTTCAGGACAGGGTCATAGTCATACAGCAACTAGATAAAGTCCAAAATTGTCTAATGAAGATCAAAAATTAAAATTTGAATTACCCGTTATATAAATATGCAAGTAGCATATTCAATATTATTGTTATCAGGTGAGTACAGCATGTTGCCACACCCACTAAATGATAAAAGACCTCAGGATTCCAATTGGTGACCCTTCAGGCTGACATGGGGTCCAGTCCCACCCTTCAGAAATGGCTACCTATCTGCTGCAGCCTGGTGTTATGTAAGTATCCCCTTGGCCTGGTCCAGCCACTCTGGTCCTCAGCAATGAGGATGATGCGAGCCGGATCACCCTCAGGGAATTGCGCCGCATGGCCGTAGTGCTGTAACTGTTGCTCCCTCACAATGCATGTAATGTGCCTCAACCGCTTGTTCAACACAGAGTCAAATCAGCGGTACCCAAGGATTGGAGAGAAATATTTGGGGCTTGGTGGTGGGATTGGCACTCTAGCCACCATAAAAACAAAGCTCCAACAAAGCAGACAGGATGTTTTTCTGCTCTCCGTGGCTTTAGTTCTGCTGTAGCCGCCTATAGGAAGGCTGCATGCATGGTGAAGGGGATGGGGGAAAGCTCTCAGGAACTGGTGAATTCTTTCCTGTCCCTTCAGTTATTGTGTGGTGAGCATCCTGGCACAAAATCATCCAGCTGGGTGCTACACAGTAGTGGTGAATGAAGTGACTCCCCATTAGTTCTGTATAGTGGTTTGGGTGTTTTGAAAAGATCTATATAAATGTCACTTTTATTAATTCATTCACTCATTCATACCTTCAAGTACCAAAAGTATGGTACCTGGTGCAGTGGAGAAGAACCCCCACAGGTTTTGAGATGAGACTGTAATTTCTGCCTGCTTTCCCTTCTGATGCACTGTTGTGATGATTTCATCTGATTCCAGTTTCCTGAAGATGCAACTAAAGACTGCATTTAACCACCTGTCCACATTCACAGTTTAAAGGTTAATGTTGGGCACTATATGCCTCCTAACAATGAAAAATATCAAACACAGTAGCTGGCTGACAATCAATATACTTATTAGATCTTCAATTAACTACACATCAAAATTCTGCTGAAAGGTTGTTGATATTAGACTTCCAAGTGCCAATCAAATTACTCCCCTCCCATCTCTATTCCTAAAGAATCATGTTGATTGATTAAATTGCTTATGGCACAGTCCAAGCCACTACATTCTCAGAAAAAATGGCAAGAAATTGTAACTTTGCTTGTAACTGGGGCGGGTACCCTGAAGGGTCTGCCAACTGTAATCCTAGCTGTAAGTAATTGTATCTTTTAAGTTACATAAATGGATTCTAAGGAAAATGTCTGTAACATTGTGGGTACATTAAGGCTATTTGTACCTTTGGGATGTTTCTAAGAGTCCATTTCTGTACCTTAAAAGGTATAATTACAAGGGTACAGCCCCAGTGACAAGCAAAAGTAAATTTTTTCTGAGAGTGTATGTTCTGCCCCGAATATGTTTTATATATTAAAG
>JABFEB020000060.1:28038784-28058665 GCA_019775895.2 Stomatorhinus ivindoensis | reverse complement strand
ACAGCCCCAGTGACAAGCAAAAGTAAATTTTTTCTGAGAGTGTATGTTCTGCCCCGAATATGTTTTATATATTAAAGACATTAAATTGTCCGTTGAAACATTTGGGATATTAAACACACAAATGAATCCAGCCATTTTTTTAAACCTGCAAGGGCAGATGGAAAACAGGAAGCAGGAAGTAGAAAGAACTGTAAAAAAAATTGTGTAACGGTGTGGTTGCATGTGGGTGGTTTCTACTGTGTAATCTAAGTCAGTCCACGGTGTGCCTGGCATAAGCTCAACATTACTTGCTACCCACCTTGTTGTACACTATGTTTATGTTAATGTCAACCAGCACACACTGAATGGAATGCTAGATCAACAATTTGTGTATGTAGAGATAAAGTGTACGGCATTAAACAGTCGCAGACTGCACCTTTAAACACTTGTATTTATTTACCAGCATATAGCATGTGTACAGCAATACTTTCACTAAATTAAGGTTCATCTACCCTATCATGTGCAAGATTAATGTTAACCAAGCATGGAGTGGAAAGGAGGGCAAAAGCCGCTACTGTGCTAACATCTATTTATTTGCTAGGTAGCCAGTCTAGCTATACAGCAATTGTTATACTAGATTTTATGATTAAAACCATGAAAATGATTATTCACTAGCTTTAGGCACAGTGGACTCGTCATAAAATATAATTCAATACACCTCCGCACATCCTCAGCTGTTACAGTAGCTAAACAGATAATGTAAATAAGTATGATATTTTTGCTCACATGGCTGTCACGTGTCCCAAGGCACATCTTTAATTTGGTGTACAAAACCCCGGAGCTTTCTTAGTGTGTATAAATCAGTGAATTGTTACTGTGGATGAACAAAAATGCATACCTGAAATATAACTGCTGTTTTCTCTGTGGTCATGTGTTCATTTTACATGTTTGCCATTGACTGAGATGAAACAACTCTCCATTTTTGATTATGACTGTGTAACTTTTGTTCTGCCAATGTTGTGGTGGTACTTTTTTACCACGTTTTTTTTAACCAATCCCAAGCTACTTCTGGGTCAATCCTCTTGCATCAGATAAACAAAAATAGCCTGTGAGTGCTTGATATCTGATTTTTCCATTTTTGATACACAGATTCCAATGTCCTGAAATTTTCTTAGTAACCACACTGTGTGGTATTACAGCTTTATGTATCCCCATATATGACTAATGGACTATGAAAGTCCCATATTCACCTACGCATGATTTTTTGTGTATACTTTGACGTTTAACTTTTTCTAGTTTTCCAGAATTTTTTTTCAAATTTTAGGGGACCATTTCACCTGGACATGTTTTTTGTATGCAAAGTTTTATTGTTATGCTGTTTCATTTTATAGAAATCCAGAAATCTGTTTTATAATTTTAGGCCATAACGTTTTCCAAATAGTTGCTATTCAGGAACTGAGAAAAACATCAATGCTTTTAACTTGACCATCATTAATTTTAGAGGTTGTCTAATTGGATTCAAAGGGGTTTCATGAGATGAACTAGTAGCAGTAGGTCAATTTTGAAATAAACTGAATGAAGACTAACTTTGCATTATTTTCTGTACTGTATGCAATACTGCAATTTTAAGTACTGAAAGAACCCTTTATTCATTAAAAGAACCATTTTTAGCTAAAGAACCATTCTGAAAACCATTTTGGACCAAAGAACTTTTCTGGAAAAGGTTCTTTAGAGAATCCTGTTCCATTTAAGTTCTTTATGGAATGAAAAATGGTTTGTCAATGACATCACTCTAAAGAACAATTTTGTAACCAGTCAGCCAAGATGCATTTTAAAACCAAGTGTAAACAGGGCCTAGGTGTCTGTCAGTGTGTCTGAGTCTGTCTGTTTGCGTAAATTACCTTTCACCTCTTTTGCCAAGAGGCCCTAACAGCAGGATCAGCATTCCATTCACTTGTAATTTGTGATGAGACACTTTTTCTTTACCTGAAAGTGGCATTAGAGGAAAACAGGCTCTGTTATATTGTATTAATAATGAAATAGCAAAATTTTCATAAATTCTATTTTACAGATTTTAATATTTCTCAGATAACTGAATTATGTAAGTTTTAGGTCTTTTAAAACTGCTGTTCATGTTCAGCAGCTGCTGTTCACTCACTTCATTCTGTTATATTAAGAAATTACGTACATATATTACATTATATATTGCTTAAAATTTTTAATGGATGGAACAAAAATATGCCTTAAAGATAAACCACCAAGGTTGCGACATAATCCTTTTATCCTAGCCTTGCAGAGCTTTGATGATAATGTTGTGGATAGATCACTTTTCCAAAAATATAGCATGTAAAATAGGTTTATCTACATATTAAGTCACTTCATATTACAGCTTTAATTAGCATCATAAACCACTAATATTTGACAAAATTAGCCTTTAGCAGAAAGGTCTGTTATAAGAGTCAAACGGTTTAACTGGTTACAGTATGGTGGTGCAGTGGTTAGCACTGTTGCCTCACACCTCTGGGACCTGGGTTCGAGTCTCTGCCTGGGTTTCGTGTGTGGAGTTTGCATGTTCTCCCTGTGTCGTCGTGGGGTTTCCTCCAGGTACTCCGGTTTCCCCCCACAGTCCAAAAACATGCGGAGGCTGATTGGAGTTACTAAATTGTGTGGGTGTGCCCTGTGATGGGCTGGCCCCCTGTCCAGGGTTGTTCCCATTGCTTTCGGGATAGGCTCTGGACCCCCTGTGACCCAGTAGGATAAGCAGGTATAGATAATGGATGGATGGATGGTTACAGTATTTGACGTTTCAATTTAAAATCTAATTTGACAGGCACTATCATCGACAAGAATGCAAGCACATGGCTTTGATGTGAATGTTTCAAGCAATTTTTATAAATACTCTATCATAATCATGATGATGTGTCGATGTTTTCCTCGGATAATACCGTTTGACATGTAGTTATAAGCAGACCTGACCATACCCTAAAAAACGTCAAATTATTTGATATTTTAAAGAGAGTTACTAACCCTGGCATGCAGCAGGATCCTCCGTTCGTCTGTCACATGGATTTCTTGCACAATATGAACAAAATGGTTCCTTGAATGGTAACCACCATCCTGACATTAAAGGATGTTGTCATGACTAACACGAATCCCCAAATTAATTATAATATTCAGAAAAATGGTGTTCCATTACTTATATTTTCTATTAAATATATTACATATTCGAATGGATGGTGGTCACAATGGTTTTGCTCATCATCAGTGTATATAAATAATTTTTTTGTATCTTCTTGAACTTCAACTTAAGTTAGCCGTGTTTAATGCTAATAGCAGTTGATTAGCTGCTGCATTTAATGTCCGGTGCACATCACCTAAATATCAGTGCAGGCACCACACGTAGCAGATTATGTTTATAAAGTATGTAGCTGGTGTTTCCACAGAGGATCCTATACATGGGCTCAACATCCAATTTCAATACTGTAATGAGTAACTCACACTGGCCAGAAAGCTTTCCATGAAATGTAGAAAATGTAAACTCTGTCCAACTGGACATCCAACAATGATGCTGTGAAGATCAAGCCACTTTCCATCCATAGTTGGAGTGGAGTTCAAGACTGCACAAGACCGAAACGTGGTCCACAGTCGTGGAAGCTATGAAAATACAACAGTGAAGAGTAGCATTTTCATCATAAAGTCACAGGCAGAGAAGAGGCACAATCCTCTTCTTAACAGTTAAGTACATGATGTACTATTTGGACATTTAGCCACATTGCCTGTGAATAGGGTTGTCTTTTTATTCCCACTCCACAGACGTCGTTTATCTCTGGACGGATTTCAAGTTGTTAGACGTTTAGCTTACTTTTTAACATTGTAAATTCACCAATACATGCAAACATAACTCATTTTAGCAGGATTTATCCATGAGAACAAGGCATTAGCTTTCCCCCCCCAAATTCACATTAGAGCTACAGACAGGCTGAAATACTATGTAAATTTTTCGCAGACTATTGCAGGCTACTGACTCCAAATAAACGATGCATTTAAAAATAAGCATTTCATAATGCGATTAAAAGATGTCAGACACGTTGACGTTTTATTTATAGCATTTAATACAATAAACCGTATTTAAAAACCACTACAACAGCACCGCCATAAACCAATCAAAAAACCAGTTTGAGGGGGAAACCCGCAAACTTTAATGCCGTTGTATAACCAAAGAGCCCGCTGACCATTAACTCCCAGGTCTTGTCTTTGTCTGAAGCAGATCACCAGCGCCGGCAAGGCAGTAGCTTGCGCAGTCATCTCCATAGCGGGCAATGTCACGACCCAACCAACAGCACAAACTACTACCTCAGCCAGAGCTTGATGCGACATCACTTTGGTGACTTCTGCTTAAAACACCCCCGTCATCGCACAGGCGGACTGATGAAAAGATTCCGCTAGACCCCGGTTGACCACCGCGTGTTGAAAAAGCAGGAAAACCTCGCCCATACGCCCCCAAACACGTTTCTTCTCACATGACCTGCGATGACACGATAAGCATCCTTTGAAATATTTGCAACCGATTAAGTATTTCTGTAATTTTTTTAAGTTTTATAAATATCGGTTCTATCACAGGCCGTATATACTGTGTAGGTGTATTACGATGTAGGTAATCATCGGAACCTTAAAATGATCAGAAAATGCATACAATGTTACATCCAGAATACGATTAAAATTACCCTCTGGGTGGCCAGATATTAAACAGTCTAACGACACATCTAAGCATTATATTTAATAAACGAATGGAACATGTGAATATGGCCAGAAACACGAAAATACTTTAGGATGTCCTATTTCTTATAATTAAAAAGGTAAATCACAATGACCACATGCCTGATATAGATTTATATATTAAACACTGCTTAGATCTATATACAGTAGGTACATACTGTATCGCATATTAAAATTTGCAGGCAATATAAACGTAACACGCATGCAAACAAATATTTGCCATTATTCGCTGGGCGAAATGAGCACCAAAAAAATAAACCACCCATTATTAACACTTCATGGCTGTATAAATAGGTCACCTGGTTTGCTGAATTCTCAAAATACTCCAACAGAGCAAAGCGCAGGCTTCGCGCGGCGCGCTAGCGCGGATGAAATGTAGCTCGCCGTGAGTCACGTTATGATCTGGTTATTGGTTTGGAATATCTGTCACCGTTTCGCAGCGGCCTACTCGGAACATTAATGCAAACGTTACCCATGCAGGTAGTGGATATAATAACAATAAGAATAATAATAATAATAATAAAAACAAGTAAAACACAATCTTTCTAAATGTTATGCCTATCGTTTTCGTTTCGAAACAATAATAACGTGTAATAATAATAGTAACGTACAATAACGTGAGTTTCATCCCGAAATTATACTCCCTGAGACATTCCCTTCCTCTGACAGGCAACTTGCATTTATTAATATATCAGGTAATCCCACGAGCGCCTCCATCAACTGCACTCATTTTAATCTGGGTGAATCATGTGTGCCGTTCCGTGCCGCAGTTTCCGCCTTCTCACGACGGTGTCCATCCCCATGGAGGTTTAACTTGGCTCCTTATTCGGATTTTCCGGTCCACCTTAAATGCTGCGCAGCCGAATGCAATGATGCGATTGCGCCTGTAGGGGGGACTCGTTTAGCGAGGCTCACTCTAGAACTTAATTTAGCTTTCGATTCATATTTATTGAACACGATTCGGCTTATATGTCAATACTTTGAGGAAAGTACATATCTGGGCAATAATAGTATGTAATCTATAATAGTATGTAATAGTATAGTAATCTATTTTATTATAAAATGCAAACGTTTTTCCATTCCCAATTCTGAATACTGAATCTTTTTATTCGGCAAGTACAGAGAAGGAATTTCTTTTGATGCAGGTGGTGTCATGACATAAGCAAAATTAAACATACAACTAAATTTATTATTCTGCAGATGAACAAAATATTCTTTAACCTTACAGACACCATAGGCCATTGTATAGAAATGTTTTATTATGTACATTTTATCATATTAATTTCTGTTTTGCATATAAAATTGATGTGACTTCCTTTGATGCAAGGCCCAAAATCCATGGAACAAAGCACTTACTTCCAAGTAGATGCCACCCTATTACTTGATTCCTGCCTGGCTCAAAGCTATTATCACCTTCAAATCCTGCTGGAAACATAGCTGACGTGCACATTGGTTGTCATCATGTGATGATTTCCAGACCGGAGTTCAAGGGGTTAAATTCTTTGAGCCAGTGAAAACTCACTTCAAGATGACAGTAAATGGCATTTACAAATGATATCACTCGATTTCTACCTGGCTGAAAGCTGTGTTCACCTTCAAATCCACCTGGGAATACAGCTTATGTCCTTCTTAAATCTGAGAAGATAATGATTTGCAGGACAATGCTTATTATTATGGTCTATGGTGTCCATAAGTTTAAAGAATATTTCTGTTCATCTACAGAATGATAGACAGAGATAATTCTGAATTGAGAGTAGGAAAATGTTTGTATTTGTCTCATTTTCTGATAAAGTATACGTATGCTATTTCTAAAATTGCCCAGATATGTACTTTTCTCAGAGTATTAACATATAAGCCTAATCGTGTTCAGTAAATATGAATGAAACCAAATGAAGTTCTGAAGTGAGCCTCACTAAATGAGTCCCCCTACAGGCGCAATTGCGTCATTGTATTCGGCAGCGCAGCATTTAAGGTGGACCGGAAAATCCTAATAAGGAGCTGCGAATAAGGAGTCGACTTCAGCTTCGCTCTGTCCGCTCCGATAAAATAGGCTCTTGTCGGTCCAGGGAGCAGAGGCCCAGAACACACCGGCCGCGTGTCATGTGAATACTGATTTTATTTCGCACATATTGACAGGTTAGAGCAGCCAGTAAAACTATCTTGGCGATTGCATGTTGAGCCTACATGGGTAGTATATAGTCAAATCTGAAAACACAGGGCAGACTAAATTTTTTTTTACGTTGATAAGTTAACAGGAACTTGAAGAGCGGTAGTTTTCACGCAGGTGTGCTATCGCAAAGAGGGTAAACAAAATAAACAGGGATTGCTTGCTGTGGCCTGTAGTATAATAATACTAATAATAATAATTATTATTATCATTATTATTTTTTAGCACTAATAATTATCAGTATCAGATGCACGGTAACTTCTCACAAAAAATATCAATCTTTCTAAAATGCCTGAATCTCGTGTGTGTATAAAATTAGGGGTGGGACTCGATGAATTTTTAAAAATCTAATTAGAGGCTTTGTAATCTTGATTAATCACACACAAGAAAATTTGCAAAGCACAAGTTTTTTTTTTTATTTAAAAGGGTTTTAGTGGGCGACAGAATCAAATAGGACATGGACACGAATATTGTAAACTAAAGCTATTAATTTCTGAAAAATTAAACATATGCTTTTCAAAAACCTATTTTCAGACATGCTGTGAAATTGTAAAAAATCACATTAGACATTTCTAGCCAAGACTTGACCTCAGAAGGGTTTGGCTACACATAGGTAAATGAGACATTCTGAAATCTTATGTGGTTTGATTACTAAAGTGTTAGAACTTTAGAGTGACGCTGTTTTTCTCAAAGTAAGTGGCCTGCACAATGAATATTTATGGGATAGCTGTTCCCACACCTGTACTAGTTTGCATACTGTCAATGGCCCATCAGTCTGGAATGTCACTGCACCCCAACACCCATCACTTTGTAATGGTAGTTTGAAACGCAAGAAAAGTAGCAACAATAAAATCCTTTTCACAGTTTATTGGTAGATGGAATGAAAAATGGAAAAATGTGACCATATAAATATGATGCAGGACCTATGCAGAGTTGACGGAAATAATATCAACTATTAAATGCGTTTTTTCTTTCAAATTAATGCATTCAATTCCCACCCCATATGTTTGTGTGCGTGTGTGTATGTATATATATGGCTAATATAGTGTTGCACCACGTAGCTCAGATGATGACACTTGTCTCCAAATAATTGTATTAAGAAAACGTGCTTCATGCTGGGGTCAGTGCAAAAAGAATGAAGTCGGTGAGGGGATACATTTTTCATGTACTTGATGATGGGAGCTGCATAAATGCAAAATCAAAGGGGATGCCTTTTATGGCATAACGCCACCCCTGATCAATTTAAGTTTTAATCCTATCGGGATAGATTTTCATGTTATATGTATGTATATATATAAAACGTAATATTTTCATGTTATCACGTGATAAGAATTCTCATTTTAACATTGTTTGAATGTTATAATGTGAGTATTTTTTTTATGTCATGGCAGTAATACGCTTCCGTGCATTATAAACCTAAAATTAGCTGCAGCTAATTTGGAGTAGTTTCCAAACTCTGCAAACTATTTACAAGGTAATAAAACTGTTACATATATGTAAATGTGTGTGCATATATGTGCAGACCTGTCTCGAATTGAGAATCTCACTTCAGCCAGCTGACCAAAGTTGGCAGCCCTGAGGTAATATATCCAGAGTCACGGACAATGCAAATAAAATACAAATCTTCATAAAGAGCCTGATACAGAAGTGAATAATTCCTTTATAAACTGCCATTTGTTTTTACACATCCTATGTATGCAAGCTAAAGATGACATGGAATGTTCTTTTACAAATCCATCCTTGCTTATTAAATATTATGTGAAATGTTTTCTCTTTGTTTATCCTCCCTGCATGTTTGTGTTTTTCCACTCAACAAATCCTTAGCAATAAGAAACCCACAACCAAACCATGCACCAAACAATATCTTCAGGGGAAGGAGGAAATAAAAGCACGATGATCTCGTTTTGTTACAGAATCATTTTTTTTTTTTACTCCGGGAAGAAATTTACACTGTGTAAATTAGTTTGATATTTTATTGTCTTTAAGACTGTTTCCCACAGCTGTCTAATATGAGGGTGTGTTCACACTCCAGCAAGTCCATGTTCGACTTACTGGATGGACATGATCTGCTGTGCTCGTTTCGGGGAGGAAAAAGGTTCTCCTATGAATGGCACACGTAAATTGTCATGACTCTCCATTCTGCACTTTGGCCACTGGTGGCTGCATTAAGTCTTTGAATGGGCACAGCGCCTCCTTCAGGGCGGCACTGACCTCAGAGGAGGAGCATGTTATGCATTCCACAAGGGTCGGATAGAGAGCAATCACCTGTGTCCATGTGTTCCTGTCCACTGGAGGGAGACAGAAGGAAGAGAAAGGTAATTTCAGACAGTCCAACAAATGTCAGTACTACTGATGCAGTAATAACTGTACCTGACAAACTATCACTGTGAAGATATCTGCAATTATGGAATAAAATCTATTTCTTACTGAAGCAGTTAATATCCAAAACTATGTATATACTGTGTAGCTGTCATTTTAAATGTACTGATTGAAGTACAGTTAAATAAATACAGAACTATAATTTGTGCTAGTTACACTGAATAATAAATTATTAAAGTGTCTTTAGGACAATAAAGAAAACACTGCCGTTAGGCATTAGGAAAACACAATTTGTACAGGAACTATTGATTCCCTGCACTGAACTCTGTTCACCAAATTAAACTGCATTGAGCTGAATGGTTAATGTAATCAGTGCAAATAACATATAACACAAGCATTGTATACAAGAGCATATCTGAATTTTGAGTTATTCTATTGAAGAATGACCTGCTGCAGGTTTGTGTGATTAACTGTTCTGCCATTCAAGTGGACCTGCAAGCAGCTAATGTTAACTGACCGTGTTCTGGATGGGTCCTCTTCAGGGAGTCCATCAGTATGCTGATGGCTTTAAGGATGAAGATGATCTCAGTCACCTGTCGCCTGGACAGAATTTGAAAACACAATCTGCAGCTGTGAGACAGTTCGAATCACACATTCATTTGCTCATTCGTGGAATAAAGACAGGGAACGAATACAAGCCTTTTCACCATCTGCTAAGTATTAAAGTAAGGATGAGCAGTACAATGTCGATAAATTGTTCAATAGACAAAGGTTCAGAGGATCTAAGCCATGGGGACACCAGCACAGTTAAATAAAATAATACTGAGATCTAGCTAACACGGCCTGAGTGGCAGCTGAACACAGGCTCACACTGCAGTACCTACATCTGTTCGGGGACAAGTGGAATGAACCTGAGCTCACCTGGGCAACGGGCAGTGTCCGCTCAAGCGCTCATCTTCTACGTAGCGGTACAAGACGTCCTGGGATCTCTTAAGGAGCACAGACAGGGCTACATGGGATATGAAGCCCTCCTGGGACGTGAGCACTTTGCTACTGAAGGAGAAGTGCAGCAGCGTCTCGAAGCACACTTTTGAGAAGTCCTCACGCAGCCGCACATCCATCTCTGCCTCTGGGGGATGGTCGGGTCACACACACAAACATACACAAACACACAGAGCTGTACTCATCTGTGTGGAGACCATCTATTCATTTGTATGAGCAAAACTCTAATCCTAAGAATAAAAAGCTTAACTCCTACCCAGCCTAAATGTTAACCAAACAAAATGCAAGACTTCTGACAGTCACACTTTCTTATACAATTGACTTTTCCCTTGTGGGGTCTGAAAACATGGTCCCCATTACACAAAATAACATCTTTATATCACAATGTGGGGGCATTTGAACCCTATAATGAAATATATACATGACCCACCCACAAATACACATGCACAAATTTGTATTCATACCTTTGTGGAGATCACCCATTCAGTTCTATTAGCAAAATCCTAATCCTAATAATGCTAACATTAAAATCTACCCTGCCCTAACCATTACCATAAGTAACCAAGCAAATTCAAGACACACCATACATTTCATTGATGCTCACCTACGAAGGACACTGAGGACTGAGAATGAATGGACCCTTTATTGAGCATCGCCATGATCTGCCCAACAAAGTCTTTAGGGATGAAGTTGGCAAACGGCAAGATCTCAGTGCTGATCAGCTGCACCACCTATGAAGCCAGTGACCTCAAGGTAAGGTGTGTTGCTTCAGTAATGGACAACGGAGGTTTTAAGAGTATTGGTGCAGTTTTACCTCAATGTCTATGCGCTCATTCTTCTGGAATTCCTCAATGGATAAATTATCAGGGGGTGTGCTAAGGGAAATAAGGACAAACCCAAACAGACCATTACTACATGAAAACAGCAGGGGGCCTCCAACAACCTGGAGAGCTGATGGATCATCACACACATAGATATGGAAACAACCAGAAATCAGCTGGGTAAAGGGTGAAAGTGACATTCTAATGTCAGAGATAACCGCTAAATTATCTGACAATTTCTCATGAATCAAAGGATTTTTGAAGTGACCTTCAAAAGGAACAGGAAACATTAAGTGCAGGTGTGAGATGCACTGCTAGGACAGTTTGCATCAGGCTCCTAGAAGCAGTACTGAAGTCCCATAAACCCCTTCATTAATGGGAAACCTGGAAGAACCAGGTTGCAGTTTGTTTTTCACAGATGCACACACATAAACAGAAATGAGTGAAAGAAAAAAATGTGTTGTGGTGTCAATGTTTTTCTGCGGCTGTGTGAGCACGTAAAATTTGAGGCATTCTTTCTGCAAGGGACACTGCTCTGTTTCACTGAATAAAACAGTTAACTATTGAATTTAAAGTTAAAGGACAGCCTAGAATCTGACTGTGCCATCTTCACACAACCACTTAACAGAATGTGAGAAATGCAGTTACATACTCTTTCCATGTTATAAAGTAAACTTGTTTAATGTGACATATTTTCATTTATAGTTATTCACTAAACTTTCCAATGCTTGACAAGAATAAAACATCTGCAGTTGGTGAAACAAATGGAAAAGTGGTAAAAACCTGTTGTGTGCAAAAACGTTTGGCTGGTATTGTACATCCACACTTCTTATGCAAGTTGCACGAAGTACAAAGAGTTTTGTGTTTTCATGTTATGAGAGAATCTATTTTATGAGAATAATTTATACTATCAGACGAAACCAGCTTTCAGCCAGCATGACAAATCCATGTATATATTGATTGGAGGGTACATGGCTCTTGGGGCTAGGTGGGGGGGAGGAGGGAATCAGTGTTGTATTTTGTTTTCCAAAAAATGAGCAGAAACCATTGCAAGGCATCGAACAACCAATAACCCAAAAGATGCAGTAGTTAGAGCAGGGTCGTGTACAGGGGTGGGGGCACCGGACCCCAGCTGAAAGTTGACTGGCCCGTACAGTGTCCCCTCTCCTGTCACTCATAGATTCAAAATACATCGCTGGATAATGCAAGGGCAAGGATTTGAGTATGTACAAGGATTTGAGTATGGATGGTAGGTACATGTGTGTATAGCAGGGTAGGGGGTTCAGGGATGACTGGATCCTAACCACTGTTTAAAACAACCTACACCCTTGGGCTAATGACCCGGTTAGCCTCACTGTATGTACTAAGACTCCTCTTACATCCCTCACCTTAAAACCTAGTATCACCCCTGCACTAGATACACTGTGGGTTGTTACTGGAAAGGTCGAGCTGAACAAGAAATGGCAGAGTAGCTGCATTACGGTGGAGGTCAGATACTGCTCTGACCTTTCAGTGAACAGGAAGTCCTCAAAAGCGCAGGCCAGCTCGGGCCACATGGCGTCAAATGTCCCAAGCGAGGCATGTTGGCGGGCCACTGGGAGGCCTGTGGACAGCACTTTCAACAAGGAGGAGGCGGCCAGCCTCCAGGTACTCTCTGATGGACAGGCGTACCTCAGGCCCAGGGGCAACCTCAGAGTCTGTGGGTGGTGGTAGGAGTGAATGACAGCTAATCAAAAAACCCAATTCAAGTGATATACACGAGATACACGAGCTATACCCATAATCCGGCAGAGACAAAAATTGACCAATTAGCATATAGATTGTTGAGACATAGGGATTTTAGGTCACTACAGACAGGCAGAACAGTCTAAAAATATATGCTATGCATAAGGTGTGCATAACTTTTGTTTGACATGAATTGCACTGAAGTGGAGCCAAGCTCAAGAACAGAAGACAAATATTCCACACACAGACACACTACATATTACAGAACATATACTAATTTTGCTATATCGAATCAGTGAACAATAAAAATCTCACCGAAATGTACTGTACGTTTTCTTTAGTTTTCTTTATCATGAGTTTGCAGGCTAATAAAACAGTATATCAAAAAAACTTATTCCTCTGAAAATTGCAAGTGCCTGGTTAACTGGTCTGTTATGTGGCAAGCAATTAGTAATTATTCTTTTCTTTGTGTAACTAAATGTCCTGTAGATGTTTCATATGTAAAACCATGTTGCTTTCAAAATTATGTTTATGTAAAGACTGCTCATAAAGATCCTAAGCAAAAAGAGACTCCTGCAAGGCAAAAGTGAGAAGGACTGCTTTAAGATGGAAGATGCTTGGCTAATCACCGGCTTATTTTTCAGAAGCTGGCCAATTTGGCACAGACATACTCTAGCAGGGCAATTAGCTTTGGCTGTCTATGATAGGCAGTACCTCGATAATATTCAGCAGAATCTTCTCACTGACCACAGCCTTGTGGCAGGCAGTCTTCTGGTACAGTTCCACCACCACCACCAAGGACCTCTCAGCGAAGGGGACGTAATGTAAAGCCACCCACTCTGCCTGTGAAGGAAGTCTGTGGTAACCGGAGGAGTGACATCTTCATTCAATGCTGTTGTGCATGAGCAGTGCACATTACTAAAACCAAGCAACAGCTCAGGCAGAGACACAGTATTACTCACAATAAAATGAATATGTGGCTAACATACTGTCCCCGAACCTTGATTCCAAATCCAGGCCTTGTTTTCAGTTCTCCCAGGTAGTTAGTTTAATGATTACTGACTCTTATTGGCCACAGAGGCTTCACACTGGGCTCACAGGTAAAGGAAGGCTGGAAAATCAGCAGTGATCGGACCTCGAGGACAGTGATTTGAATATCCCTGTACTATCCTAATATAGTCAAGCAGGCTTGCACCTGATACCTACACTCTTGTTAGCTTTTTGGATATCGTGCGATGTCGCTACTCACACCGTGGCTCATAGCGCTCCTGGAGTATAAATCTTAATGACGGGAAAAAATCGGTTTTGTCCGTGCTGCACTGACCGTTAAGTTCCCTACTCCACGTAATGAGCGATCTTCAAATCTGATTAATCTACGCTGTCCGGATATTACTGTTGCTTCAAAATGTCTGCTAAAATGTTAAAAATTAGCCTTATTAACGTCAGTCTCAAAACAACAAAAGTCTCATTTTAAATGATTTTATAACCGACAAGCATTTGGATGTTTTCTGTATTACCGAAACCATGATGAAGCCTCTGGACTATTTCTCATTAAATCAGACAACTCCAAATGGCTACACCTGCATGTCATGTCCGCGACCTGTTGGACGTGGTGGTAGGATTGCTGTTATGCATCATCGGAATATCAAGACTTCTGCTTTACCTATTCCATCTCCAGCATCTTTTGAACATTTGACTTTTAAGCTACTGTATCTGGTCCTGAACCACTAGTTATCATCCTCCCAAGTTTTTCTCTCTCTCATTTGTTTGATTTCCTTACTCAGCTGTATTTTCTTGTATAATTCTTTTAGGTGATTTCAATTTACACACTGACAATAGTGATTGTAAAGCTTCCTCACTTTCCTCTCTCTTAAATTTCACTGCTGCTTTAGACACTATCAATCACTCCATTCTTCTTACTCGCCTAAAAGTCTCTTGGTATCACTGGATCTGTGCTCTTGGTTTAAGTCCTATCTCTGACTGATCTCATTTTATCAGCATAAATAACTGTAAATCTACTGTTCCTATCTCTCACGGTGTTCTGCAAGGTTCGGTTCATGGTCCTTGGCTTTTTATCATCTATATTCTATCTCTCATATCATTCATAAGCATGACTTGCAGTTGTTTTGCAGATGACATTCAGCTATATATCTCCACCAAATCCATTTCCAGTGCCATTCACTCCTCCCTTTCAAATTGTCTCACTGAATTAAGACTTTGGATGCAAGCAAATCTCCTCAAATTGAACTATAGTAAAGCTGAAGTTATTATTG
The DNA here is from genome assembly GCA_019775895.2 of Stomatorhinus ivindoensis. NCBI lineage: Eukaryota > Metazoa > Chordata > Actinopteri > Osteoglossiformes > Mormyridae > Stomatorhinus > Stomatorhinus ivindoensis. The sequence continues at coordinate 28,043,603 of JABFEB020000060.1, read as the reverse complement.
TTGGTCCAAAAACTGCCATTGAGCCTTGTCAACATTTCTCTAATACTATTGATGGTGTCGCTGTCAATTCCTCCTCTCTCATCCGAACTTTAGGTGCTCTTTTTGACCAAAATCTCTCCTTTGAACACCATGTAAACCACACAGTAAAAACGGCTGTTTTCCACCTCAAAAACATTAGCCGCCTTCGTCCATTTCTATCATTTTCATCTGCTGAAACTCTTATCCATGCCTTCATTAAATCTAGATTAGATTACTGCAATGGCATTATATATGGCCTCCCTGACAAAACTATAAAGAAACTTCAGCACGTACAAAGCTCAACTATTCGCCTCCTCACACACTCTCACTCCCATTCTCAAAGATCTTCACTGGCCTCCTAGCCGGCAGCGTATTTCGTTTAAGGTTTTGCTCTTTATCTACAAATCTCTTCATAATCTGCCCCCATCATATATAGCTGACCTACTGCATAAACACTCCCCAAACGATGCCTCTGTCCTGCTGACTCTAATCTTCTTTCTTTTCCTAAAATCACTAATTACCGCTATTGGGGTGACAGGGCCTTTTCTGTTACTGCCCCCTCTTTATGGAATGCCCTTCCTAGTGACATTAGGAACTCCTCATCTCTCTTATCATTTAAAAACTCACTTAAGACCCATGTTTTCAAGGTAGCCTATGACAGCTGACAGAACTTTGTCCTGTTTGTTTGCCTAATGTGTATATATGCATTTCTATTTCTCTGATTAGCCTTTGCAAAGTGACTGAGTATTCTAAAAAGCGCTATATAAAATAAATGAATTTTTAAAAAATTATTATTATTACTATTAATAATCATAATAATAATAATAATTATTATTATTATTATTATAAATACCACTATTCAGGGGTCATTAAACCAAAATAGAAGTAAGGCAACAATGTTAGTACAAGGAAGCCTAAAATGTCAGATGTCAAAATGCCACTATTTGCCAACAAAGACTATTTTATTTACAGGAGACAGATAGCATGACACTGCCTATTTTCATATACTTATGTCTGGGGACACTATCCTGAACAACAATAAAAAGGTTCATCTGAATAAGTGAATAGGTTAACCTAGACAGAGAACAGCAGTGCACAGTAATCTCATCCCACAGTGATTTCCAATCCTTTTTCCCCCATGTTGCAAAAGAGAAAAGGAAGATTTTCATATGCTTCGCAAGAACTATAGTCTTTCGGATAGAAAATGAATTAGAATGCAAAAAGTCAGGGACAGGACAGCCAGAGAGGGACACACTTAGATACAGGACCGACAGTGAGTAGCTCACAGCTCACCTGGTTGTCCTTGGCATTGGCCGCATGCTTGGCCTCCAGCTTTCCGTACTGAGGCGGCTTGCAGGAGAACTGCACAAACTGCAGCAGCTGCTTGAAGATTGCAGGGTACATGACCTGCATGTTCTCGGGACCAAGGCAAATGGCCTGCCGAGATCAGGTAGACACAAACACCAGAGCAGAGTGGGCTTTCACACACTTAGAAAGACACACATACACAAAAATCAGCACCATACATTTTATCCTGGCTGGAAACTAAATAATGATCATTAGAATGATTCTTAAAGGCCGGGAAACAGAGAGAGATAAGTATCACCACATTGACAACCCTGCTGGACAGCAGATGGCCTCACCTTCTGCAGCACGTACAGGGCGGTGAGCACGGCCTCCTGCAAGCTGGTGAGGACGGCCTCCGTGCAGGAGGGCAGGATGAAGGGCGAGCTCTCATCGCCGATGGGCATGGCCACGGCCCTCAGCAGAACAGCGCCCAGCTTCCGCAGGTCCTCTATACTGAAGATGGTCTTGATGTGCTGGTAGAGGGCAGGGAAGATCTGCACTAGGGTGGTGAGAAAAGGCTGGCTGGGCACGAAGGCCAGCTGCTGGTCAGGGGAAGTGCTCTCCATGCCCATGCAGTGCCAGCTGCTCCAGGCAGCCCACCAGAGCACCGACTCCTCCAGCTCGTCTGCGGGCAAGCGACCCATAGGTGGCTCGGTTCCATTTTGCTGCTCGGGCTGCTCCAGCAGGGGTCCAGCACATGGGGGGCGGGCAGGATCGGGGAGGGCAGGCACACCCATGGCATCCAGGGCATCAGACCTCTCCCAGTCCCTGACAGGCGTAATGATCTGCAAGATCTCCTGGAAGCTCTTAAGGGCAGCCAGCGAGACCTCATTGTTTTTGCTGAGGGCAGCTGACTTGATGTGGTCCAACAGCACTTCCCAGGTCCTGGGAAAGTCCCCTGCAGAGATACCCCCATTAACATGGAACACAGCACGTGCAGCCCAAACTTCACCTCAAGCAACCAACAAAGCTAAGTAAAATTTTTCTTTCATCTCTTTACAGAAAAAACTAATAACTCTAACCCAAAGGCTGCAGCAGGTATCTTCTGGTGTGGATGATGCGGACCACTCCAGCTAGGGTCAATACCCAGGTCTCTGCCCACTGCTTCTCCGCCGTGTCCCGCGAGTGGTGGATGAGGATGTTCCCACCTCCAGACTCAATCTTCTCCTTGTCTGCCATAGTGCAGAATTTTCTTACGGAGTCCAGCAGATGGAAGAGCACCTGACACAGAGGGACACAGAAATGCAGAAGGACACTGGCACCCTCTACATCACATAAACCAAAACACAAGCTACTCTATTCAACGACAACAATCATCATCATTGCTTTTGGAATTCTTGTCAGCATTTTCATTTACATTGGCCTCTAGCCCCAGGCCACAATGAGAGTAGGGGATTCATGGTCAGCAACAGGCCACTGAAATGGGGGAGAGGCCCAGGTGGTGAGAGGTACCTTCCAGACCACCATGTGCCAGGTGGGGGGCTGCAGCAAGGTGCCGTGGGCTGTGATGGTGGAGAAGAGAGTCTGCCCGGCGCTCTTGCGCACAGCTGGCCGAGGGTCCAGGCACAGCTCTCCCAGCATGCGGTACAGGCACAGCCACAGGCAGTCGAAGGGGCATGCCGGGTGAAAGGGCCGCTGCAAGGCTACACCCTTCTCCTGGGCCTGCTTCTTCAGCAGTGCTTCCTCCCTGTCCAGCTCCTGCATGATGACATCAGCCCGCTGGAAGAAGTAGTCCGAGATGTTCCACTGCAAGGGGGGTAGGGAGCAATCGGTTAGAATGGTTACTTCGACAAAGATATCCATAAACACCTTGGTAAGTCCTCACCAGGAGCCCGATGGAGGTCAGGCTGATGTTGAGTTCTTGGTTCTGCAGTCCAAAGCTGCCAGCCACATCCACAACGATATGGAGGCACATGCAAGGCATTGTGGGTAGGAAGTCTGTCACCACTAGCTGCAGGCACTGGAAAGCAGTTCGGATCAAGGCTTCACTGCAGGAGGGAAAATCCAGGGAGGATTCAGCTTATTCCTGTTACCTAACCTGATTGCAGAGTGGCTCTTGTTCCGTCACCATATTTCCCAGGAAACCCAGAAACAGGATTTCACTGATCCTTTAGAATTCCAAGGCAGTCGGCATTATACAGTGCCCAGCATAAATTAGTACATCCCAAAATATTTCTTAGAAAATCATCTGTCTCTAAAATTAATACATCCTATGAGATTCTCTGCAATAAAAATCTGATTTATTGGCTGCAAATATGATTTTTCCCTACAAAACACAAAACTGGGATCTTTTTTAACAAAATGATTTAAGACCATGGTGTAAAAATGAGTACACCCTGGTGAAGGTCTTAGGAATAAAACTGGATAAAATGCAAATTAAGAGGAACTCAACAATAGATGAGTCCACCCAATCAGCACACAGGTGGCCACTAGATAATTAATGGTGGTATTTAACAAGTAAAATCCCCTCTCATTCAATGCTGACAATAATGGCAACATGGAAGGGAAATGAAGAGAAAACACTAAATAATAATAAGTCATTTCTTTACACAAAAAGGTTAAGACTACATGAGAATTAGTAAAGGACTGTTAATCAGTCAGACTACAGTAGCAAAAGTGGTTCAGAAATTCGAAACAGATGGACTTGTGGCAAGCCCCCTGAGTCGTCCGGGAGCTTTATGGAAGCTAAGACCTCGACATGAGCATTTAGTGATGTGAAGAGTTGAGGGAAATCACCATGCAAGTTTGTCACAGTTAGCTAAAACAATAGAAAGCCAAACAGTGTGTTAGAACACTGATGGAGAAAGGAGGCAGACGCCAAAATGCAGGAGATATATTTAATGAGGCTGACACAGGTCGAGCGCAGAAGGGTCAAAGCCGGGAAGATCAGTCCTACAATGAGGGACAGGATGAGGAGATGATGGGAAGGACCAGGCAGGGCAAGTAGAGCAGGCAGGCAGGGTTGAGGTGGCAGGCAGTTCAGGCGAAGCAAGCAAGACCAGGGATGAAGGCAGGGCAAACAGCAATGGGCAGGAGTGCAGGGCACTTCGCAATGCTGTTAGCGCATTCGTGCATTAAGTAAGGGACTGGTTAGAGTGGCTGCTCGTTATCTGCTGTGCTGCCCAGCCCCTGTGGGTGTGACACAGAGGTGATTGTTTCCTGGGGCATTATATGACATACATTTCAGTGGAGTGATGTGCAAGGCTGTTGTCCATGAAGGAAGTCACTGCTCAAGCTAATGCGCAAAAAAGCCGGTTTAGCGTTTGCAAGGGCACATGCTGACAAAGATGACGACAAAATTCTTTAAGGAAATTGCACCACAGATTAGCGAAACCCTGATAAATGTGCTAAACTCATCCCTTAAGCTTGGTTATGTTCCAAAACCTTTTAAAATGGCTGTTATTAGACCCGCCCTAAAGAAACCAAGTCTTGACCCTAGTGTTTTAGGAAACTA